>JAVIAB010000108.1:16410771-16833271 GCA_032433765.1 Megaustenia siamemsis
TGTTATATCAACTAAGTGATATTCTGCTGTTTTTAATTTGCGATTTTTGTAGAGTACAGCTTAGAAAGGGAGCTTGACCCAAACAAAAAACAAAAAAAAAAAAAAAAAAAACAAAAAAAAAAACCTGTCTAATCGCTAACAATTTTCGCCCCGCAGATTTTCAAAATTAGCCTGATCTGGCGAGATATTTTGCAGGTAAAAAACCGGACAAATCGGTGTCCCGAAGACATTTTTGGGACAGTGAATTATTTCATTAAAGAACCTGAACTGTCCTGGAAAACCACAACGTTTGTCAACTTTATTCAAGAGGAAAATCGGATCACCTATGGGTTCGTCCAGAGTGCAATTATAATAAAGTAACATAATATACTAGCACTACTCCCCCCATTGTAGTCTACTCTCTTAAGTCCCTAGTTGTCCCATTGTCAGACCGCCCATACATCCATCTTCAAGCTAAGATCTGCATTTCTTAACTGGAACACTCTCCTACCAGGACTTTATTTACGAGTGTTGACAGAACCCTCGCTGCACTGCGATCGAATTACGGTTATCTAACTTGCAGTTTGATTAATCATTAGAGGTTTCACATATCTCCAGCGCGCACATTTAGCCATCAGTTCTGGGAAACTTAGTGTTTATACAGTTACTGTAAACACATTTTTTTCCGTTAGTGGCATAGAGATATATACAGAGTCTCCCAAAAAAGATAAGCCCTTTTCTTTATTTTTGTCCCTTATCTTTATCCAGATGACCATTGTGTGCAGAGACACTTAAGATGCACCGATTATAACTGATGTATAGAGGGTTAAGTTGAAATACCAGCTGTACCATACACACAGATTATCCAAGGATTTTTTTTTAATTCGTTCGCTAGCTTTTACCTCTGACGAAATCCCTAGAGACTAGGAACTGAATTTTGCTCGTTAATCCATTTTTCCCTGGCAGCCGTGTGTACAGGGGTCCCTTCTCCGCACAGGCAGATAGCTCCGACTTCGGAGTTACTCATATTTTTTTCCGTCGATGAGTAATTGACGTTTTCAAGCGGGCCTCGCTGATGATACCAGGGGTGGTTGCCGCAGAGAGAAATCATAAATAAAAATCCCAACCGATGAGGCCGGGATTTGAACCCACAACCTCTCTGTCTCGAGGCCGGCATCTTGCCTCGAGACCAACCAGCCCCCCCCCCCCCTCCTCCTCCTCTCTCAGATTATCCAATATAACGCCCACAAAACAACAGAAAGTATTTTGTGCTGCAGAATACGCGTCGAGTAAGGGAGGAAATAGACAGTCGACTAGATATCTACCTTCTCACAAAGGGCACGCATATTGAATCTTTGTACTTAGAATTACACATTTTAAGATATTCATCATCGAGTGCCATCTCCGCAACGAAGGTTGGCTACCATGGAGCGCCATTCTGCTCTGCCTCTTACTTTGATGGTGCAGGTTGTCATAGGCTGGTTTGTCCATCTTTTGATGTTACTCGGCCATGTTAGTCTTGGTCTGCCTCTGCCTCTTTTACCTTGTATTTTCTCTTCCAGGATTACTTTTAGTGGGCTGTTGTGTCTTTTAACATGGCCCAAAAATCGCATTTGGCTTGTTTGAATTGTGTTTAGTAGTTCTCTTTTCATTTTAAGTTGTTCTTTTAAGACTTCATCGTTTGTTTTCTTTTCCTTCCATCCAATTCTACCTATTCTTCTATATATCCACATTTCAAAGGCTTCAATTCTCTGTTCTGTTTTCTTGTCTAATGTCCATGTTTCTGCACCATATGGAATGTTGAGAAGACATAACATTTTGCTATTCTTAGTTTTTGCCCTGGTGTTATTTGTTTTGATGTTAGCATGTTCTTCATGACATTAAAATTACTTTTTGCCATTCCTATTCTTTTGTTTATTTCAGTTGTACATTTTCCATCACTGGTTATAGTATGCCCAAGGTAGTTGTAGTTCTGAACTGTCTCCAAGTCTATTCCTTCAATTTTGATATCCACAAGTGGGTTTTGAGTATTTTCTTTAAGATATTACATTACTTTAAAAATGATCATCATATCACATCAGAGAGATCGACAATAATTTTTGGAAAAGGTCTATTCTTTTTTGGACGCACTGTATATAGTTACTTTGAAACAGTTTTTATATGTTTATAATGGTCGCCAGGACGTAATAATATGTGAAGGTTCACTACACTAATGTGATACTTTATATCGCTCTTTATAACAATCTGCTAGAAATGAAATCACTGGTATTTTATCCATGAGAGTTTATTTGTCTTTTTTTTTTTTTAAATTCTTACTTCTGGGATTAAAACGTTAAAAAAAAAGGTCGGCACGCCGCAAGATTACAGGGAAATGTGGAGCTACACAGCTGTTTGTTTCCATCTAAAAAGTGACATTTTAGTTCCAATCTTGTAAAATGTTTATCATTTATGGATGAAGATGTCAAGAGTCAAGTACACTCCCCTTATTGTTTATATTGATATTTCATGGAGGTGGTTTCAATTTGTGACACCACAGACATAAAACGTAAAATATTTTACACTTGAGCTCAAGTAAATATTTATTAATGGTCTTTTAGTAGAATACTGTTTGTGGTAGAGGATCAAAGATTGGTAATATCGGAGTTTCCGGGCCTCCAATGTGCGAGTTTTAACAATGAAAAATGTGAAGCTCTAAAATTATGGCTTCTTCTCATCATATTGGGAGGGGAGAAGGAGAGTGGGGAAGAGAGTGACTGTGAGAGGCAGAGAAAGAGTAAAGGGAGAGAGAGAAGGGAGAGATAGATTAGGAGAGATGAAGAGGGAGGCAGAGAAGTGGGAGAGGGAGGAAGCGAGGGAGAGAGAGAGAAGGGGAGATGGAGGGTAGAGGGAGAGATGAGGCAGAGGGGAAGGAGAGAGGCAGAAAGAGAGAGGGAGAGGGGAAGAGAGAGGAAGGGAAGGGGGAGGGATAAGAGAGCGACAAAAAAGGAAAAGGTAGGAAGGGAGATAGAGAAGGGGAGAGACAGAGAGGGGAGAATGGAGAGGGGAAGAGAAAGTCAGAGAAGAGGGAGAGAGAGAAAGTGAGAGATAGAGGTGGAGAGAGAAAGAGAGAATGTAGAGAAGGGAAAGAGGAAGAGAAATAATGGCAGAGAGAGATGGGATGGGAAACAGTGGAAGTGAGGGGGAGAGAGAAGGAGAGAGAGAGGGTAGAGGAGGGGAGAGAAAATAGTAGAGAGAGGGAGAGCGAGAGGAGAGAGCGGTGTGGAAACAGGATGAGGGGGAGAGAGGAAAATAGAGGGGAGAGAGAGGAGATGGAAAGAGAGGCCGAGAGAGACAGGCGGGGGAAGAGTGAGAGATGGGAGAGGGCAGTGGAGTGACAGAGGGAGTGGGGAAGAGGGAAAGAGGCAGAAAGGGGATGAGAAAAAGAGAGAGAGACAAGAGAGGAAGAGAAAGGGAACGAGATGAAAATAGAGAGGCAGAGAAGGAGAGTGAGGGGAGAGGCTGAGAGAGGGAGGGAGAGGAAGAAAATGAGAGAGAGGAGAGGTAGAGAGAGAGTAGAGAGAAGGGAGAGGGAGAATAAGGGAGAGACGGGAGAGAAAGAATTAAAATAAATATTGAATCTAATATTGCGGCGTCGATGCGAGCCGATAACTCGTGATCCAGCACGACGAAAAAAATAAAGTAAAATATATGGTCACTAACACCATATTTCCCTATAAGCCACTTGGCGTGACGGGGCTCTTTACTTCTTTTTTTTTACTATGTGTGATTGATTCACCTGCAAAATGAAAAGCAGAAACGACAGCATCAATCGTGCGACTAACATCTCTGTCTCTAGCCAGATCTCCCACAGAAAGTTGCATTCACCGCAGCCCTTCTGAAAGAATCTGTGTCTCTAGTCAGATCTCCCACAGAAAGTTGCATTCACCGCAGCCCGTCTGAAAGAATCTGTGTCTCTAGCCAGATCTCCCACAGAACGTTGCATTCACCGCAGCCCGTCTGAAAGAATCTGTGTCTCTAGTCAGATCTCCCACACAACGTTGCATTCACCACAGCCCGTCTGAAAGAATCTGTGTCTCTAGCCAGATCTCCCACACAACGTTGCATTCACCACAGCCCGTGTGAAAGAATCTGTGTCTCTAGTCAGATCTCCCACACAACGTTGCATTCACCACAGCCCGTGTGAAAGAATCTGTGTCTCTAGTCAGATCTCCCACACAACGTTGCATTCACCACAGCCCGTGTGAAAGAATCACTATCTCTAGTCAGATCTCCCACACAACGTTGCATTCACCACATCCCGTCTGAAAGAATCTCTGTCTCTAGTCAGATCTCCTACAGAACGTTACATTCACCACAGCCCGTGTTAAAGAATCTCTCTCTCTCTAGCCAGATCTCCCACAGGACCTTGCATTCACCAAAGCTCGTCTGAAACAATCTCTCTCTAGCCAGATCTCCCACAGAACCTTGCATTCACCAAAGCTCGTCTGAAACAATCTCTCTATAGCCAGATCTCCCACAGAACCTTGCATTCACCAAGCTCGTCTGAAACAATCTCTCTCTAGCCAGATCTCCCACAGAACCTTGCATTCAACAAAGCTCGTCTGAAACAATCTCTCTATAGCCAGATCTCCCACAGAACCTTGCATTCACCAAAGCTCGTCTGAAACAATCTCTCTCTAGCCAGATCTCCCACTTCTTTTATTGGGTTCAAGTCTCACTAATGTCTTGAAAACACCTTCTTATTGGTCTGTCTCTGATGCGTCGCCCAGGAACCACGCCTTTCATTATTGTTCTATCCAGCCCGCAGTGTCTTTTGACGTGGCCATTATATTTTAATTTTCCCTGTAGAATTGTGTATATAAGCCAGTTCTTTTTAATGTTTATATCTTTTAGTATGTGTTCTTAGCTATTTTTCATTTTCCTGGGTAAATAAAGTAAAGTGCCCCCGTCACGCTAAGTGGCGTATAGGGAATATGGTGTTAGTGGCGATAAATTTTACAGACCTTCGGCACATGATTTTGGGGGTAATGTAGTCGGCTTTACGCCCGTGCCGCTTTACTTTCCCAGGAAGCTATCGATTGGGATCGAACTCTACCTCTTGTCCTTTGTAGTCCACTTCACTAACCACTGAGCTATCGCGGCTCCATTTTCCAGGGCATCTTTAGGATTCTTCTGTTATCCCCGAAGCTCTCGTGAATTTAGTGAAGACTCCTCTTGTCTTGAAGATCTGAGAGTCACGTTGTACCTGTATATTCCCTCCATGTAACTTCTCCCAGTACCTTTCCTTCCCTACCCCCTCTCATTACGTGTGGATCTCACCTGTCGCCCTCTTTGATCATTCTCTTTAAAAAAACATGGCGTTTAAGGATCACCCCTTTCAAAAAGTTGCCCTCGACGTGTGATACAATGTTTGCTTATCGCAGGTGAGTAGTGTTGGCATGACACCTAAGCTTAGATCTCCAGTCAAGTGTGAAAGAACGTATCAAGTACTGCTATGCAACTTTTCAGCAGGAAGCCCACCTGGAAGAAGTCCACCAGCAGGAAACCCACCTGCTGCGCTCGTTCACGTCCAGCTCAATAAACAAACTAGATAAAAGAACAGAAATCGACGAGCTTTTCAGAGAACTTGTATAAACAACGAGCCGTTATTAATTTGATGCGTTTGTACGCCGTGACTCTTACATATCTTGTTTGTGTACATGATCACTCTTCCTAATAGATTTGATGAGAGCCATGATTACTATACTTGGTCACATTGTCCGTTACCCTTAAGTTTAAAACTTTTTTTTTTTTTTTTTTTTTTTTGGTTGGGGGGGGTGTCTAGTCTAGAGGTACGAAGTTGACCTCTGGACAGGAAAGACCCGGGTTCAGATCCCACAATAGTCGGTGGTGATTAAAACAAAAATAATAATACGAATTAATCCGTAGTTGCTTAGTGATGTGACCCTCACCTGATCTCTTGGGTAGTGAGATCCGAGGTCTGGCCCTCTCAAATAACGGCAATAAACAAAGAGGTCCCGTGTGCACTCGAGCACGTTAAAGAACTCCTGGCAGTTAAAATCGAAGAGAGTAGTGCCCGCTGTCGGGGAACAATTGCCAGCAAAAGCCTACTCACTCCGTGGATCTAATGCTGTGCTACGGAATTCGGGCATATGGGTCAGGATTGTCCTCTGATTTTCTCGAGATTGACGAGAGGGATATCGGAGCACCTATGGGTTCGTCCTGATGGTAATCCTGACAAAAATACATCTCGTGTCTGATAACACAACAAGTCAGGATGTTTAAGATCAAAGGAAGGAAAACTGTTGATTGAATAAGAAAGAATAAGGGAAAGATACACAGAATATATTAAAGATCTTTATAATGATGAACGAACAGAAGTAAATATTAAGGATAATGAAGAAGGACCAGAAAAACTCAAAGAAGAAGTGGAAGACACCTTGCGCAATATGAAAGCAGGTAAAGCTCCTGGACCAGACAATATAACTAAAGAAGAGATTGAAGCCATGGGTGATTTTGGAATAGAAATAATAACAAAATTATTGAATTTTATCTACAACAGCGGATATATACCAGACGACATGCTCAAATCAATATTCATAGCCTACCAAAGAAATCTGGTGCTATTGAATGCGATGATCATCGCACAATAAGCCTTATGAGTCATATGACTAAGATATTACTAAGAATCATCATGCGAAGAGTGCGAAACAAAATCAGTCCAGAAATTAGTGATGAGCAGTGTGGTTTTGTTGGAGGTAAAGGAACGAGCAATGCCATTTATATCATAAGATCTTTAGTAGAAAGAGCCATAGAGGTGAAATCAGATCTATACCTATGTTTCTGAGATTATACCAAAGCAGTTGACAAAGTAAAGCACCAAGAAATAATCAATATTTTAGAAGATATAAACATAGACAGCAAAGATCTAAGAATAATAAAGAACATGTACTGGCAACAAACAGCGGCCATAAGAACTGGAAACCAATTGAGAATGTTTCAACAAATAAAACAGGGTGTTAGGCAAGGTTGTGTGCTGTTACCAGATTTATTTAATATTTATAGTGAGATTATTTTAAGACCCATAAGGGGCATGCCTGGAATAACAATCGGAGGTCATAATATAAATATTCTAAGGTACGCTGATGATACAATCTTAATCGTTAGGGTGAAAATGAGTTACAAGAAATGCTAGACATTATAGTGAAGGAAAGCAAAAATAAAGGACTCAGCCTTAATAGCAAAAAATCAGAAGTAATGGTAACAACAAAGAAAAAGACATCACCACAATGCACAATAAAGACAGGTAGAACAATATTAAAACAGGTAAAAGAATTTAAATATCTTGGAACAATGTTAACATCAGATGGTAGATGTACAACAGAGGTGAGTTATTCAGGCAAAAGCAGCTTTAAAAAAATGAGGAAGATACTGTGCAATCCATTTTTGACAATAGAGAAAAGAAAAAGAGTTCTTAAATGTTATGTACAGCCAGTCTTAAAATATGGATGTGAATCATGGACAATAGGACAACAGACAAGAAGATCACTTGAGGCTGTAGAAATGTGGTTTTACAGAAGAATGTTGAGAATACCATGGACAGCTAAAAAGAATAATGAAAACGTTCTGAAAAAGAGAGCTAATATCCAATATGAGGAAGAAACAATAATCGTTTAGTGGCCATGTAATGAGAAGAGAACAGCTGGAATATATTGTGACAACTAGGATAATTGAGGGACAAGGAGATAGAGTGAAGCAAAGAGAAAAAATACCATACAGCTTAAGAGAGTGGCTTGGCAGAATTTCAAGTACAGAAATGATAAATAACTGTCGAGATCGAAAGTTGTGGAGAAACATGATCACCTACGCCAGCAGGCATGTCACTTGATGTTGATAATGATGATATTGTCTTCAATAATAAATTAAATCTTAAAATATGGCTCCAACCGCGTACCTTCTTATGGCTTGGCGAGAACTTAACCTCAAGGCTGCGGCGATAAAGGCGTGAACATTTGTGAAAGATCATGACATGTCCAACAAGGTACCATAGACGTTCATGGACTACACAACTCTCTGTTTCTGGTATTGTCTTTACGTTTTCCTGTTAGCTTTCTTTTATGCTCCCACAATGTTCTGTATTGCTCATTATTTTATATGTTCGCCACTTCCGTGTCTTTACGGCGGATGTTTGCCCTGGTTCTGTTTAGTGTGCTTCAAGGTTCCTGTGCCTGACGTGTCTATAAATAAAACAAATATAATTCTTTGACACGTTCTCATAGTGAATTGATTTCATTGGTCATTTAGCTGTTTTAGCTGGCCAATCAATTTGCAATATTCGTCTGCCAAAATAAAAGTATTTTTTTTTTCAAATTTGTTTAAAAAAAAAAAAAATATAAGTATGAGAATACGGTGCCGTTACGGTTAGTGTACTTGCCTGCTGACGTGAAGGTCCGTGGTTCAAATCCCAGAATAGGCGAATCTTTTTTCCAACCTAAAAGACTCTTGGGCCCCACTAGGCCCCCTTAAATGGTTACAATAGAGATCATCTGGGAGGGAAAGCAGAGAGAAATGTCACTGCTCCCCTCCCTCTTTTCCACCTAATTAAACTGAGGATTAGTAAAGGAAGTCAACAACACTTCATTACTAAACGACAGTCGCTATGGGACTGCATTTACCTCTTTAAAAAAAATAATAACATTCCTTTGGATTCAAAAGATGAATTGTTTATTTTTTTTTTTTTGGTCAAAGATTGGCATCAATAAATGTTCAGTTAACGTTAAATGACTTCTTCATTTCTTCGTCTTCTTCTTCTTCAGCAATCAGCTACTGCTATGTCTTAGACATTTAGACCAACTTGGGTCCCGGACAACACGGACCGTTTTGGTCTCTTTGGGAGGAAGGGGAGGGGGGGGGAAGGGGGGGGGGGGGGGGGTCAGTTGATTTATTTTTTTTTGTCGTTTAGACCGGATGCCCATAACTTGTCGTGCAGGGTTGAATGGCTACTCTTCTCAACCATTCCCTCACACAACTTTCTATATGTGGCAGATGCATTATGGGTAAATAACCACAACCGAAGTTAAATGTGTCAGACGCATGACAGTAAACAGCCTGAGAGATTAAAAATCAGAAATGAGGAACTGAGAAAATATGTGGGAATAATTCCCGTCATTGAATGCGTAAAGAATGGAAACATAATGGATGACTACATAATAAGACATACATATTAATACATAACACAAAAAGCCTTCCGCACGCCAGGCCGCCAAATCTTTTTCATAAAAAAATTTATGGTACCTATTTTAAGGTACTAGGTGACCATCTCTTCCCCCTCCCCCTTTCCACCCCCGTCCTTTTCAATCTGTTTCGATCCGAAAAAAATATTCACCATATCTAGGAATTAAACCCTGACATTTTGGCCAGTATTGGTGGCAAACACAGACAGATTAAACAAAAAAACAGAGCGTTTCCGCGAGAATTGGACCTAGCCATTTATCTACAAAGGGGAGCCGCGATAGCTCAGTGGTTAGTGAACTGGACTACAAAGGACAAGAGGTAGAGTTCGAACCCAACCGACGGCTTTAAGATTTCACCCAACCTTTAATGGGTACCGGATTTTTTTTCTGGGAAAGTAAAGCGGCACGGGCATAATACCGACCACATTACCCAAAAATCATGTGCTGAATGTCTGTAAAATGTATGGTCACTAACACCATATTCCTTATACGCCACTTGGCGTGACGGGGATACTTTACTTTTCTTTACTATTTATCTATAAACTGGACGTTTCAGCTTAGATGGTAAGACATTACTAATCAACTATCAGGCAACATCTTCCAGCCAGTATTCAGATTCACAATCATGGGAAAATGTGCATAACGAGGCGTAACAGCTGCTTGTTTAATCTAAAAGTGGTACTTTAGAGACAATCTTGGAAATTTTGAAAGCATCTTTAGGTGGATCCATGGTTGGACTTAGACTCGGCGAGGCCCGAAGTGGCTAAACTAAATGAAACTTTGAGGCCTCCTCAGACAGTGATGTCATAAGTGGCTAAACTAAATGAAACTTGAGGCCTCCTCAGACTATGAGGTCCTAAGTGGCTAAACTAAATGAAACTTTGAGGCCTCCTCATACAGTGAGGTCATAAGTGGATAAACTAAATGAAACTTTGAGGCCTCCTCAGACTATGAGGTCCTAAGTGGCTAAACTAAATGAAACTTTGAGGCCTCCTCAGACTATGAGGTCCTAAGTGGCTAAACTAAATGAAACTTTGAGGCCTCCTCAGACTATGAGGTCCTAAGTGGCTAAACTAAATGAAACTTTGAGGCCTCCTCAGACAATGAGGTCCTAAGTGGCTAAACTAAATGAAACGTTGAGGCCTCCTCAGACTGTGAGGTCCTAAGTGACTAAACTAAATAAATCTTTGAGGCCTCCTCAGACTATGAGGTCCTAAGTGACTAAACTAAATGAAACTTTGAGGCCTCCTCAGACTATGAGGTCCTAAGTGACTAAACTAAATGAAACTTTGAGGCCTCCTCAGACTATGAGGTCCTAAGTGACTAAACTAAATGAAACTTTGAGGCCTCCTCAGACTATGAGGTCCTAAGTGGCTAAACTAAATGAAACTTTGAGGCCTCCTCAGACTATGAGGTCCTAAGTGACTAAACTAAACGAATCTTTGAGGCCCCCTCAGACTATGAGGTCCTAAGTGACTAAACTAAATGAAACTTTGAGGCCTCCTCAGACTATGAGGGAATAAGTAACTAAACTAAATGAAACTTTGAGGCCTCCTCAGACTGTGAGGGAATAAGTAAATAAACTAAATGAAACTTTGAGGCCTCCTCAGACTGTGAGGCCCTATGTGACTTAAACTAAATAAATCTTTGATGCCTCCTCAGACTGTGAGGCCCTATGTGACTAAATTAAATGAATCTTTGAGGCCTCCTCAGACTGTGTACATATTATATTTCTAGAAAGTCACAAATGAGCGAATTAATTAAGGTATCAGTGACAAAAGAAGGATACACCCACCTCCCTGGAAGAGAAACTATATGGGGCAATCGAATCACTGAAACAGACATCTGCCTTCATAAAGAGTCTGGAGTCTTAGTATGAATGAGCCATGAATGTAGAAGATGAAGAAGATAGAATAATCTTTTTCTTAGCGTCCCCCCCCCACCTTCCCACCCCACTTTAAGTGAGCGTGTGTGCTTTGTGTCGCTAGTTTACGACAAAGTCGCAATACCTGCGCCTTTCAGTCCGACACAACCACTTTTGTACGATTTGCTCAATAATTTTTTGTTTTCCCGAACAGTGCCAAGTTTGGCCTACTGTTTCCACTTTAAACTGCCAACGGTTTTTTAACGTGTGCGAGTGCACACGGTACCTCCTGTCTTTTCTACCTTTTTCCCGAGAACGGCAGACACCATATCTCACTACACAGAGTCCATGGGATGGTAAAGACACGAGGAAACAACGGTTTCGATTTTTTTTTTTTTTCCTACCGTCTGTGGTGGAAATCGAATCAGCGACCTTTTTGTGCATAGGCCGACGTCTAAGCTCTGGACCACCCAGGGGAAACGGTAGACAGAGGCACTCCTATGAACACTTATTTTTCTTTTATTTCTTCTTTTAGTTCGAAATTTTTATATTTTTAAAAATTTTTAATACATATTTATATATGTGTTGTATGTTTGTTCCAGCTGAAGGCCTATTGAGCCGACATGTCGTTCTGGTTTGTGTTGTCCACTTGTTTACGTGAAGCTTTAACTATACCTTTTTTTTCTCTATTTTTGTTTCTATATCTATTTTTTTTTTCATTTCTACTACCATGAACACTAAGTTTTAAACAAATAAACTGGAGGCGAAGGTGAGCCTCCCAGCACCAGAGCTGGAAGTTGTCAGCAACCCACAGCTGATGGGTTGCGCCAGGATCGGTGAACAAAAACCATCCAGACCCTGCTCCACCTCTCCGCGGTACCTCCAGTAACAGACTAACCTGTCTAGTCTGGCCGCGCGAGCAGGGATCGAAGAGGGAAGACAACCCGGTATTCAAAAATGTCGTGATGAAGTCGGATGTGTTGGGCGGAAGAGCGCAAATATAACATTTATACTTTAAACCACAACAAAACGCAGACACGTCCACTTAACGTCCTTTTAAGGACGGATGACGAAGAGAAATTCTACAGTCTACGAATACTCTAGAATACTTTAGTCATCGGGCGAACGCAAGCAAGCAAGCAAACTAATTTTAACTCGAAAACAACTTTCCCTCCGAACCGAAAGACAAGATAAGATAAAGTTTCAAATAAAAAAAATTAAATAATAAAATAATATGCGGACTTCTCCCACCTTTCCCTCAAACTTATCTTCTTAGCTCACCTTCTTCATGTGTTGATTCTGCCTGCTCAGCTTCGCTGAATTCAAAACAAAAGGCAAACAGAACCAGGAACCTCCCTCATAACACAGGTCATGGTTTGCAAGGACGATAACTCCAGGACTTGTATGTAGCAGCCCGTGCCACAAGATCAACAAACGTAACAGAGTTGCGCACAGAATGGGAACAATGAGCCGCACATGGTGCGCACGGGAGCAGAAATGGTGTGCATGGCTGGGCTCATTTCAAGCAAAATAGAGCAACTAGGGCCTCTTCAACCTCCCCGTATTGTTCTCAGTTTTAAACAGATGGAGAGACGGTTTTCAAGATCTGTGGGTCCTAGCCATTACAACGTGATGAAATTGTAGTTATACAACCTGGTTCCTTCTCTTCTTTTTATCTGTCTCCTCATCTTTCGTCATATCATTCCCCTTCTACTTTTCATCATCTTCCTTTCTCCTCCTCCTTCTTCTTCTTCTCCTCATTCTTCTTTCTTTCTTCTTTCCCTCATTTTTTGTTCGCCTTCTCCTCCATCTTCTCCTCCATCTTTTCCTCCATCTTCTTCTCCTCCTTCTCATTTTCCTCCTCCCTCTTCTCATCTTTCATCTTCTTTTATATTTCTTCTTGTTTACATTTTTTAGTTTATTTTTTTAAATTCTCCTATAATGTAGTGCATTCCACTTTCGTTTTGTCATTCCACTTCTTAACCCATTTCTTTCTTTCCCTTGATCTACTAGTTCCGCTCATTCTAGAACATTAGGCTGTGTTTGTTTACATTCCGTTGTCCATTTGTGTTGTTCTTGTTTTCCGAAAAAGGCCGTATGTAGACTGTAATGTCAGGTTTGTGTTTTGTGTTGTTCCTTATTTGTTCATCTTTCACAATACCATGTTGGAGTGTACGTTATATATCACGACTTGCTCTTGCAAATCATCATCATTGAGTGCCTTCTCCGCATCGAAGGTTGGCTACCATGGATCGCCATTCCACTCTGTCTCTTGCTTTGATGGTGCAGATTGTCAAAGGTTGACTTGTCCATCTTTTGATGTCACTCGTCCATGTTAGTCTTGGTCTGCCTCTGCCTCTTTTTACCTTGTATTTTCCCTTCCAATATACCCCAAAAATGTCATTTGTTTTGTTCTAATTGTGCTCAGTAGTTCTCTTTTCATTTTTAGTTGTTTTAAAACTTCATCGTTTGTTTTCTTTTCTTTCCATCCAATTCTACATATTCATCTATAAATCCACATTTCGAATGCTTCATTTTTATGTTGTTTTCTTGTCTAATATCCATGTTTAACCATACAAGAATATTAATAAGATGTAACATTTTGATATTCTTAGTTTTAGGCTAAAACTAAGAATAACAAAATGTTATGTCTTCTCAACATTCCTATATGGTGCAGAAACATGGACATTAGATAAGAAAACAGAACAGAGAATTGAAGCCTTTGAAATGTGTATATATAGAAGAATAGGTAGAAAAGGATGGAAGGAAAAGAAAACAAACGATGAAGTTTTAAAACAACTAAAAATGAAAAGAGAACTACTAAACACAATTAGAACAAGACAAATGCGATTTTTGGGCCATGTTAAAAGACACAACAGCCTACTAAAAGTAATCCTGGAGGGGAAAATATAATTTAACAGAGGCAGACCAAGTCTAACATGAACGAGTAACATCAAAAGATGAACAAATCAGCCTATGACAACCTGCACCATCAAAGCAAGAGACAGAGCAGAATGGCGCTCCTTGGTAGCCAACCTTCGATACAGAGATGGCACTCGATGATGATGATGATGATGATGATGTTGGCTTCACCTGTTGTTTAATGACGTTTCTAATATTCCATCAATTCATCTTTTTTCGAGATCAGACCTTCTGTCTACTTTCTCGTGACGTTTATGAAAACTCCTCACAATTGGCTTCACTGCAGATTCTCATTTTGATGCGTTTTCTTTGCCTTGACCTCAATAGTACAATAGAGCTGCTACTTTCAGTTTGTAGTTCGCACCACGTGTTTCTAGTACATATTTTAATTTATTTTCAGTAGATATTTGTATGGAGCCGCGATAGCTCAGTGGTTAGTGAACTGGACTACAAGGAACAAGAGGTAGGGTTCGAACCCAACTGACGGCTCCGGTTCACCCAGCCTTTAATGGGTACCGGATTTTTTTCTTGGAAAGTAAAGCGGCACGGGCGTAATACCGACCACATTACCCCAAAAATCATGTACCGAAGGTCTGTAAAATATATGGTCACTAACACCATATTCCCTATGCGCCACTTGGCGTGACGGGTTGTTTTTTTTTTTTTAACATATTTCTACGTGTGTTGTATGTTTGTTCCAGCTGAAGGCCTACTGTGCCGAAACGTCGTTCTGGTTTGTGTTGTCCACTTATTACGTGAAGCTTTAACTATACCGTTTTTTTCTCTATTTTTGTTTATTTCTCCTCACAATTAGCTTCGCATTTTGATGCATTTATGTGCATTTCTTTGCCGTAACCCATCTATTAAAAGCCCGTTGTGGTGTATTTCGATCTTTCTGTCTTATCACGTGGTAAAACCATTTTTTAAAATTCAATTATTTCTTCGAGTATTCTGTGTGAACTGTTTCCCGAATCAAATTCATAAAACGAAAATCCCTACAACAAAACATTCACATTTTAAGCAATCAACGCCCTGCCATTTTTCTCTGACATGAGAAAGGAAACCGCTGTGAACATCTCGTACAAGAGAACGGAAGTCATGGCTAACACATGCTGCAGTAAATGTCGCTGGTGATTTAATGAATAGCATTCTAGGTCGGATTGAAGTTTACAGTTTGGAACACGTGACTTTCCCGATAAGATTTAGATG
Source organism: Megaustenia siamemsis (assembly GCA_032433765.1). Classification (NCBI taxonomy): domain Eukaryota; kingdom Metazoa; phylum Mollusca; class Gastropoda; order Stylommatophora; family Ariophantidae; genus Megaustenia; species Megaustenia siamemsis. Next base: position 16,425,979 of record JAVIAB010000108.1, read on the forward strand.
CATCATAAATTACCAACGTGGCATGTCAAGTTACTCAAATGTCATGAAAGTACCATTTCTCTTCTTCAGAAGTCATAAATTACATTTCTTCATAAGTAAGATTTCTCATGCTAAAGTAAGCAGAATTTATTTTTCTCTCGTTTCTAACTTAATATATGGCCTATGGCCTTTGGCGTCTTGACAGACGGTTGGTAGCAAGCGATCATGATTAGTTAGTAGTTTGGTAAAATATTTGTGTCACCTGCTGGATGCTGTTGTGCTGAACAGCTTCTCTCGTGACTGAATCTGCCAATTTTTGATAGACAAATTCGACCGCAGAATGAAGAAGGTGTATTTATGGTGCCTGGCAACGTCTCCTCTCGGCTGCACCTTTTGTCTTCTGAATTCAACATCAATGCTGAATGTAACGCATTCTTTTAATTAATTATTATCCTAAATATAATAACAAATTGGTGTTTCTAAAGTAATACGGCCCGACCCATACGACTCATGGGAATGCTAGAAAAGAACAAAAGGGATTGAAGAAAAAACTAAACTTGTTTGAAAACAAATGCCTAAGAAGGATACTCTTTGTGCATTGGAATGTATTCAAGACTAATGATAAGAGACATGGCCATGCAACCAACGATCTCATATACAACTAGAGAGAGAAGACGAACACATGTCGGACATGAGAAGAGACAACAAAATAATTTCAAAACAGGCTCTTCTATGGGAAACATCAGGATACAGAAAAAGATGAAAGCATAGAGAGACACTGAAAAAGAACGAAGGAGAAACTCGGTTTTGCAGTCATGAAGACTCATTAGCTAAGATGGAACATCTCCCCAAGAATAGAGATGGATGGCGAAAAACACCATGAGCCCTGTGTGATATCTAGCGGCGATGGAAGGATGAAGATCATGTAAGTCAAAAGCAGTACATTTCCAAGTAAAAATTAAATCTTTCTTGAAGAGATCATAAGCAAATAATTGTAAAGTGATGTGTTTCTTCCCTCTTCTCTTTTTTTTTTCGTTAATTCGACGATTATTTCACTCCGTCTTCTTTTATTTTCAAACTGAATTAGCTGTATTGATTACTAAAGGTTGTGTTATCTGCAGTTTTGTGCCCAAAACATCCGATTTAAACACGGCAATTTTTGGGCTTCGATTTTGCCTTTGCTCTTAAATAATCACTTGATATTATTTACTCATTGTAAACTAATATTATTTGTCCTCTTTAAATAAGTAATTTATTTCTTCTTAAAGCATTAATTTAAAAAAAAATAATTCTAATAAGACAATAATAAATATCTTTCTAATAAAATTATAAAAATATTTTTAAAAATTATATTTTGACAGTCTTCGTGTGTTGTCTTCAGCACTAGAAATAAAATAAATATAAGACGAGGGGAAGAACAGAAAGAACTAAGATTCTTTAAATGTGCGCTTATGTGTAAAGTCCATAGAAATGTCAGAGGATGATAAAACGAAGATTCAGAAAAGGGAATCACACAAAATATGCTCGTCCAGCAGTTCCCTCGCTACCTGTCTCATGTTCTGTAACTACCGCCTGTTATCTCGCTCGTGACTGCTTATTTAGAAATCCCTCATTAACAGCCAACCCCTGTGTCTGCAGACGTCAAATTCCCGCCATCTGGACGCTCTGCGTTAGGATTGGTCGATTCCTTTCCCCGAGAGAAGAAAAAAGAAATCTTTTGCGAGAGGATTCTAAGTGTATAGGCAACATAGAATTCTGGTTGGAGTAGAAAGACATAATTGTTATAGCAGAAAGAATGGACTTTCATACTAACCTCATTTCAGGGTTCATTATTTTTTGTTTCCTTCATTATCCACTGCTTCTAGTTTTGAAAAAAAAAAAAAGTTTACTTATTTCGTTTTGGGTTACGGGTAACTTTTGGTATCTTCGCACATTTTGTGTGTGTTTGTGTGTTACTTCACTTTATCATAGAGTCAAACTGCTTCATTTTTCACTTCTATACTTCACAATACTTTCACTACTCATATTGTCCACTATTCTATTCACACTTTTCACTACTCACATTGTCCACTATTCTATTTCAACTTTTCACTACTCACACTGACTACTATTCTATTACAACTTTTCACTACTCACAATGTCCACTATTCTATTTCAACTTTTCACTACTCACAATGTCCACTATTCTATTTCAACTTTTCACTACTCACAATGTCCACTATTCTATTTCAACTTTTCACTACTCACAATGTCCACTATTCTATTTCAACTTTTTACTACTCACACTGACCACTATTCTATTTCAACTTTTTACTACTCACAATGTCCACTATTCTACTGCTACTTTTCACTACTCACAATGTCCACTATTCTACTTCAACTGTTCACTACTCACACTGACCACTATTCTATTGCTACTTTTCACTGCTCACTCTGTCCACTATTCTACTGCTACTTTTCACTACTCACACTGTCCACTATTCTACTGCTACTTTTCACTACTTACATTGTCCACTATTCTATTGCTACTTTTCACTACTTACATTGTCCATTATTCTACTGCTACTTTTCACTACTTACATTGTCCACTATTCTATTGCTACTTTTCACTACTTACATTGTCCATTATTCTACTGCTACTTTTCACTGCTCACACTGTCCACTATTCTACTGCTACTTTTCACTACTCACACTGTCCACTATTCTACTGCTACTTTTCACTACATACATTGTCCATTATTCTACTGCTATTTTTCACTGCTCACACTGTCCACTATTCTACTGCTACTTTTCACTACTCACACTGTCCACTATTCTACTGCTACTTTTCACTACTTACATTGTCCATTATTCTACTGCTACTTTTCACTGCTCACTCTGTCCACTATTCTACTGCTACTTTTCACTACTCACACTGTCCACTATTCTACTTCAACTGTTCACTACTCACATTGTCCACTATTCTACTTCAACTGTTCACTACTCACATTGTCCACTATTCTACTTCAACTGTTCACTACTTACATTGTCCACTATTCTACTGCTACTTTTCACTACTCACACTGTCCACTATTCTACTTCAACTGTTCACTACTCACATTGTCCACTATTCTACTTCAACTGTTCACTACTCACATTGTCCACTATTCTACTTCAACTGTTCACTACTCACATTGTCCACTATTCTACTTCAACTGTTCACTACTCACATTGTCCACTATTCTACTTCAACTGTTCACTACTCACAATGTCCACTATTCTATTTCAACTTTTCACTACTCACAATGTCCACTATTCTATTTCAACTTTTCTCTACTCACAATGTCCACTATTCTATTTCAACTGTTCACTACTTACATTGTCCACTATTCTACTTCAACTTTTCACTACTTACATTGTCCACTATTCTATTGCTACTTTTCACTGCTCACACTGTCCACTATTCTACTTCAACTGTTCACTACTTACATTGTCCACTATTCTACTTCAACTGTTCACTACTTACATTGTCCACTATTCTATTGCTACTTTTCACTGCTCACTCTGTCCACTATTCTACTGCTACTTTTCACTACTCACACTGTCCACTATTCTACTTCAACTGTTCACTACTTACATTGTCCACTATTCTACTGCTACTTTTCACTACTTACATTGTCCACTATTCTATTGCTACTTTTCACTACTTACATTGTCCATTATTCTACTGCTACTTTTCACTGCTCACACTGTCCACTATTCTACTGCTACTTTTCACTACTCACACTGTCCACTATTCTACTGCTACTTTTCACTACTTACATTGTCCATTATTCTACTGCTACTTTTCACTGCTCACACTGTCCACTATTCTACTGCTACTTTTCACTACTCACACTGTCCACTATTCTACTGCTACTTTTCACTACTTACATTGTCCATTATTCTACTGCTACTTTTCACTGCTCACTCTGTCCACTATTCTACTGCTACTTTTCACTACTCACATTGTCCACTATTCTACTTCAACTGTTCACTACTCACATTGTCCACTATTCTACTTCAACTGTTCACTACTCACATTGTCCACTATTCTACTTCAACTGTTCACTACTTACATTGTCCACGATTCTACTTCAACTGTTCACTACTCACACTGTCCACTATTCTACTTCAACTGTTCACTGCTCACATTGTCCACTATTCTACTTCAACTGTTCACTACTCACATTGTCCACTATTCTACTTCAACTGTTCACTACTCACATTGTCCACTATTCTACTTCAACTGTTCACTACTCACATTGTCCACTATTCTACTTCAACTGTTCACTACTCACATTGTCCACTATTCTACTTCAACTGTTCACTACTCACACTCTCCACTATCCTATTTCAACTTTTCACTACTCACAATGTCCACTATTCTACTTCAACTGTTCACTACTCACACTGTCCACTATTCTACTTCAACTTTTCACTACTCACAATGTCCACTATTCTATTTCAACTTTTCACTACTCACAATGTCCACTATTCTACTTCAAATTTTCACTACTCACACTGTCCACTATTCTACTGCTACTTTTCACTACTCACATTGTCCACTATTCTACTGCTACTTTTCACTACTCACACTGTCCACTATTCTACTGCTACTTTTCACTACTCACACTGTCCACTATTCTACTGCTACTTTTCACTGCTCACTCTGTCCACTATTCTACTTCAACTGTTCACTACTCACATTGTCCACTATTCTACTGCTACTTTTCACTGCTCACTCTGTCCACTATTCTACTTCAACTGTTCACTACTCACATTGTCCACTATTCTACTGCTACTTTTCACTGCTCACTCTGTCCACTATTCTACTTCAACTGTTCACTACTCACATTGTCCACTATTCTACTGCTACTTTTCACTACTCACATTGTCCACTATTCTACTTCAACTGTTCACTACTCACACTGTCCACTATTCTACTTCAACTGTTCACTACTCACATTGTCCACTATTCTACTTCAACTTTTCACTACTCACACTGTCCACTATTCTACTTCAACTTTTCACTACTCATATTGTCCACTATTCTACTTCAACTTTTCACTACTCACACTGTCCACTATTCTACTTCAACTGTTCACTACTCACACTGTCCACTATTCTACTTCAACTGTTCACTACTCATATTGTCCACTATTCTACTTCAACTTTTCACTACTCACAATGTCCACTATTCTACTTCAACTTTTCACTACTCACATTGTCCACTATTCTACTTCAACTTTTCACTACTCACACTGTCCACTATTCTACTTCAACTTTTCACTACTTACATTGTCCACTATTCTACTGCTACCTTTCACTACTCACATTGTCCACTATTCTACTGCTACTTTTCACTACTCACATTGTCCACTATTCTACTGCTACCTTTCACTACTCACATTGTCCACTATTCTATTGCTACCTTTCACTACTCACATTGTCCACTATTCTACTGCTACTTTTCACTACTCACATTGTCCACTATTCTACTGCTACCTTTCACTACTCACATTGTCCACTATTCTACTGCTACCTTTCACTACTCACACTGTCCACTATTCTACTGCTACCCTTCACTACTCACATTGTCCACTATTCTACTGCTACTTTTCACTATTCACATTGTCCACTATTCTACTGCTACCTTTCATTACTCACATTGTCCACTATTCTACTGCTACTTTTCACTACTCACATTGTCCACTATTCTACTGCTACTTTTCACTACTCACATTGTCCACTATTCTACTGCTACCTTTCACTACTCTCACTATCCAGTATTCTATTACAACTTTTCACTACTCACATTGTCCACTATTCCACTGCTACTTTTCACTACTCTCACTGTCCACTATTCTATTGCTACTTTTCACTACTACATGTACCGTTTATACCGAGAAAAAGGCTAGGAGTAATTTCCGCCGTTGTCTGCATAGAGCCAACCGATAAAACGGTTTGGCCACGTGATAAGACAGAAAGATTACAACACATCGAACCCTCAATAAACGTTGCGAGAACACCAGACCCAAAGGCCGACCACGAAAAAGATGGATTGATAGAATATTAGAAACACTCGGGAATATAACAACAAGAGCAACCAAGAGAGGATCAAAAGAGACCGCAAATTATGTCACATCGACGCTGACAGGCAAATGTGGAAAGAAAGAAGAAGAAGATATCACGAGTCTTGTATAAAACATGTTATTTAATCAATTTAAATATACATTTTAGTTTCAACATTTTATGTGGCACTTGCAAAAGCGTGCCTGATTCTTGAAAGTGTTTTGTTTTTGCTAATAAGAGAAAGTACGTCTTTTAATTCTCATAATAACTTCAGCAGCTGCCGTTTTATGAAAGTGAATGCACTAGAAAATACGAAACCAATTAATTATAGAGGGCTCTGTTAAATTCATCATAGGAATTTTTTTTTTTAAGGGCAGGGCTGGCTGGAGGACCTCTCGAACCATGTCAAACTGAGCCCGGTCTACAAGTTCAATTTGGCCTCACTTCGTCTTATCACAGCCATCACGAATATAAAGAACTAGCCTGGAAATAGCATGTTTAGCGACGGTGTTTTGTTGTGCATGTTGTTGTTGAAAACAGACTATGAAATCTTAAAACAATCAAAAATGAAAAGCGACCTACTAAACATAATTTAAAAAAAAACAAATGAGATTTTTGAGGCATGTTAGAAAACACAGCAGCCTACTAAAAGTAATATTGGAAGGGAAAATGCAAGGTAAAAGAGGCAGAGCATACCAAGACTAACATGGATTAGTAACATCAAAAGATGGACAAATCAGCCTACGACAACCTGCACTATCAAACCAAGAGACAGAACAAAATGGCGCTCCATGGTAGCCAACCTTCGATGCGGAGACTGCGCTTAATGATGATTGTACTCACACAGTTTCTCTGTTTCATTTGTAACTCTATATCTCCTTATTTTATTTCAAATATTTCTTATATTTATTCTGTATCGCATAATGTAGTTTATGACAACGTGGTGCAGATATAATAATAACAACAGCACGCACAACAAGACACCGTTGGTAAACATGCTATTTCCAGGCTAGTCCTTTCATTCGTGATGGCTGTGATAAGACGAAGTGAGGCCAAATTGAACTCGCAGACCTGTCTCCTGTTGCTCAGTTTGACATGGTTCGAGAGGCCCTCCAGCCAGCCCTAGCTTTAAAAAAAATTCCTATGATGAATTCAACAGAGCTCTCTAATTAATTGGTTTCGTATTTTCTAGTGCATTCACTTTCATAAAACGGCAGCTGCTGAAGTTATTATGAGAATTAAAAGACGTACTTTCTCTTATTAGCAAAAACAAAACACTTTCAAGAATCAGGCACGCTTTTGCAAGTGCCACATAAAATGTTGAAACTAAAATGTATATTTAAATTGATTAAATAACATGTTTTATACAAGACTCATGATATCTTCTTCTTCTTTCCTTCCACATTTGCCTGTCAGCGTCGATGTGACATAATTTGCGTTCTCTGTTGCTCTTCTCTTGGTTGCTCTTGTTGTTATATTTCCGAGTGTTTCTAATATTCTATCAATCCATCTTTTTCGTGGTCGGTCCTTGGGTCTGATGTTCTCGCAACGTTTATTGAAGGCTCGATGTGTTGTGATGTTTCTGCCATATCACGTGGCCAAACCACTTTATCTGTTGTTTCTTTATATATTCTATAGTTTAAAAAAAAAGTTAAGTACCCCCGTCACGCCAAGTGGCGTATAGGGAATATGGTGTCAGTGACCATACATTTTACAGACCTTCGGCACATGATTTTTGGGGTAATGTGGTCGGTAGTACCCTCGTACCGCTTTACTTTCCCAGAAAAAATTCCGGTACCCATTAAATGCTTATATATTCTATAACGGAGATTATTCCTAGCTTTTTTCTCAGCTCTTCATTTCTGATCTTATCTCTCAGGCTGTTTCCTGTCATTCGTCTAACACATTTAATCTCAGTAAATATTATTTTTCTTATTGTATGAACAGTGGATACGAAGATTAATACTATGGGCAAGACCTGGGGCATCCTGTGAATGATGGTTAATAACCGCGCAAAGTGGAGGAGCTTTTGGCTTTTAGAACCGATTTGCGTCACTGCAAGCGGGACATCCCCATATCCATGCACGTAAACAAATAAATGAATTTTTAAAAATGCATTCAAATATTCGCGTTATATCACGGAATGTCAATACTCACACATTTTAAAAATATGACATTTAACATGGAGAAAAATAAAATACTATCTTTCTCTTTGCATTTGATTGCTATATTTCTAAGTAAAAAGTAAAAAGTAAAAAGCCTCCGTCACGCCAAGTGGCGTATATGGAATATGGTATTAGTGACCATAATTTTTACAGACCTTCGGCACATGATTATTGCGTTAATGTAGTCGGTATTACGCCCCTGCCGCTTTACTTTCCCGGAAAAAATTCCGGTACCCATTTAAAGCTGGGTGAACCTGGAAGCCGTCGATCAGGATCGAACCCACCCTCTTGTCCTCTGTAGTCCAGTTCACTAACCAGTGAACTATCGCGGCTCCAATATTTCTAAGGCTTGTACTAAAATACCACTTTCTAAACAGAAGATAGTCGTGATGAGAGTGCAATACATTTGCATGTGAACCTATGAGCATTGAGTCTAATATCTTCATTAAACGGATATGTACAATTATATAAACCGATACGAGACTTATAGACGGCCGTGGTAAATGTTCTAAAACAGATTGTGGGATAAACAGAAGCTAATAAGAGCAAATATTAAATATAGAAAATAGTATGCGGGGCCGAGAGTATAGCTACAGAGAAAATATCATCATCATCAAGTACCATGCCTGCTGGCGTAGGTGATCATGTCTCTCCACAACTTTCGATCTCGAAAGTTATTTATCATTTCTGTTGTTGACCTTCTGCTACGCCATTCCCTTAAACTGTCTGGTATCTTTTCCTTTTTGCTTTCCTCTATCTCTTCGTTCCTCAACTTTCCCAGTTGTCACAATATATTCATGATGTTCCCTTCTCATTACATGATCAAAAATGATGATTATATCTTTCTAATTCTGGAAATTAGCTCTCTTTTTGCTTTGGCCTCTTTCAGAACGTTTTCATTACTCTTCTTCGCTGCCCACGGCATTCTCAGCATTCTTCTGGAAAACCACATTTCTACGGCCTCCAGTGACTTTTCTTGTCTGTTGTCCATAATTCACATCCATATTTTAAGACTGGCTCAACATAACATTTAAGAACTCTTTTTCTTGTTTCCATTGTCAAAAATGGATTGCATTGTATCTTCCACATTTTTTTTTTTTTTTTGAAAGCTGCTTTTGCCTAAGCCATTCTTCATCTCACCTCTGTTGTACATCTACATCTGAGGTTAACATTGTTCCCAACTATTTAAACTCATGTACTTGTTTTAATATTATTCCATTTCTCTGTATTGTGCTTTGTATTTATGTCTTCCGAGAACAGATACAATAAACCTACAGTTGTATGGAACAGATAAACCCATAGAATTGACCCCACTGTTAAAACCTTTCGTCTACTGTAGCGTTGAATCCTTCCTCACATTTAAATCATCTGATTCATTATCATCACTGATGATGCTCAAGACTTTGTTTTAAAAAAAATCAACCACATTTCCCATCTGCAGAGTAGCTATCGTTGCATGTTTTCATTTATCGTTGCATGTTTTCATTTATCGTTGCATGCTTTCATTTATCGTTGGATGTTTTCATTTATCGTTGCATGTTTTCATTTATCGTTGCATGCTTTAATTTATCGTTGCATGTTTTCATTTATCGTTACATGCTTTCATTTATCGTTGCATGTTTTCATTTATCGTTGCATGCTTTCATTTATCGTTGCATGCTTTCATTTATCGTTGCATACTTTTATTTATCGTTGCATACTTTCATTTATCGTTGCATGCTTTCATTTATCGTTGCATACTTTCATTTATCGTTGCATGCTTTCATTTATCGTTGCATACTTTCATTTATCGTTGCATGCTTTCATTTATCATTGCATGCTTTCATTTGACAAGAGACTTTAATTTGACAAAATTGAGACAAGATTGTTCATGTTTTTAAATATTAAAATATATGTTTATATTTATCTAACACTTAACATATTATATATGAACTTTTAGATAATTAAACAAGGAATTAGATTTCATCAAAACCAAGATATTATAAGACATTTAAAGAATATGGTTTGATGACAGTTTACACTAATCAAATTGAGAATGATGCACTGTGCGGCTAAACATACAGAAAGAGTTAAATAAATATATGGCAAAAAAAATAAAAACAGAGCAAACCTCTGTATAAATATAAATGCAGAGTAAGTAAATATATGAGAGCAAGCTCAATTTTGCAAGTGTAAAGACAGAGTAAGTAAATATATGAGAGCAAGCTAAATTTTACATGTGTAAAGACAGAGTAAGTAAATATGTAAATGTATGAGAGCAAGCACATAATCCCATAACCTTGAGGATCGTTGGGACACTATTGATAGACCTTCTCAACCTTCTCTATTTCTCTCTATCATTGGGACTCAGTAAAGTAAAGTCTGTCCATTCTTTGATTTTATCTTTCCATCTCTTTCTCTGCCTTCCTCTTCTTCTTGCTCCTTTCACAGTTTATCACAAAATTGTATTTTCTAGGTCAGACAATCGAGCTATTTGGACAACCCATTTAATTTTGCATGCCTTCACAATAGTCAAAACTTCATCACATATTTCGATTGTTTGTTGTATCCTTTTGCAAACTTTTTCATTTGTGATGTCATCAAAGTAAGAGATGTCCAAAATCTTAGGACTATATTTCATTTGAAATCTCTGCACAACTGTAAACATAGAATAAGCAGATAAATTGTTGCTGTTGTTGTTGTTGCCGTTGTTGTTGTTGCGTTTGCCAGCTTTCAACTCTGACGAAGTCCCTAGAGACTAGGAACTGAATTTTGAGTGTTAAACCATTTTTCCCTGGCAGCCAAGTTCACAGGGTTCCCTCGCCACACAGGCAGATAACTCCAACTTCAGAGGTACTCATGTTTTTCCGTCAATGAGTAACAGACATTTCAGGCCGGGCCTCGCTGCTGAGACCAGGGGTGGTTGCCGCAGAGAGAAATCATAAATAAAAATCCCAACGTGTAGCCGATATTTGAACCCACAACCTCTGTCACGAGGCCGGCATCTTGCCTTGAGACCAAGCAGATAAATGAGAACAAGCAAAATAATACAAACGATTAAAGACAGAGTCACTAAATATACAAAAGTAAACAAAGAATCCAATTTTTTATTTGATAACTATACATCCCCTGTGCTTGTAAAATTAATATTTTGCAGCAGCAACAACAACAACAACAACAACAAAATATGACATCATCTTGCAGATTATAAAAAATAATAAAAATAAATTTTGTGGAGAATTCATAAATTTGAACAAAACTACAATGGAATAATATTCCATTCTATACAGCTATAAAATAATGCTGCACACCATAAGTACATTACACAACATTGTATCTTCACAACCAGAAAGGAAAAATGTCATGTACACTGGAACTCACAAAGCAAAACAAATAATAATAATAATAACTCACAAATAAAATAAAATAAAAAAAATTACAACTGATTAAATATGCCTGTGAAGAAAAGAAAATATGACAAGAAGTAACAATAACGACAATGACTTTAAAAAATTCGAGTTGCTGGACTCCATTAAGAATCAACAAATCCTTATCAATTGGTCCCTCTGTGCCTCAGTGTGTAATGACAGACAACCCTAGGTCTGTGTTTTAATTACCAGTCTTCCTTGCTGTCTTGCTATTGTCTGGCATCACCCATTTTAGCTTGATGCCTTTGAAGTCAATTCAAGGTTGTAGATTCACATTCATTATCTGAATTATTATCTTAATCATTATCTGAATCATTATCTGAATAATTATTTGAATCATTATCTGAATCATTATCTGAATCATTATTTGAATCATTATCTGAATAATTATTTGAATAATTATTTGAATAATTATCTGAATAATTATTTGAATAATTATCTGAATAATTATTTGAATCATTATCTGAATCATTATCTGAATAATTATTTGAATCATTATCTGAATCATTATTTGAATCATTATCTGAATCATTCTGCCTTCTGAGAGCATTTTGAATGTTAGCCTAGTCCATTGCTCATCCACTTTCCAAAGTAGACATGCCAGCAAACCTTCTTCTTCTACTACCTTTCAACTCCCTGTAGAGAATAGGTCTTCAACAAACACTTTCAAGGTAGTTCTGTTTCTTGCCATTGTTTTAAGATCATTCCATGTTTTCCCCATCTCTGCTTCCACCTGTCTTCTCCAAGAAAATTTTGGTCTTCCTCTTCATCTTTTGCTCTGGGAATTCCAAAAAAGGACTTGTCATGTAATACTCTCAGTTCTTTTGAAGTGTGTGCCCTATCCAGCGCCATCGTCTTCATTGTATCTCTTTCTCCACTGGTAATTGACTGGTATTTATCAACAAACAAGTATTCTTATTCATTTCCTTGAGACCAAATCGCTCTGACATAAAGATTAATCAGACTCTGGCCAGTAATGATTAATTCTAAAAACTCCAAAGATGAATCTATTAGCCCAGCCCATTTTGATCTTCCTTAGCGTACTCATCACCGAGACAGCATTTATTAGTCAGTCAAAGTCTGTGACTCCACTAAGCTAATGCCTTAATTCCAGCCATTATCTCCATTGTCAAAATATTTGTAGTCAAGGCAAACTCAACATTGTCTACCTTGGCAATGTTCCCCATGAGAAGACTATGTAAAGCACAGTTGTTGCTTTTTTTTTTTTATAAAAATCTAAAAGTGGTATCTTAGTTCTAATCTTTGCAGCATTTATGGATGAAGATGACCGAAGCCTAGTACATTCCCCTCGTTTTTAAAACTGATATTTTATGGAAGTGGTTTAAATTTATGACACCACGAACATAAAATATTTTAACTAATGTAAAAATTTATGAATTATATTTTAGCAGTAAAATGTGGTAACAAAAAGATAAAATATTGGCATATCTGACAGTTTCTGGGGATGCAATATTAAATTTGTAACCATAACAGTTTTTACATTTTAAGATACAGCTTATTCTAATCACGTTGAATGTATAATAGAAGAAATAAATCTATTTTATCTTCCTGGGAAGACAGAAATGATCAAATAAACTAAAGTATCAGTGTCAAATAGCTGTGAAGATATGCACACACACAAAAAAACCCTCTGCACATGTATAGGGAAGAAGCAAGTAAATATAAGGAAGTAAGCAAATTTCTAACATGATTAAAGACAGAATAAGCAACTATATGGGAGCTACCAAACATCTCTAAAAGTGCAAATATATAAATACAAGTATTAGCAAACAAACCTCTACATGAGTGTAAGACAGAGCTGCAAACCTCTGCAATTATAAAGACAGAGCTGCAAACCTCTGCACAACCATGAAGACAGAGCTGCAAACCTCTGCAATTATAAAGACAGAGCTGCAAACCTCTGCACAACCATGAAGATAGAGCTGCAAACCTCTGCAATTATAAAGACAGAGCTGCAAACCTCTGCACAACCGTGAAGATAGAGCTGCAATTATAAAGACAGAGCTGCAAACCTCTGCACAACCGTGAAGATAGAGCTGCAATTATAAAGACAGAGCTCCAAACATCTGCACAAGTATAAAGACAGCTGCCAAACCTCTGCAATTATAAAAATAGAGCTGCAAACCTCTGCAATTATAAAGACAGAGCTGCAAACCTCTGCAATTATAAAGACAGAGCTGCACAACTATGAAGACAGGGCTGCAAACCTCTGCACAACTATGAAGACAGGGCTGCAAACCTATGTTAAAGACAGTAACTAAATACATGAGACAAAATAAACAAGTAAAGTCTTGTTGCCTGGTATTTATGCATCCCTGGTACTTGTAAAATTATTATTTTATAGCAGCCATTAAAAAATATTATTAACATATTATTAATCTCAAAGTATATAATTATAACTATCCATACATTTATAGTGTAAAAAATAAATATCTATCTACCATCGGATGTAGAGACAACACAAGTCTCTAGATATCTTATATATTATCAAAAATACATGAACACGTCATGTAGAGCATTCATCTATTAAAATAACAAAACTACAATGAAATAATGCTCCTTCTATATAAATATAAAGAGCCTCAGTGGCTGGGTTGTTAGTTTGCTTGCTTCCTCATCAGAAGAGTCCAAGTACGATTACCAGAAGTGGTGGATTTTTTTTTTTTTCAGACTGACAAGGATCCGGTTTCACCCAGCTTTCTAAAAATGGGTACCAGAGATTTTTCTGGGAAGTAAAGCCGGCATGGCCCAATACCAACAACATCATCTGATAATGTGCCGTAGTCATGGATAAACATGGATGTCTTTTGGCGTGTGCTGAGACTGCTATGATGGGGACTACAGCTACCTTTCTTTGTATGGGAGATGAGATAACAATTCGGATGATTCCACTGGCACGGGCGGTTGAGTAATTATGGATTTTAATTAGTTTGCTGTGATACCGGGGCCTTCCATAACCAATAAACATTGTCACAAACACCACATTTCCCATATGCCTATGAAGAAGTGGAGAGAACCTTTACTTTATATACATTAAACAGCACAGTACACCTACATGTTTAAGTCGGTCATATTATATGGCTGTGAAACATGGAGAACAACAAAATTCACAATCATGAAGATACAGACTTTCATTAATGGATGCTTTCGCAGAATAAAAGGATGGAAATGGCAGGACAAAATCACTAACATAGAATTATGGAAATGTACCAGTCAAATACCAGTGGATAAAGAGATACAGTGAAGATGATGGCGCTGGATAGGACACACACTGTGGAAGCCAACTGAGAGTATTACACAACAGGTCCTTTTTTGGAATCACCAGGGGAAAAGACAAAGAGGAAGACCAAAGAATTCTTGGAGAAGACAGATAGAAGCAGAGATGAAGACGATGGGGAAGACATGGAATGATAAACGAATGGCAAAAAGCAGAACGACTTGGAAAGTGTTTGTTGAAGAGCTATGCTCCACAGGGAGCTAAAAAGGTAGAAGAAGAAGATACCTACACGTCTATCTATCTATCTATTGACCTTTCGAGCCGTAACCGGCCCATAGGGCGTAGACCAAGATACACCTTCTCCTATATGAATTTTTGTTCTAGCAGTTTTCTTTTAAAGATATTTTATCAAATCTCGCCATCTGTCTCTGTTCTGTGCAAGCAGTTCTATCTCATTGAGGGAGCCGATTCCTGCTGCTCTTGCCTCTCTCATCAATGTTCTTCTCAGTGTCTCCCTGGGTCTTCCTCTTTTTCTTTTACCTGTTGTTTCCCATATGAGGGCTTGCTTTGCTATTCGATTATTATCTCTTCTCATCACATGTCCAACGTATGACCATCGTCTTTTCTTTATTACTGAAGATATTAGTGGTTGATTGGCGATTTCTCTAATTTCCTCGTTTGTTTTGAATTCGTTCCATTCTATACCAAGTATTTTCCTTAGACATTTATTTTCGAATGCGTTCAACTTTGTTTCTATATCTCTTGTTGTTTTCCAGCTTTCACACGCATACGTAAGGGTTGATAGTACATTTGATTTGAATAGCCTAAGTTTTGTGTTTGTGCTAATGAGTTTTGATTTCCACAACTTTTCAAGGCTTCTGAAAGACATTGCTGCTTTAGCCAGTCTGATTCTAATTTCTTTGCTCGTATCCCCTTCTCGATCAATGTGACTTCCAAGATAGATGAAGTGATCGATCTCTTCTACTGGTTTGTTTTCCATGTATATTTTGTCACTTGTTGGAATTAAACTTTTCATGACTTTAGTCTTTTCATGATTGACCTCAAGCCCAATTTTGCTGGCTATTGATGATAGTTCATTTGTGTTTTCCTGCATCGTTTTTATCTGATTGCTGATGAGAACTATGTCATCAGCAAAGTCCAGGTCCTCCAAATGGTCTCCTTGTATCCATTCGATGCCTTTATTACCAGTGCAGCATTTCTTCATTATGAAGTCCATAACAATTCCAAATAACAAGGGCGATAAAATACATCCTTGTTTAACCCCAGTTTCTATTGGGAAACATTCGCTCAGTCCTTCCTCTGTTCGAACTGCACATGTGTAACCATCATACATGTCTTTGATAATATTTATGATTTTTGATGGTAAGCCATATTGCTTCAGAATTTTCCACAAAGAATCTCTATGAATACTATCAAATGCTTTTTTGAAGTCGATGAAGTTAAGTACAAAAGGTTTTTGCTTTTCAATGTGTTCCTCCAATATAAGTCGTAGAGTGAAAATGTGGTCAAGACAGCTTCTCCCTTTTCTAAACCCAGCCTGTTCTTCACGCATTACTGTATCTATTGAATCCTTTATTCTATTTAGGATGATTTTACAGAATAATTTTGAGGCAACTGACAAAAGTGTCACGCCTCTCCAATTGTTACAATCTCTAAGATTGCCCTTTTTTGGGATCTTAACAATGATTCCTTTTTTCCATTTATGAGGCGTCTTCTCTGTTTTCCAAATGATGTTGAACATTTTTTGGAGATGTATTAAATTATGGCTATCAATTGCCTTGAGGATCTCAGCTGTTAACTTATCCTCTCCAGCAGCCTTGTTATTGGTCATTAGCTTTAAGGTGGTTTCTATTTCACTCAAGGTGAAGTCATCTAAATTTACATCTAATTCTGCTGCTGGTGTTTCAGCTTCAAAATCTATTAAACTGTGAGGTAGTGGACGGTTAAGAATTTCTTTGAAGTGTTCCGCCCAACTGGCTTTTATGTCTGCGCTTGTTGTTAGCATTAATCCAGATTTGTCTAGAATTGGTGTTCCACTGGATGTATAGGTGTTTGTCAGCATCTTTTGTACAGTATAAAGAGTTCTGCTGTCTCCTGTAATTGCAGCTGTCTCTGCTTTCTCTGCCAAGTTGTCTATATAAGCTCTTGTATCTCTTCTTGCCGAACTTTTCACTTTGTTGTCTAATTCTTTGTATGTTGCTTTTGCCAGAACCTTTCCAAGATCTGTCTTTACATTAGTCATGGCTCTCTTCGCTACTCTTCTTTCTTTGATGTATTTCCATGTGGTGTCTGAGATCCAAGCTCGTTTTTCCATTTTCTTCAGTCCAGCACTTGCTTCTGCTGCTGTCATTAGTATTTTGCTCTGGAGTCCCACATTTCATTGATATCTAAGTCTATTTCACCAAGTGCTGAATAACAATTACTTAGCTCTATGTTAAACTTTTCCTTTATTGCTTCATCTTTCAGTTTATGACTATCAATTTTATGTGTAATTGACCTCTTCTGTTGGTTTCTAAATTTTAATCTTATTTTCCCAATGCACAGGTTGTGGTCACTATTAACATCAGCACCTCTGTATGCTCTTACATCTATTAATGATGATCTGAATTGTTGTTTAATACATAGGTGGTCAATTTGATTTGATGTTCTATCATCAGGAGATATCCATGTTGTTTTGTGAATATTTTTATGTGGAAATAATGTCCCACCTATAACTAAATTTTCTATTAAACATAATTCTATCAATCTTTCTCCATTCTGACTTGTTGTATTACAGCCTTCTCTCCCCATCACATGTTCCACTCCTGCGTTATCTTGTCCTACTTTGGCGTTGAAGTCTCCCATTACAATTAAAAGATCGTGTTTTGGTATTTTGTTTATAAGTTGTTGCAGTTGGTTATAAAAATCATCCTTAACTTCATCATCAGCTTCGTTAGTAGGCGCATAACATTGAATAATTGAAAGTCTTCCATGTTTTGTTTTGTATCGTGTTCGTATCAGACGGCTATTTACCGGTTCCCATTCTAATAAACTTCTTGCAGCTTTGTCTGTCATCATTATGCCTACTCCTTCACGGTGTTTTCCATCTTCCCTTCCAGAAAAAACTACTATTTTATTATCAATAGATCTCCTACCTGTTCCAGGCCAGCGCATTTCGCTTAATCCTAAAATATCTAGATCGTATCTGTCCATCTCGCTCGCGACCTGTGCATGTTTCGTCGGAGCGGCCATTGTTCGCACATTCCAGAATCCTATTTTTGTTGTTGTTTTAGGGCCGAAAAAACTATCACTACTATCTACTGCTAATTTACACATTCTGTATCAGGTCTACGTTTCATTAACAACATCGTTTTTACGATAGCGGCTTGTTAAACCTCTGATCAACGGTTCTATACCAAGCCGGAGAAAAATAATTCCTCCATTTTGGAAACAACCGGAAACCTCTTACAACAGACTTACACGTACAACAGACAATATTGTGTCACAACACACAAACAAGAAAATTTCAACTCATAAGGAAGGGAAAGGGAGGGGGGGGGGGGATAGAAGAAATAATGGACAGGTCTGAAATAAACTGTGAAAAATACTGAATGTGACTTGAAAAGTGACAATTATGGAAATGACTAAAAAAAAAAAAAGTGGGTTGCTGGATTTCATTAAAATAAAAGTTAATAAAATAATGATTGAGACATTTAACACAAGAGAACAACCCACTAAGAGCTTACATATTTTAGATGCTAAAAAACAAAGAGGCACACCTAGAAGATGACTTTATTTTTTTCTTTCCTTATGTGATGTGTGCCTTCGATGGGAGATAATATAGTTTGTGGTCTTTAGCTCTCCTGTGGTCTCTCTCTTCCTGTTAAGTTTTCTAGTGACTCTAATACTTCATCAATCCATCTTTTCTCATATTCATGATACATTAGATATCACAATGAGCATGGAAACAAATCATAAAAACATTACCCAAACAACTCATTTTCCTTCAATGCTGAAAGGCAACAGAGATGAGTGAAATCAGAAATTAAGTAGATTCACACATTCTCAAAATAATTTTTCAGCAAATGTACCTTGCATTAATATAAAATATCCTATAAAAACTTAATGAACATATTAGTAATACGTCATGGCAAAAACTGCTGTGCATATGATGCAGATTTTAAAATATAGTTTAAAGAATTCTAGGTCCTTTGTAAACATATATATATAGATGAAGTTACAATATTTTATGAACATCAGTACAAACAATTATTATACAAATTTAAAAAGAAAATCTTAAATGTTAATGTATTAGGAACATTAATAAAAAAAAATAAATATAAATTATCAACAAGCATATAAATTATCAGCAACCATATAAACAAATCGGGAGCCGCGATAGCTCAGTGGTTAGTGAACTGACTACAAAGGACAAGAGGTAGGATTCGATCCCAACCGACGGCTTCCGCGTAATACTGACCACATTACCCGGAAAAATCATGTGCCGAAGGTCTATAAAATTTATGGTCACTAACACCATATTCCCTATACGTCACTTGGCGTGACAGGGGTACTTTACTTTTTTTTAAATATAAACAAATCACAATGAATAAATACAAGGAGACTATTTGGAGGACCTCAACTTTGCTGGTGACATAGTCCTCATCAGCAGTCAGATAAAAACCATGCAGGAAAACACAAATGAACTATCATCAATAGCCAGCAAAATTGGGCTTGAGATCAATCATAAAAAGACTAAAATCAAGCGAGATTTGATAAAGTTTAATTCCAACAAATGACAGAATGTACATGGAAAACAAACCAGTGGAAGAGATCGATCACTTTATCTACCTTGGAAGTCACATTGATCAGGAAGGGAATGCAAGCAAAGAAATTAGAATCAGAATTGCTAAAGAAGCAATAATTTACCCCAAAAATCATGTGCCAAAGGTCTATAAAATGTATGGTCACTAACACCATATTCCCTATACGCCACTTGGCGTGATGGGGGCACTTTTTTTTTTAAAGCAGCAATGTCTTTCAGAAGCCTTGAAAAGTTGTGGAAATCAAAACTCATCAGCACAAACACAAAACTTAGACTATTGAAATCAAACATACTATCAACCCGCATGTATGCGTGTGAAAGAAGGAAAACAACAAGAGACATAGAAACAAAGTTGAACACATTCGAAAATAAATGTCTAAGGAAAATACTTGGTATAGTGTGGAACGAATTCAAAACAAACAAAGGAAATTAGAGAAATCGCCAATCAACCATTAACATCTTCAGTAATGAAAAATGTCATATTTTGGACATGTGATGAGGAGAGATAATAACCAAATAGCAAAGCAAGTCCTCATGTAGGAAACAACAGGTAAGAGGAAAAGAGGCCGACCCAGAGAGACACTGAGAAGAACGTTGATCAAAGAGGCAGAGCAGCAGGAATCAGCTCCCTCAATGAGAAAGAGTTGCTTGCACAGAACAGAGATAAATGGCGAGATTTGATAAAATATCTTTACCAAGGATTGAAAACTGCTAGAATAAAAATTTAGATAAGAGAAAGAGTATCTGGGTTTCATCAATAATAACAAGTCCAAGTATTTAAGTACTACGTCACTTTAAAGGATTATAACAAAAAAAACATACTGGAAACAATAAGTAATTATCAAAAGTCGATAACCAAGTAGGAGAACACCAGAATATAAAAAAAGAACTGAATAATTATTTGATACAGTTACTCAAGAACATGTGAAAAATGTAAAAAAAGAACTGAATAATTATTTGATACAGCTACTCAAGAACATGTGAAAAATGTAAAAAAAAGAACTGAATCATTATTTGATACAGTTACTCAAGGTGAGAAAAAAAAAAGTCTCAAGTTTAAAAGAAAAACAATTTTTTTTGGTTTGGATATGCCAGCTTTATATCTGTAGTGAATTGGTTATTGGTTATGGAAGGCCCCGGTATCACTGCAAATGAATTAAAATCCATAATTGCTCAACCGCCCATGCCAGTGTAATCATCCGAATTAATATCTCATCTCCCAAACAAAGAAAGGTAATTGTAGTCCCCATCGTAGCAGTCTCAGCACACGCCAAAAGACATAAGGCGAAACTGCGCAGAAAGTGAACACAGCCAACTGTTCCCTGTCATACGATATCATCATTCATCGTAAACAATTGGAATATCGAAACATGATCAAAACGGATGAGACACACAGCTCACGGTGTGCACAGAGCACTTAACTCAGTAGCTCCTGCAACAAGCTGGACTTGGAATATGAGGAAACTGCAACAAGGAACACTTTTTATGCATAGCCTTCTATTGTTCCCGCAGCCTATTCACCATATACCGGAATGTAGTGAATTTGTCCAAAGAGCCTGAATTTTACATGAATATCATTTTTTCCCAATTTTTCATACTGGCAGCTTGTGGTCAGGTGTCCCTTGCCATACAGGCAGATATTCTCTGACTTTAGAGGTGCTCTCATTTTATCATTGATGGTTTTGAAGTTTTTGGGTAGATTTTTATTTGCATCCTATCAATTTTGCCCAGAGTGCTGGCATTCTTGGCCTACTGTTTTCAATTTCCAGCTGCTAAGGAATCTTTAACATATGCAAAATGCACATGGAGCATCCTGCTTTTTTTTTTTAAGTTACCCAAGAGTGCTAGACAGTAGAGCTAACAACCAAGAATTCAGTTGGGTGGGGTGGGGTAAAGTCATGGAGAAATCATTAATTCAATTTTAGAAAGATGTCCTCTGGAGGGAGTCAAACCTGGAACTATGTGCTTCTTTTTGTCTGCTTAAAGGCAGATTTCCAGGGCCTGGATGTTTTCCCTCAAAAGGGGCTGGTAGACCAAAAAAGGATGAGGGAACCACTGATGTAACCAAAACAAATAATACAATGAAAACCATTATAAACATTACAGTATAGAACAATTACGTATAATAGACAATCATCATCATTATTATCAAGTACCAGGCCTGCTGGCGTAGGTGATCATGTCTCTCGACAACTTTCGATCTCGACAGTTATTTATTATTTCTGTTGTTGACCTTCTGCCAAGCCATTCTCTTAAACTGACTGGCATTTTTTCTTGTTGCTTCCCTCTATAGTAGACAATAAACAATACAAAACAGACCATTGTTTAAATATAAAGTAGAAAAGAAAACTTTTCTGACAATGTATATTTGTTCACGACTATGTTTGTTCCACAAGATTAATATGATGTCTATTTTCATTTTTTATCATACAGAATATGTGGTTTTCCAATGAGAAAAAGAACAGGTATTCTTGTCAAATTGATTATTGGAATGGTAAAAAAAAAAAAAAATCACAACTAAATTAAAAAACTTGCAAACTTCAAAACTGGTCTGGTTAAAATTGATTTAAAGTGGATTACAATGATCAAAACTGGACTAACCCAGCCTATCTATCTTATCTATCATTCATCTGAAGTATTGTCTTTATCTGCAATATTGTTTCCTGTATAAATGTTGCTGTCTTTTGTAATTCTTGCAGTGGCCCATATAGTTTTGTCTGTAGTGTTCTGTGTATGGGCCAATGGATTTTCCTCAGTCAACTATATTTAGTACAGTCTTGATGTATGTGTTCAGCAGCCTGAGGCGCCTATCCACATGTGGCTGAGGTGCCAATCTTGAATTTTGTATTAATGTTTTTGTGGAGTCAATTGTGTCCTGTTCTGAGGCATATAATGATAACTTGTTCTCATCTATTCATATTATGAAAGGCATCCTGATTTGGGGCTTGTGGTCCTCTGATTGATTTGATTATCTGTTTCTTATGATGGTATGTAACTGGTGCATCTGGTTATGTGCCTATTGCACCTTCCTTTGCCAACTGATCTTCTTTCTCATTTCCTGGTATTCCACAGTGAGATTGGATCCACTGCAGGGCAACACTGTGGTGCTTGCAGAGTTCAGTCAATAAGGTCTGCAGATGCTGCAATTTTATGGATTGTAGTGCCTGGAGTGCTGATCTTGCATCTGTAAAAAACACTACAGGCTGTGGGCTAATATTACTGTTCAGCAGTTTTTCTATTGCCAACTTTATTGCTTGGATTTCTGAATCGTAATTGTGACAATATTTCCCTGTTGCTATTTTATTCATATCCCTAGTGTTATTTGGGTACTCTATGTATGCACCTACTCCACCATTCTTGACTGCATTATGTGCTGATCAATCTGTGTACACATGAACCCATAGGTCTTGTTGGTATTCTTCATCAAAGAAACTACTGTTCCTCCTTGTCAAGTATTCCTTTCACTTCTGTTCATATTTGTATTGACAATCCGGATTCCTCTGTCCAGGGGTCTGTTCTGGTATGGACCATAGGGAGCTGATAACTCTTGGTATATCTGGTGTTTACCTTCAAATCATTTGACTTACATCATAAAACTGCTTCTCAATGTGCCAATGCAAGATTTTGGAATCGACTAACCCGGTCAAAATGGGTTTCTTCTTCTTAGTATTTACCCATTTAGTGGATGCGGATGTGTTATATCACGCTAGTTAATGGTAATAGCTGCAGGGATAGCTGCCATTTTAGGCCTCCTCATTTTGACTGCCATAGGTTCTTTATGTGTGCGAGTGCAGATGGGACCTCCTAATTTTTGCTGGATCTCACTATTCAGAGACCAGGGGAGACTAAAGCCATCAGGAAACCATGGATACAATCTTTGAAAATTTCTCACCAACTGTGGTTATGATCACCTGACAACTCAGAAATGTAATTAAATTAAAAAATTGTGTTTAATATGGTTTTAGTATGAGTTAATGTGTTGAAATTGGATATGTTGAGCCAAAAGGCACAGATATTGCAGCTCGCTGTAAACCATGACACAATAAAACATGACCATTTAAGGGCCAACCAGGATATAGAATTATCATCAAATGAATGCAGAAAAAGTATAACGTATAAATCAAAAGAAAACAAGTAGGGACAAAGCCCAGGCTGAAAGAAGTCTGCGACACACAGCTGACTGCTTATACCCAGGATCAGTGAACCAGAAATATCCAGATTCTACTCCATCTCTGTGTGGTGCCCCAAGAAATAGCTTACTAGTCTGACCAAATGAGTAGGGATCTAGAGGGAGGGAAACCCAGTGCACAAAGATGCCAGGCCAAGTTCTAATGTTTTAGGCCAAAAGGCACACATATCACAGCTTGCTATAAACCAAAACACAATGCATATACGCCTAACATCCTTTAAAGGGCAGACAATAAACAGGAACTTTTTCTTTAGTTGCTGGGTGAAAGAAAGAATGTTGGTGTTCACAAACATGTAATGTGAAATGTTGGTGTTCACAAACATGTAATGTGAAATGTTGGTATTCACAAATACGTAATATGAAATGCTGGTGTTCACATAAATGCATTATGGGTATAAGTAAAAACATTTGAATGAATAATTGCATAAACAGGTATTTCAGATTAAACAATCTTCAAAATAGATAAATTTGTTTTCTACTGATTAACAGTACACTTTTATTATTTTAAAATAAGAAAGTGAACAAAAAGAAACATAATTATTTGTATTTTTTAAAATAATTTATGCTCACAATTGAAATGGCACAATAAATTTTAAACAACTGCGCAACAGAAACAATTACCTCGTATTGTATTCCCTCAAAACCTTATTTTTTGCACTGGCTCGTTAAGCTAAAAAATGTAGGGCAGGGTTGTAGTGTGTATTATGATATCATAACATTTTTATCTAGCTTTACCCTGTGTGGCTACCAGGGCCATCACGGTGAGGGAAGAAAAGAATAGAACCACTGTTACCTGCTACGCATGTCGTAAGAGAGGTTTGGAATCATCACCTGTGCAGTCAAGTAGGATGTGCACAGAGTGACCTTGTCAATGGAATTTACCAATGCATTTTTGGAAATGTTGTGACAAGTGGTGGAATGGATATCGGGAATTCCTGACTGCAATGAAACTGGTTCCATGAATAGAATAGAATGAATAGAATAGAATAGAATAGAATAGAATAGAATAGAATAGAATAGAACATAATAGAATAGAATTTCCTAGCTTTAAACCTTACTGTGTTGATTTATATAGTGACAATTGCAAAACTGAATGGAGATTCAGACAAATATATTAAAAACATATTCTGGCAAGAAAAATTACAAAAAATTGCATACAAATAAAAAACAAAAGCATAAAAACAAAAACTGCATATATCATAATGCCTACAGTTTAGTGCATGTGAATTACTTCAGAAATGTATTTTCTTGCAAAATCTGTCCCTATTTTCACAAAATGGTGAAGTATCGTAATTGTTTTTGGTAGTTACAAAAAAATATATGTTTTGAAATGTTCACATCATGTAATAAATTTCAGCTGCTCCACTTTCAGATTCAGAACTTTTGTCCATTTAAGTTCACTCACAAGGTTATTAGCAGAACATGTAGGTGTGACAGGAAAGGACTGCCATCTTTATTTTTATCAACTTGAATTTTCACTATTTCAAAATAATTATTACACATCTGCATTTTTCTAGAACTGGAGCTAGTTTAGAATGTCTTACTCGCTACCAAACCTGATGTGTCTTTAAAGGTTTTACCACTAAATGCTCACTCCTCCAGAGTATACCAATATAATTTCCAGCTGTCCTGTGTGAACTCACAGGAACTAACACTCAGGAAAAACAACCGTGCAGGGACACTCAGTCAAAGGACAAAGATTATCAAAGAGGCATGTCAGCAGGCAGGCTTGTCAGAACAATTAAGAGCCACTCACTCTACAGACACATTTCTTTTAATTTCTCACACTATGAACCTACTCATATTCAAATTTTGTTGTAATATTTTAATTAGTGTTAGGAATATTGAGGAAATGGTAGTTTTGGTAGTGAGTGAGACACCCTGTTGGGGCCAATATACCTTCAAAGTCCGTGCTGTGATGATCTAACTCAACATCACTTAATGAAAAAATCGTAATATCTCCTTGGTACTAGATAATCCATCATGTCCACTTTTCATCAACAATTTACATAATAACTGTCATGCTTATTCAGCCAAAGTAAGCCATTCTCTTCCCACAGAAAACTAATTTATTTAAAATAAACATTAAAACTGAACAAAAGTTCCACAGACTAAAATGATCCACAGGTGTGTTTACAAAGTTAAACTTATGGAGAAGACTCTCAAATTAATGGTAAATGCCACTTAGTGATCAGTTTTATTCTCTTATACTCTTATCTTTAGTTTAGTTGATGGATTATCCTCATCGCACATTGAACAGTAAGTCCATCAGTGATGTGATCACCTCCTCTAGTAATCCCACAGTGTTAAAAGGAATGATTAATAAAAGTCCTTCCCAGTTCCCATTGTAGCTCTCTTGAATTGAGTGAAAATCTTTCTTGGCTCAAGTATCTAGCAGGCAACAGATTAATCACAAACATCACTGGAATCATCATTTTGCCCTCCTTTATTTTAGAGCTATTCAGTCCATCACAAGACTACAATATATATTTTATCTATGCCATTAAAGTGGCAGGTCAGGCAGTAGGGTTAAGAATACAGCAGGTTAATATTTACATATACAAATGTAACATTTTTATACTTCACATGTACAAATGTAACATTTTTATACTTCACATGTACAAATGTAACATTCTTATACTTCACATATACAAATGTAACATTCTTATACTTCACATATACAAATGTAACATTCTTATACTTCACATGTACAAATGTAACCTTCTTATACTTCACACGTACAAATGTAACATTCTTATACTTCACATATACAAATGTAACATTCTTATACTTCACATGTACAAATGTAACATTCTTATACTTCACATGTACAAATGTAACATTCTTATACTTCACATGTACAAATGTAACATTCTTATACTTCACATGTACAAATGTAACATTCTTATACTTCACATATACAAATGTAACATTCTTATACTTCACATATACAAATGTAACATTCTTATACTTCACATATACAAATGTAACATTCTTATACTTCACATATACAAATGTAACATTCTTAAACTTCACATATACAAATGTAACATTCTTATACTTCACATGTACAAATGTAACATTCTTATACTTCACATGTACAAATGTAACATTTTTATACTTCACATGTACAAATGTAACATTTTTATACTTCACATGTACAAATGTAACATTTTTATACTTCACATGTACAAATGTAACATTTTTATATTTCACATAAGCAAATGTAACATTTTTATACTTCACATGTACAAATGTAACATTTTTATACTTCACATAAACAAATGTAACATTTTTATACTCTATATGTACAAATGTAACATTTTTATACTTAAATGTCCTTGTTTTGGCTAATTTGAGCTGTTGTTCATGGAAGTCATATGGGAGGTGTGCATAAATACTGCATTTGATGATGTATTCACAAACTTGGAATGTATTGTTGAGCAAGTTACATTATATGTAGAATGGTGGTTTGAAAGTTCAAGAGTCAAATATTGTATTTACAATGAAGTACATGCACTCAGTAGTACACTGAGTTTGAGAGGCTCACCTAGAACAAGGACATGTGATAACAAACACTGAGTGATAACAAACACTGAGTGATGACAAACATTGAGTGATGTGATGACAAACACTGAGTGATGTGATGACAAACACTGAGTGATGTGATGACAAACATTGAGTGATGTGATGACAAACACTGAGTGATGTGATGACAAACACTGAGTGATGTGATGACAAACACTGAGTGATGTGATGACAAACACTGAGTGATGTGATAACAAACATTGAGTAATGTGATGACAAACACTGAGTGATAACAAACACTGAGTGAAGTGATGACAAACACTGAGTGATGTAATAACAAACACTGAGTGATGTGACAACAAACACTGAGTGATGTGATGACAAACACTGAGGGATGATAAACACTGAATGATGACAAACACTGAGTGATGTGATGACAAACACTGAGTGGTGACAAATACTGAATGATGACAAACACTGAGTGATGACAAACACTGAGTGATGACAAACACTGAGAGTCGTGCCTGAAGTCTAACAATACTGGATGGATAACAGCAATGAATGACTGGACATGGAGTTTTCTTGTTTTTGGTCCTATGTGCTGTGTTGATACTAATAAACAAGCTAACTGAGAAGAAATTCAGAAACTACTACAAGAATTACCAACATCAGTGGGAAGATAATAGAGGGCAGGCTAAAAAAGATGAAACTGGAGAAAAGTAGAGGCACAGGTGTATGAGCTTTGAAAACTCTGGAGCAGATAATCATAGATTGAGCTATATTGAAAATTATACTGTTGCTCTACAAGATGTTGAGCATACCATAGGCATAATTAATATATTTATGAGTGTCTTTTAAGGAGGTGAAAGAGAAATGAAAAAAGGCTTATTCCCAACATCAGGTGGAAACAGCCATCACTTTATGGCCATGAAGGGAATAGCTGAAATATATCATGACAACTGGAACAACTAAGGGAAAAACAGAGACAAGACTCCAGAGACTTTAAGAGAATGACTTAGCAGGTAAGAGAATGATTTAGTGGGTAAGAGAATGACTTGGTGGTGCAGAGGAAAACCAAGAGAAAAAATAAAGAACAGCTTATCCAAATGACATAATAAAAAATCACTGACTGAAATTATATGAAATGTATGAAGGACTGAGAGATGTGGAAAGAGATGATAATCTATGCTGACCAGCATGGCACCTGATGATGAAAATAATACAATAAACAGTTATAGAAATGTTAATGATAACTGTGATACACACAAGTAAATAGTGGTGCCTTTATTCTGGCAGCAGTTATATGATGATATTAATAATATTGATGGTGATGATAGTAATCTCGGTCAATTCTTTAGCTGCAGCATTAATTTTAGTTTTCTGTGATCAACAGATTGCACACAAAAATAAGTTATCACCATGAATCTTCAACAGTGTGCTCCAAAAATCCCATTATCCCTTTGCCACTTCTGAATCTTAGAGATCACTGTAAAAATATTTATAATTTATTTACTGCTGGTACTATAACATCGGGTGTCGGTTAGCGCAATCGATAGGCGGTTGCTTACCACGGCAACAGCCGGGGTTTGTAATCCTGGCGAGGACACTGGGTTTTACTAATTCCCTAAAAATTAGTAGGAGCCGCGATAGCTCAGTGGTTAGTGAACTGGACTACTACGGACAAGGGGTAGGGTTCGATCCCAACCGACGGCTCCGGGTTCACCCAGCCTTAAATGGGTACCGGATTTTTCTGGGAAAGTAAAAGCAGCACGGGCGTAATACCGACCACATTACCCCAAAATCAGGTGCTGAAGGTCTGTAAAATATAGGGTCACTAACACATATTTCCCTATACGCCACTTGGCGTGACGGGGGGTACTTTACTTACTTACTATAACATCCCACACCAAGGGATTTAACACTCTGTAGCACAGCCATTTTCATAACAGTGAGAAAATAAATAAAAAATTTGATCTAAAACTCAAGGTCTGTTTTGACAATTTGGACTGGAAATCATAAATAAGAGACCACAAAATTTAGTGGAAATAATTGCAGATAAATTAAATTCATCAGTAAATTAAAAAGTGAAACAAAAAAACTGGCTTGCACTGGTAAGTATTTGGTTGGAAGGGTCAAGGCATAGAGATGCGTATAAATGCACCAAAATGTAAAGCTGCAGTAAAGCTGGTTTTAAAGGCGAAATTTAAAAAAAAACTGAAAAATAGTGTGGGTACAGGTTTACGTAAGTAATGGTCAACACAATATTGAACAACGTTGCAGCTCATTAGGCCTTCAGCAGGAGCAGTAAACAACACATACACAGACATGTAAGTAAATAAAATTAACACTACAATAGAACCCCTCCAGTAGGAGCCAATAACTGGTGCTTGTGACCATTTTGATGCTAGGCAATTTTGATTCCAGATCTAGTCTCACCAGCTGGAAGTTGAGTCCTTTCATTCTTATTTCATAATATTATTTTGTTTTGATATCTTATTACTAGTTAGCTATGTAGTGTTAATTTTATTTACTTATATATATATTATATATATCTGTGTATGTGCTGTTGTTCCTGTTGAAGGCCTAATAAGCTGCAGCATTGTTTGATATTTTGTTGTCCATTATTTATGTAAAGCTATATCCATACTATTTGGGAACTTTGTTAACCTCAGACGGAAGGTGTACAAAAGAGGTGAGATGCACAATGGCTCGGGCAAAGTGGCTTTCCAAAAAATGAGGAAGATACTATGCAATCCATTTTTGACAATAGAAACAAGAAAAGGAGTTCTTAAATGTTATGTAGAGCCAGTCTTAACATATGGATGTGAATCATGGACAATGGGACAACAGACAAGAAAATCACTGGAGTCTGTAGAAATGTGGTTTTACAGAAGAATGTTGAGAGTGCCATGGACAGCTTGAAAGAGTAATGAAAATGTTCTGAATGAGGTCAAAGCAAAAAGTGAGCTGGTTTCCAATATTAGGAAGAAACATTCAGAACTTTTTTGGCCATGTAATGAGAAGAGAACAACTGAAGTATATTGTAACAACTGGAAAAATTGAGGGACAAAGAGATAGAGGGAAGCAAAGAGAAAAAATACCAGACAGCTTAAGAAAATGGCTTGGCAGAAGGTCAACAACAGAAATGATAAATAACTGTTGAGATCGAAAGTTGTGGAGAGACATGATCACTTACGCCAGCAGGCCCTGTACTTGAGGATGATGATGATGCTATCCATACTAATTTTTTCTAATTTTTATATATTTTAAAAATTTCTCCAAAGTTTTTGGCTCCAGTGTTGGTAAGTGGAGCCGCATTTTGCTGCTCCTGGCATGGAATGTTTTAATTATTCAAACAGTGGCTGATGAGTTAGTGGCATTATCAAACAACTTGAAGCATTTTCTCCATCATGTTATGGGGGTTTTCACAATGCACCTCAAGGCAAATAACATAGAAATAATAGAAGAACTGGTTCACACCTATTTTCTTAACCTAGATTATGATACATATCTGTGGGTGATGTTTTAATGATACATCACAAAAATTACTATGACTTAAATGTTACATTTGGGTGCCAATGATAGTATTATCTTAGAACTTTTGCTACACAACTGTGTGTTTATTCAAGCAGACACATGGAAATCAGATGCCACAATCATTTTCTAGGTTACACTAGATTTATGGCCTGAAATTCAAACACATTTTACCGCGGCTACCAGAGATGTTATGTTGTCTATTCATACGGGTTATGTTGTCTATTCATATGGCCACCGTAAGTCCATCAACCCAGCTGTATGTTCAGCTCCCTCAAAGCGTCATTTGCTGGCTATCCTGTGTTACAAAGGTTTATTTGATGTCTAGCTGAAGGCTGAGAAAATGTCCCCCGTGAAGAGATCTAGATTTTTTTTAATATAGCTGTAAATTTTAATCATTTCTGACAATAAAAGTGAAAATCATAATTTTGTTTCACTGTTCCAATTTTGTTAAACGTGTATCTGGAAAAGATATGTGTTTTTGTGTGTTCGCGGTGCCGGTGTTGATAAGTGATATAAATAATATCTTATAATCCACTTAATTCACTGCATTTTATCTCTAAAATTTTGAGTCTATGTTTGTTTACACAATCCAATAATTTCAGTGAGCAGAAGTGAAAGTCATAACTTTTTTATCATTTCAATTTTGTTAAATTTGCACTTGAAGCTTAAACATATTTTTGTTCTCGTGGTGTCAGTAAAAGTGAGTCATCAACACTGGGCTATAGGCAGCAATTATTATTTTAGCAAATTTGCAAGATAAATTGAAACAACAGACAGGACACTGTCAGCAACATTAAATAAACAATAATTGTTTTTATAGCGGCAAGGTGGCGGGAAAAGTTCTGAATGTAGGTTAGGAACACTAGAATTTTAGTCAGAGGAAAGGGTTCATTTGCATCCTATTAAAGGTCTA
Source organism: Megaustenia siamemsis (assembly GCA_032433765.1). Classification (NCBI taxonomy): domain Eukaryota; kingdom Metazoa; phylum Mollusca; class Gastropoda; order Stylommatophora; family Ariophantidae; genus Megaustenia; species Megaustenia siamemsis. Next base: position 16,457,853 of record JAVIAB010000108.1, read on the forward strand.
ATTTGTGTCAACGTGACTTAGGTTATTTAAGTTAAAAAGTGTGTCCGAAATAGGCGTGGCCACGAATACATGCTACTAAAATAATATTGTACAATGATCTCTAAAACTCAGAAAAGGAGTAACAGAAATTGTGGAGCACATTGTATATGTGTAAGGGATGTCATTGGTTGTGAATATCAACAGTTGTTTAATTTCTCTTTCCGTAAAAACTTCTTACAACAACAAAACTTCATAATATTTGGATTACTTTTACATATACACGCAGACTGGGATCCATACGTGTTGATACGGCTAATATCCTGCTCGAAGACACTGAAAGTTACCTTGGTTGTATCTACATTACCCCCATCTGCAGTCAAGGTGTCAATCTGGTGGTAACGAGCCTGTACGGTTGCTTCAAAAATACCTTGACATTTATCTGTTTCTATGGTGAGCTGCAGCTCCAAAAAATCCAATGTCGTGTTGCCATATAAAACTGTGAAATTGTTTGTTTCATCAGTTTTGCGAAACGTCAGAAGCTGCGGATAAAAAAATATTTATTATAAATAAAATCATCATCATCATGCGCCATACCGGCTCGCGTAGGTGATCATGTCCTTCCACAATCTTCTATCTACTGTGCATCATATCAATTGTTAACAGGTTACCATGCCATGACACCTAAAAGTAAAAAAAAAGTAAAGTACCCCCGTCACGCCAAGTGGCGGCGTATAGGGAATATTGTGTTAGTGACCCTATATTTTACAGACCTTCAGCACATGATTTTTGGGGTAATGTGGTCGGTATTATGCCTGTGCCGCTTTACTTTCCCAGAAAAATATTTGATACCCATTTAAGGCTGGGTGAACCCGGAAGCCATCGGTTGGGATCGAACCCTACCCCTTGTCCTTTGTAGTCCAGTTCACTAACCACTAAGCTATCGCAGCTCCATGACACCTAGATATCAAGTATTTTCTCTCTTTGTCATCCGCAATCTCTCTTTCTCTGTATTTTGTCAATTGTAACCAAGTATTCCAACTTTCCTCTTCTCATGATGTGCCTGAAAAATGTTGACTGTTTCTTTCTTTCTATTTTTTAGGAGCTCCCTTTTTGTGTTGGCCTCTTTGAGAATTTCCTCATTGGTCTTTTTTAGCTGTATAAATAAAATAAAAGGAATTAATTTATTATAGTGTGAACATCTGTCTGCTGTTGATATGGATCCAGCTGGTGCCCTTCGGCCCAATGCTGTGTCAAGATATCTGCAGGTACTTCTGAGTTTCTTTGTAGTTCTGTACAAGGTGCTCCATTTATCAGGTCTATGAGGAAGTAGAGTTGCTCTGATATAGGTGAACTTTGTACAGTCAAACAAGTGATATTCTACTGTTTCATGTGGGTGTTCACAAAGTGGACATGGAGTATGGTTTTATTGTACTCAATTCAGTGGTATATAGCCAGTTCTCAGACTGAAGATTGTGGTTTGATCTCTTCTTTAATTCATGACCCAAGCTGGTCTAAAAATGTCTAAATGCATAGCAGTAGCTGATTGCTGAAGATCTCTCCTTTCTAAATTATTAATGTTGTCATAGAGGTTTGGCCTTGTTATGTATTTGAAAAGTTCTCTCCTTGTTTTTCCTATGGCCCATCCATTTAGCCACTCTTCTCTACTTTTGTAGTTTATGATTTGTTTGGCTGTGTTTAATTAGATGGAGACAAGTCTATTGTCCCAATCTATATATGGCAATTTAATTCTAGTTGTAGAAATGCAACATTGTTTGGTTGTAACAACATTCTAAATCAGTTATGCCATCCTCATTATTAAAATAGTTTATGTTTTAAACCAATAAGAAAATGATCATTTTATTACTTAACTAATTAATGAGGTAATGATATTTTTGTTTTTAGTTTTATGTATGGAAGAAGAATTATTTAAAAAAATTATATGACTTTCACTCTATGTTTTATTTCCAATTTTTATTTTTTAAATTCCAACCATTTTTTTTTTCTTTAGAGTTAAATCTCTACCTTTTCCTAATAAACTAGGATGTACGTGGGCCTTAAAAACTGAATTGGTGGAAGAAGGATATTGGTTGCAAGAACTGTTAGCTTCGCGACATAGAAACAAGACACTTGCAGATCTGACCAGGGTACCAAATGTACCAAAGACCAGATGGAAGGCCTCTCCTACCTGAACAGGGTGGGTGCAACAGGTCGAATTGTAGCATCAATTAAAAAGTGCCCCATATGTCCAACGATGGGTAAGTCAAGCAAGTAAGAGCCGCATTCAAAATTATATCCTCATGGAAGGACACCACAGGAAAACAAACTACTGCTGCCTACCAGTTACTATCAGGAGAAGGAAAGGCTATGGGAGAACATCCAGACAGAAACCATATGTTAGGACGTAAAGATGACAAAAAATACGAGCAGATAAATGCACCCTGTTAAAAGAGTAGACACGTAAAAGATGATAACAAAATGAACACACCTGTAGATTTGGCACCACGATGCTGGCTGAATGAATGTCAATGAGTGTAAGTTTTGCACATTGTTGTCTATCACTACTAGTTAAGTTGTTGATGGCAGAAATAACAGCTTGTGCGGCTCCTTTCACTATAGGGTCAGATGTTGAGACGGGCTTCTCCTGAACACATGCACACCTGGGAAAAAGAGAAGAGGAACAAAATATAACAAGATTTACACACTTTAGTTTGGTCAACTAGATTGGATTGGTCATTTTACAATCAGGTGGATAAGGATCTAAGGTAAAGTACAAGACTTGAATTGGTGTCTTAGCATGCGGGTTTTTTACCCAAAGATGCTCGGCCACCTATCCAGAAGTGTTTGGAGACTCTGTTCTAGTGTTGGAAGCATCATAAATCATGAGCGAGGCGGCATTCCTCACCTTCCCAGAGTGCTACCCTGGTACCCATATCTGCCAGTGGCTGGGTCGTCTGCGGGGGTCTTTTTCCTAACCACAAGCACAACTCACACTGCTTCCAGTGGGAATAGAGCACGAGTTGTCAGAACACCAGTAGCTAGTGGGGTGATTTTCCCAACTAGGCCACCAAGGCCCTCAAGGCTACTGAGGGACATGGATCTAATTCGTAGTAGTTATGGGTTTTTTGTCTATGATGAAATTCTTCTTCTGTGATCATGATTCTATCTCTGATGGAAAATTAAAGACAGAAATAAACAAAAGAATAAGAATGGCAAAAAAAAAACAATTTTAACATGAAAAATAAACTCACATCAAAGTAAATAACATCAGAACTGAAACTATGAATTACAAAATGCTGTATTTACTCAATCTTCCTGTATGATGTAGAAAAATAGGCATCAAATAAGAAACCAGCATAAAATTGAAGCCCTTGAAATATGGATCTATAGAAAACGGGAAAACTGGGTGGAAGGAAAAGAGGGCAAACAGGAGAAGTAATGAACTAGCTGAAAATAAAAAAAGAAATCATCAGCATCAAGTACTGGGCCTGCTGGCGTAAGTGATCATGTCTCTCCACAACTTTCGATCTTGACAATTATTTATCATTTCTGTTGTTGACCTTCTGCCAAGCCATTCTCTTAAGCTGTTTGGTATTTTTTCTCTTTGCTTCCCTTTATCTCTTCATCCCTCAATTTTTCCAGTTGTTACAATATATTCCAATTGTTCTCTTCTCATTACATGGTCAAAAAATGATGATTGTTTCTTCCTAATATTGGAAATTAATATAGGAAATAAAACAGGGTGTTAGACAAGGTTGTGTGCTGTTACCAGATTTGTTTAATATTTCTAGTGAGATTATTTTAGGATCCATAAGGTGCATGCCTGGAATAACAATTGGAGGTCATAATATAAATATTCTAAGGTATGCTGATAATACAGTCTTAATCGCTAAAAGTGAAAATGAGTTACAAGAAATGTTGGACACTATAGTGAAAGAAAGCAAAAATAAAGGACTCAGCCTTAATAGCAGAAAGACAGAGGTAATGGTAACAACAAAGAAAAAGACATCACCTCAGTGCAAAATAAAGACAAGTGGAACAATATTAAAACAGGTAAATGAATTTAAATATTTGGGAACTTTGTTAACCTCAGACGGAAGATGTACAAAAGAGGTGAGATGCCGAAGGGCTCAGGCAACTTTCGATCTTGACAGTTATTTATCATTTCTGTTGTTGACCTTCTGCCAAGTCATTTTCTTAAACTGTCTGTTATTTTTTTCTCTCTTTTTCCCTCTATCTCTTCGTCCCTCAATTTTTCCAGTTGTTACAATATATTCCAGTTGTTCTCTTCTCATTACATGGCCAAAAAATGATGATTGTCTCTTCCTAATATTGGAAATTAGCTCTCTTTTTGCTTTGACCTCTTTCATAACATTTTCATTACTCTTCTTAGCTGTCCATGGTACTCTCAACATTCTTCTGTAAAACCACATTTCTACAGACTCCAGTGATTTTCTTGTCTGTTGTCCTATTGTCCATGATTCGCATCCATATGTCAAGACTGGCTCTACATAACATTTAAGAACTCTTTTTCTTGTTTCTATTATCAAAAATGGATTGCATAGTATCTTCCTCATATTTTGGAAAGCTGCTTTTGTCTGAGCCATTCTGCATCTCACCTCTTTTGAGAAGGGAACAGCTGGAATATATTGTAACAACTGGGAAAATTGAGGGATGAAGAGATAGAGGGAAGCAAAGAGAAAAAATATAGGACAGCTTAAGAAAATGGCTTGGTAGAAGGTCAACAACAGAAATGATAAATAACTGTCAAGATAGAAAGTTGTGGAGAGACATGATCACCTACGCCAGCAGGCCTGGTACTTGATGATGATTGTAAATTGCTGTGCTTAAATCAACTAGAGATTCCACTTTGAGGATTCTGCACCAGTTCTATGGAGCTGGCACTGGACACGTGCACCTGGCTGTGGTCTTTTCAGTGAATTGTTGTCAAGTCATTGTGCATGCTATGTCATTGCTTTGAAAGTTGTTTATAACTACCTTTGGATTTGTTTGGTCGCCGATTACTTCCAGCTAACTCATGTGGATCACTGAGCCAATTTAACTGAACATTCCACTTTAAGGATTCTGCACCTTGCTAGTGTTCATGGACCTGTCTGCGTTCTTTACAGAGAATCAAGCATTGTGGGGACATTCATTGTTGTCAAATGTTTAGTGTGCTACAGCATAGTGTTGGATGATGTGACCATATGATGGACATATTATTAAGCACTTATACTTTAAAAGTTAGGGCAAGATGAAGACTCTGATGATGTTTGTGAATCTGTAGCCCTGATGTGACTGCTACATCTTCAAGTCAAGAGGGATGTCATCAAAATTCAAGAGAGCTACAGGGAGAATAAGGGCAGACTTTGTGAACCAGCATATTTTTATTTCTCAGTCATTTCATGCTGCCGGATTTGCTGAAGAGGAGTTATGGACAGTTGTTTGATGTTAAAAAAAAAAAAAAGTAATGTACCCCCGTCACGCCAAGTGGCGTATAGGGAAATATGGTGTTAGTGACACATGATTTTTGGGGTAATGTGGTCGGTATTACGCCCATGCTGCTCTACTTTCCCAGAAAAAAATCTGGTACCCATTTAAGGCTGGGTGAACCCGGAAGCCGTCGGTTGGGATCGAACCCTACCCCTTGTCCTTTGTAGCCCAGTTCACCAACCACTGAGCTATCGCGACTCCCGTTGTTTGATGTGCAATGAAGATAATTGGATGACTAAAGAGTAACTATCTATCTATTGACCTTTCGAGCCGTTGCAGGCCCATAGGGCGTAGACCAAGATATACCTTCTCCTATCTGAATTTTTGTTCTAGCAGTTTTCAATTCTTTTAAAGATATTTTATCAAATCTCGCCATTTGTCTCTGTTCTGTGCAAGCAGCTCTATCTCATTGAGGGAGCCGAATCCTGCTGTTCTTGCCTCTCTCATCAATGTTATTCTCAGTGTCTCCCTGGGTCTACCTCTTTTTCTCTTACCTATTGTTTCCCATATGAGAGTAACTAGCAATGCCTATTTAACATCTCTTTAAGGGAAAACTATCAAGGGAGGTTGTAGTCAGGCTAATACAGAAGATGGACTGGCTATGGTTGAATGCAAAACACATGTTGCTAATATTATACAATAACAGCTATAAAACAATATTTCTAGATATACGTGATTTAGTTGCTTCAAGATTGCAACTGCACCCACCAATGAGTATCAATGCCTGCTTCCAAACAAGTTCTGTTTTCAGGAATGGGACGAAACAAACTTATACCTCTCTTGCTCTTTGTTTTATTTAATGAATATGCCTGAAGATGAGCAAAATTGTAAAAAAAAATTAGTTTGACATGCTAAGTGTATAACACAAGAAGTGATTAAAATGAGATTATGTGAAGCAGTAGTAAAGCTGGTGACAGGGAAATATGTGGAGATGTATATATATATTATGTTATAATTTTTGTTGTTAATAATATGGTTTGGTCAAAGTATTGGTGGAATTTTCATAATACAGATTACATGAAATGATGACAGTCTTGGTGTGTATATGAACACAGACTTACAGTATATGGTGACAACATAAGTCAGTTATGACATAGTGAATAAAGGTTGTCCTCAGGGAAGGTAAATTACATATACTAAAATGTGAGCGAGTGATTGAGTCATTGAGTGAGTGAGTGAGTGAGTGAGTGAGTGAGTGAGTGAGTGGGTGGTTGTGTTCGCCCAATGACTAAAGTATTCTAGAGTATCGTGGTAGACTAGAATATTCCTCTTCATCATCCGCCCTTACAAGGATGTAGTGGACATGTCTGCGTTGTGTTGTGGTTTGCAGTATAACTGTTATATTTGCGCCTTACGGCCCAACACATCCGACTTCAGCACGACATTTTTGAGTACCGGGTTGTCTTCCCTCTTCGATCCCTGCACGCTTGACCAGACTAGACAGGTTAGTCTGTTACTGAAGGCACCATGGAGAGATGGAGCAGGGTCTAGATGGTTTTGGTTTACCGATCCTGGCGCAAGCCGTCAACTGTGGGTCGCTGACAACTTCCAGCTCTGGTACTGGAAGGCGTGCCTTCACCTCCGAGTGAGTGAATGTGTGAGAGAGAGAGAGACAGGCAAGTAAAAGTTAAAAAAAAAAAAAAAATATATATAGATACTTCTACATTATATAAATAACTAACCTCTACTAATCTAGATGAAATGGAGATGAAATGTGTTAAACGAATGACAGGACTGAGAGATACAGTCATAAATGAAGAACTGAGAAAAAAGCAAGGAATAACCCCCGCCATAGAATATATAAAGAAACAACAGATCAAATGGTTTGGCCATGAGACAAGGCTGAATAATTAAAACACAACACAACGAGCCCTCATTAAACGTTGCGAGAACACCAGATCTAAGGGTCGACCAAGAAAAAGATGAATTGACGGAATATTAAAAACACTAGGAAACATAGCAGCAGCAGAGGTGAACAGAAGAGCAAAAGGCCACAAATTATATCTCCCCTCGATGCTCAATAGTAAATGAGGAAGAGAAAGAAGATACATTATATCATCATCATCATCAAGTACCGGGCCTACTGGCATAGGTGATCGTGTCTCTCCACAACTTTCGATCTCGACAGTTCTTTATAATTTCTGTTGTTGACCTTCTGCCAAGCCATTCTCTTAAGCTGTCTAGTATTTTCTCTCTTTGCTTCCCTCTATCTCTTCATCTCTCAATTTTTCCCAGTTGTTACAATATATTCCAGTTGTTCTCTTCTTATTACATGGCCAAAAAAATGATGATAGTTTCTTCCTAATATTGGAAATTAGCTCTCTTTTTTCTTTGACCTCTTTCAGAACATTTTCATTACTCTTCTTAGCTGTCCATGGTATTCTCAACATTCTTCTGTAAAACCACATTTCTACAGACTCCAGTGATTTTCTTATCTGTTGTCCTATTATTCTGCATCTCACCTCTTTTGTACATCTTCCGTCTGAGGTTAACAAAGTTCCCAAATATATACATTATATACATACACATTACCACAATTACTAATTTATTAACTCACACAAACTACAAAAATAGACAAGTAACAATCTAGGTACATACTCAAACAGTTTTTTTTTTTAAAGTATGAACAAGAGAAAATATTACCTTGGATAAATCAAGAAGATCGTGCAATGTCTCATGAATATCAAATGGAGATGTTAATCCCTGAGCATTTTTCCACAAATTTTTAAACAGCTTTTTGTGAGTTTTTTTAAAACTTTTGGGAAATGCCATCGAGAAAAAGGGAAGCCTCTCTTCTAATTTCCCCTGAAGCAGGCTGCGAAGTTTTCCTTTCCGAGATCCATGATCACCAAATATAATCACCACAGTGTTCTCCAAATATCCATCCACTTTTAGACTATCAAGAAATTTCCGCAAGTCTTCATCCAAGTACTCAGATGGATTAACCTCATTGTGACTTAGTTCTCCAGAAAACCCGACAGCAAAATGGGGAATACCTTGATAATTATGGAAGAAATCTTGCAAATAGTGAAGTAGATATTTGTGGTTTGGAATGGAACCAGTGCAAAACTGTGAACTACATTCACTCTTCAGGTGTGAATTAGCTTGGGCCTGGAAGAAAGAAATGATTTTTTAAGGCAAAAAAAAAACAGTTTGCTAAACTACAAAATTATTGCTTGCTAGATGTAATTATTACAAGATTTTTGTTATAGTTAAAAGTAATACTCCCTAATTTTTTTTCCAAATTGAGAACTTTTCACGCTTTGAGAAAAAATATGTTTAATTCACAGCTAATGTGTGACCTGTAAACTTTTATGCAGCTAATTCCACACATGATGGTAATTAAAGGTAACTGGAGAGAGTTGAATGGAAAATATGAGCCAGAACGTGGCAGCTTAAAAAAGGCTCAGCGGGCATGAGCAGACAAGATAGGAGAGAGTTGAATGGAAAATATGAGCCAGAACATGGGAACTTATACAAGATCAGCAGGCATGAGCAGACCAAGATAGGAGAGAGCTATATGGAAAATATGAGCCAGAACATGGGAACCTATACAAGATCAGCAGGCATGAGCAGACCAAGATAGGAGAGAGCTATATGGAAAATATGAGCCAGAACATGGGAACTTATACAAGATCAGCAGGCACGAGCAGACCAAGATAGGAGAGAGCTATATGGAAAATATGAGCCAGAACATGGGAACTTATACAAGATCAGCAGGCATGAGCAGACCAAGATAGGAGAGAATTATATGGAAAATAAGAGCCAGAACATGGGAACTTATACAAGATCAGCAAGCATGAGCCGACCAAGATGGGAGAGAGTTATATGGAAAATATGAGCCAGAACATGGGAACTTATACAAGATCAGCAGGCATGAGCAGACCAAGATGGGAGAGAGTTATATGGAAAATATGAGCCAGAACATGGGAACTTATACAAGATCAGCAGGCATGAGCAGACCAAGATAGGAGAGAATTATATGGAAAATAAGAGCCAGAACATGGGAACTTTTACAAGATCAGCAGACATGTGCAGACCAAGATATTTAGACTCAAAATAGGCAACTGTGGCCTCAGAGAACACTTACAAAAATTAGAACTCAGTGACTTCTCAATATGTAGCTGCGGAGCATCCAGAGAAACTCCAGAGCATGTCCTACTGGAGTACAGTTCTCTCACTACTCTAAAAATAAAAATATGGCCTACAGAAACAACCCTGCATGATAAACTGTAGGGAACCGCTGACGACCTTAAACACACCTTCTTGTTCGTGACCCAAGTTGGTCTAAATGCATAGCAGTAGCTGACTGCTGAAGAAGTAGAAAAAGAAGGTACTTTTGTGTTGAGTATTTTGTTAAAATTTATAACTACAAGCATAAATCTGGACTGTTTCAAAGTACAATTTTGTGGAAATTTGAGAATTTCTGTGATCTTTTCCAGACCATTAACTGAAACATTGGTTCACCAATGAAGCAAACTTTTGGACCAAAACCCAACACATCGGCTTAGACAGAGCATGATTTACTATTTTAAAAGTAAAGAGACGATTTCGTATTTATATACACCAACATTTGTATTCAATATCTAAAAGAAGCTCTATAATTCAATAAACTATGCATGTTTACTGTAGATTATTAGTTTAATTTTACATTTAATTGTTTATTTCTGACAAATAGTGGCCACACCAATTACTATTTCTTGTGCATAATTTCATTATTTGTGAACATAAATGCATCAAATAAAGTGTATTTCGAAGAATATTGGATTACTTTGAATAAAATTTTCAAGAAGAAAGGACAGTTACATGTATAAACAAGGGAAAATAGATGTACGTGAAATACAACATTTTTAATTAAAAATTATTTGCCTTTGAATAATTTGTACAAATTATAATAAATATATGTTTTTTTTCTTCAGATATCATCAATATATTGCTATTTTCATATTTTCATTTTCTACAACATTTTCCTTTCCAGTGATGTAAAACATGTACCTTATAAAATTATATTAATGCGTGAAATTATCAAATGAAAGCCATGTTTCTAAACTGAAAATTAATCTGGTCTAAATCTAAAGATAACCTAAAAACAATTCAAGTCCAAAAAGAGTTAACCAGTAGTAAAATATATTCAACACAACTAAATAAGTGATGGAAAAATATGATGGTCAAAACATTAATACTTCGTAAATTAAATGAGTAGTAACATTTTGATATCTAAAGAATGAATACAACACCTGTAGAGTCAGGCATTGACACAGCTTAGAGGTAACATTGGCTAAATATTAAAATCTACATATCAACCTTTCAAGCCATAGTCAGCCCATAGAGCATAGACTCATATACTCTTTCTCTGTTTTAAAATTTTCTTTCTAGTAGTCTCAATCCTTGCAAAGATCTTTTATCAAATCTCACCATTTGTCTTTGTTCTGTGCAAGCGTCTCGATCTCGTTGAGAGAGCCGATTCCTGCTGCCTTTGCCTCACCAGTTCAATGTTCTTCTCCAAAACATTAAAATAGGCAGTGTTTTAAAGTTGAAAATATTGATTATTAGAAATAAATGTCAAGAATTGTAATTTTTTTATCAAAACAAGAGCCCTGGATAAGACCTACTCCAACTTTAGGTTGTACACTATTTCCAATTTCATAAACAATCTACCAGATTTAATCACATGCCAGTACACCCTTCATTGGCGATCAGGTTGCCTAGGTAACATGAAAGCAACAGCAGACTATGGTAAAAAAAAATGTATCATGAACCTTGTAACCTCAACATATCAGATATCAGTGTAGGCAAAAAAAAAAAACTGTGCATCCTAAATAACCAAGTCATTTAATGAATAGATCTTCTTCTTTCCTTCCTCATTTGCCTTTCAGCGTTGTGGGGAGATATAATTTGCCGTCTTTTGCTCTTCTGTTCGCCTCTGATGCTGCTATGTTTCCTAATGCTTGTAATATTCCATCCATCCATCTTTTTTGTGGTCGACCATTGGGTCTGGTATTCTCACGTTTGTTAAGTGAATAGATGATGGGAGAAAAATTATGTTATAAAAGGGGTGATTTCCTAGTTTAGGGACATAGATTAAAGTGATCTCCCCTTACTTAGCATCACAACAAAACTACAGTGGTTCTCACATACTGAAAATCATCTCTATGTTCATCACTAATGCAACTTATTTTATTTTTGGGTTAGGAAACATAATGACTACCCTTGCGTTGTTTCTCTTTTCTCTACAATAAGAATCTCTTAATGACAGATTATCTGAGGAAATCGCCTATCAACCACTAATATCTTCAGTAATCAAGAAAAGACGATGGTCATATGTTGGACATGTGAGGTGAAGAAATAATAACCAAATAACAAAGCAAGCCGTCATGTAGGAGACAACAGGTAGGAGGAAAAGAGGCTGACCCAGAGAGACACTGAGAAGAACATTGATCAGAGAGGCAAAGGCAACAGAAATCGGCCACCTCAATGAGATCAAGATGCTTGAACAGAACAGAGACAAATGGCGAGATTTGATAAAGTTTTTTGCAAGGATTGAAACTGCTAGAAAGAAAATTTTGAAAAAGAGGAAGAGTATCTGGGTCTATGCACTATGGGCCGGCCACAGCTCGAAAAATCAATAGATAGAGTATCTGGGTCTATGCACTATGGGCCGGCCACAGCTCGAAAAATCAATAGATAGATAGACAGATAAGAGAACCAGCAAATAAAGTGCAATGTCGCGTTGCTCTTCCGAACTGAAATAATTTATATCCCTAAACTAGGGCTTTGCCGTAAAGGGTATCTGAGATATCTTGGGTTTGAACTTAACCACATACTTACCTCACAATGACAATGAGAATGCCGACATGCTCTCTGGCACTGAGTGTGGCTTTACTCTGGCCAAAGAGAACATCACCAAGTTTGTTCTTCATTCCTTAACAGTAGAGGAGGGGAATGGATGGGACAATGATGTATATATTGAGAGACTGAGGAGTCTAAAGGTGGAGAAGGGATCTAGTCAATCCAGAGTGCTTTGTGAGAAAAGTAGATGTATCTATAAATCAATACTTTACAGAAACAATCAGTCTGTATATGCTTCGAGAAATGCTGAGATGGGCAGTGGAGCAGATATGGGGATTACAATGACTGCAATTATACTGATTCCATCAATAGAATAGATGGAATAGAACATACTTACCTTTAAACACAAAAACAAGACTCTCGATGATGAGTAAATTTAAAAACAAAATTTCTATAATGACAATCACCTGCCAGAAGTAACGCATGTAATGATCAGTGGGTTGATCTTCAAAGCCACGAAGTCTTAAGTTAAAGACACCGAGAGAAGGGTCGTCTTCTGCAAACATGGTGACATAGCCATGCATCTGGTACTGCTTCCACACAAAGTCAAGGTTATCCAGTTGTATATCTAAAATGTCTGGGATTTCCTGCTGCAATTTGCCTATAAATAGATGAAAATAAGACTTGTCAAGTTCTAAGTTTTAGTTAGCTACCATCATTGGGCTGTGTGTCCTTTACAGAATGCTGCTTTCATCATAACTCATCTGAAAGAATCTCTGTCTCCAGTTAGATTTACCACAGAACTTTGCTCCCATCACAGCCCACCAGAAAGAATCTGTCTGTAGCCAGATCTCCCACTTCTTTTGTCATTTCAAGATCTCTTGTCATGTTCAAGGTCTCCATGGTGTATAGAAACCACATTCTTCTTGGTCTGCCCGTCTTGGCTTCCTAGAATCATGCCTTCCATTATTGTTCTTTCCAGCCCACTGTGTCTTTTGACATGGCCATAGTATTTTACTTTCCTCTGTAAGATGTTGTTTGTAAGAAAGTTCTATTCAATTTGTAGGTCTTTTAATGTAACCATTGCACTTTTTTATCATCCAAGGTATCTAAGGATTTTTCTGCAGCACTTTGTTCTGAATATAGCTGTTAAAAAACAAAATAAATGCATAAATTAAAACGAACATTTATATCTTGTAAATATGAATACTTAGCATTACTTTAATACTACACCAAGCCATTAAAGTCTTATAGTTTTAATTCAGGAATTAACAATAACCTCTTTAACAAATAATTATAAGAAAATAAAAAAATGCCCTCAGGTATACACAAAATAAATTAATATTCAAGACTTTAACTCTTATGTTTTGCCACACTGTGCGCCATGCTGATTTCAGCAACATACGTTTGTGTGAACGTCATCAAACTATATTCTTTTTATGTCTTTTATCATCTTGGTATTCATGAAATCTAATTCCTTGTTCAATTATTTTAAAATTCATATATAATATGTTACATGTTGGATAAATATAAATATGTAGATCAATTCTTAAAACCATAACAAATTTTGTCTCTGAAATCTCTTCTGTTGCATTGATAAAAGGCTTCCGTATGGAAAGGTTAACTAACAAAAAAAAATATATATGTATACCTCAAGACTAACCAAATCCTATCCCACAACAAGCAGTGGTCACTTTTATATTTGAATTCGTGGTTTCTTTCTGGCTTTACCCTCAGGCAGTCTCTAAAAGGTTGATCTGATGTCTAGCCCTCTCACATAAAGGTTAAAACAGGAGGTCCCTCAATCTGGACAATAAAGTACTCTTGGCAGTAAGTAAAAGATTAGGCCAAAACAGCCACTGTTTAGGCAAAAATTGTCAGGAATCTACCAAACAGATCTCAGGACTTTTGGGTCAAAGTTCTCCTTGTTTGGTTCCCTTGGTCTAATTAAATCCTACCTGCCCTATTGTCGATTAATCTTTTAACCAGACTCTACGTAAATCCTGACCACCATCTTTTCCGCTATCTTTTTTCAGCTGTTGTGTTTTCTGCCTTGGATTGTTGTGTTTGATATATATAAATAGTTTGCTATACCAAAGAAATGCTTTGGCCAAAACGTTGGGAGTTTGTCTTGTCTTTCTGTTAGTCCAGCTGCCCAACACTATTTTAAGCCTATTTTATTAGGTTCTCCTAGGAAGTTCTCAGTATTTTGAGTCGAAGATGGGATCACTTATGGATGAGTTTGTAGTGTAATAATGATGATTATCATCATCATCATGTGCCATGCCGGTTGGCGTAGGTGATCATGTCCCTCCACAATCTTCTATCTACAGTGCATCATATCAGTTCTGTTGTTGACTGTTTTCCATGCCATGACACCAAAATATCCAGTATTTTCTCTCTTTGTCGCCCACGATCTCTCTTTCCTTTTATTTTGCCAGTTGTAACCAAGTATTCCAATTGTCCTCTTCTCATGATGTGCCTGAAAAATGTTGATTGCTTCTTTCTGATGTTTTTTAAGAGCTCCCTTTTTGTGTTGGCCTCTTTGAGAACTTCCTCATTGGTCTATTTAGCTGTCCAGGGAACTTTCAACATTCTTCTGAGAAATCCCATCTCTATGGCCTCCAATTGTCTTTTCATTTGTTTGTCTATTGTCCATGATTCGCTTCCATAGGTCAGAATTGGTTCTATTTAGCACCGATGAACTCAATGATGATTATAGTACAACAGAATATCACTGTTTTAAAACTGTATTATTTGTTTTATTCTCTGTTCACTCAATTCTTCTCATTCTATAAATCTGCATTTCAAGATCAACATTTGTTTATTGTTTCCTATTTAGTTTTTATGTTAGTGCACCATACAAGAATGTTGAATAGATATTAAATAAAGAGATCCCTCCAAACGTAAGGCATATGAAGTGCCTATATTGTTTAATGACTAATGCCATATTTTATGGGTCTCCTTCCTATAACTCTAGAAATCATTGTGGCACAACTAATAGACTTTGTCAGTCTTCTCTATGTATATTAGGTGATGTCAGGATTGGATTTAGATGCAACAAGCACAGATCAGATATAAAATATATATAATATCAAATACTATACTGGGCCGCAAGTAGAGTTGCAGAAAACAATGTAAAACTTTTTTCTTTAATCACTGATCTTTTCTCCCATTCCTTCCTGTTTCCTATATTTATTCCTCTCTGTGCTATCTTTATTACCTCTCCTGCTCTTCTCCCCCCTTGCCATACCTATCTTCTCTATTTTTCCCACTTTCATCTCACTCTATGGGACACATCCTTTCATTCATCCTCATGAGATTCCCTTTTAAATTTTTCACTATTTGGCTCTTTTTGGTCCAATTAAATCCTACCTGCTCTATTATCTATTAATCATGTGACCAACAACTATGAAAATCCTGGCCACCATTTCTTTCTGCCATTTTTTAGACCAATGTTACCTTATTTAGCTTTTGTGTTTGGATTTCTGTGTTTATTTTAAGACAGTTTGTGTCTAATAACTGATAAAGGCTTTTGCCAAAACATCATTGTCTGATCTCTCTATTAGTTTAGCTGCTTTATACTATTTTGTGTTTTTTTTTTTTTAACATTGAATTTAGACTCAGTGAGGCCATATGCATTCGAAAATAAATGTCTAAGGAAAATACTTGGTATAGCGTGGAACGAATCCAAAACAAACGAGGAAATTAGAGAAATTGCCAATCAACCACTAATGTCTTCAGTAATCAAGAAAAGACGATGGTCATATGTTGGACATGTGATGAGAAGAGATAATAACCGAATAGCAAAGCAAGCCCTCATATGGGAAACAACAGGTAAGAGGAAAAGAGGAAGACCCAGAGAGATACTGAGAAGAACATTGATGATGAGAGAGGCAAGAGCAGTAGGAATCGGCTCCCTCAGTGAGATAGAGCTGCTTGCACAGAACAGAGACAAATGGCGAGATTTGATAAAATATCTTTAAAAGAATTGAAAACTGCTAGAATAAAAATTTAGATAAGAGAAGTATCTTGGTCTACGCACTATGGGCCGGCTATGGCTCGAAAGGTCAATAGATAGATAGATAGAGGCCATATGCGGCTAAGCTAAATGAAATTTTCAGGCCCTCCTATTAAAAAAATTAACACCAGAAGGTCTCTATTATAGATTACAACATAAACTCATTGTGAGGCCCTAAACTTTTGCTTATTTATAGAACAGGCAAATAAAAAAAATGTATATATTCTTTAAAACAAAGAACAGTTATTATATTAGAATATTGAATATTATTACAAAGAAAATTTGTTGATGTACTAAAAAATATGAAGCCTATTTGGATGTTGTCATTTTATTAATTTCTAACCACTGAGTTAGAAATATTTGTAGAGCCAGTCTTAACATATGAATGTGAATCATGGACAATAGGAAAACAGACACGAAAATCACTGGAAATGTGGTTTTACATAAGAATGTTGAGAATACCATGGACAGCTAAGAAGAGTAATAAAAATGTTCTGAAAGAGACCAAAGCAAAAAGATAGCTAATTTCCAATATTAGGAAGAAACAATTATCATTTTTTGGCCATGTAATGAGAAGAGAACAGCTGGAATATATTGCAACAACTGGGAAAAATGAGGGACGAAGAGATAGAGGGAAGTAAAAAGAAAAAATACCAGACAGCTTAAGAGAATGGCTTGGGAGAAGGTCAACAACAGAAATGATAAATAACTGCCGAGATCGAAAGTTGTAGAGAGACATGATCACCTACGCCAGCAGGCCCGGTGCTTGATGATGATGAACCACTGAGCAGGCATATGAGGTATCCTTAGCACGGCACCCTTTGAAAATGTTTGATGGCACCACTGGGAGATGTAGCACACACTTTGGGAACCATTGGTCTAGTGTAAAGATTTGCCTTATAAAAAAAAAAGATGTAACTTATTTATCCATATAAGCTTGCTTGGAGAGCAAGATGATTTAATTGGCTATCCAATCTCCAATCTTTTAGATATCTTTGAGTAAAGAGTTCCACTCACCAAGAAATATGGGAAGCAATGCCTGTGTGGTTCCATCACCCACAATATTATAACCATCTAAAATGACAGCTTCCAATTCTCTTTGTAAATAACTCAAAGTCAAAGGAAGTTTTCTTCTGAATGCCATATTTGACATTGAATCTATTCCAAACATGAGCACATTCAGACCTGAAGAAAACACCAAAAACAGTAAATTAATGATGGGGTAGAAATGTATGTTACATTTGAATACAAATTTTTAATTAAAAGAATAAACACTGCTGCATTCAGAGCAGACCCATTGGTGCCAAATTCATCTCCTTTCTCTCTATCTTTCTTTCTTTAAACAAAATTATTGCATATTGTGTATATCCAATGGGGTCCTTATGAGGTGTGATTTTAATGGCACCCAAGACAGTGGGAAAGTAAAGAGGCAATAGCGGAATACCAACCACATTACCCCAAAAAATCAAGTGCTATAAAAATTATGGTCACTAACACCTTAGTCCCTATACGCCACTTGGCATGACGGGGCTCCTTTCTTTTTTTTAATGACTTTTTCCATCCCATTCATGATACTAAATATGAATGTTTATAGTTGCTATAGCTTACTGGTTACACACTCCATATCTTGCCTCTTTGCTAACCTAACTGTACTAATGCCTCTTTCTAGTATTTGAGAACTGTTTCCTCATCAAATGATGTGCCACTCTCCAGTAATAGTTAAATAAAGAAATACTTCTGTATGTCCTGTCAAGTTGAAAAGTCTCAATTACAGGTGCTTTGAAAACAAGTATATATGTTCTTTCATTACAATGGACCATGGCAGTGGCCCACTTAAGTCCTTAAATGTCTAATACAGTCGAACCTGTCTAAGGCGACCATTCACGGGACTTTCAAAAACTGGTCCCATAGGACAGGTGGTCCTGCCTCACAGTTTCACATAATAAATAGAGCGATAAAAAAATTTTATCCTAAGCACTATGAAAACTAACCTGCAAATCAGCGTAATCCATGAGTAGAACATAGTGCACATGTCGGTCTACAATAGCCACTGGTTGGACACTTTTCATAAAACACGATAGTTAAACACACACAAATATTTTGTCGAATCACTGATATTCGTTCTTCCAGCGTTAATGCTTTTGGTTTTACACTTTTGACACTGGCCATTTCCTATATTGTGTGTAACACTTTTAAAATCCACAAAAATAATTCACTGAGATACTGTACATGTACGTGAATACATTCTAAGCGGGCAATGACTAATTCTTTAGTTAATTCCTGTAATTTATACGGGCCACGCAATGGTCTACTCTGGTCTAGACGGAACCGCGAAGTGATGTCACTTCACGAATCATAGATCTGTGTCTGCCGTTTTTCTCACACCAGTATTGACTGATAAACGTAACACGTCCCACTGTAATCTGGGACTCACTAAATACGGGAAAACTTCGACACCTCTAGACACTGTGTCGATCGTTTATGGCTCCAGCGAGACGGAGAAGTACTGGCTGGTCAGTGTATCGTTATCAGTGTTACCCGCGTGTCGTAAACGGGATAAATAACATTGGCGGCGGTTAATTAGCCTGGTCTCTGGTCGCGTCATACGGTGAGCGCCGTAATCAGTGTTAGCATATAGTAAAAAACTCGGGGAAATTGTAGACCCGGTCCTATAACCAGGGAAACGCTTTAAACAGGTGGTCCTAAGACCAGGTTCGACTGTACCTTGAAATGTTCTTGATCTTCTCCCACACCACTAGACATTGCATAGAGCTCATAGTGTTTTTTGCCATCCTTCTCTGTTCTTGGCGAGACGTTCAATCTTATCTAATGAGCCTATGCTTGCCAACTTTGCTTCTCTTATAAGTGAAATATTCTACCCATCTGTAAAGGAGCAGCCCCTTTTGAACATATCCAAAATAAGGGCTGTTAATCTGGCACAATAACATTTAAGTAAATTAACTCCTTGGGGACTGGTTGGTCTCGCGGCAAGATGTCGGTCTCGAGACAGAGAGGTTGTGGGTTCAAATTCCGGCTACACCGGTTGGGATTTTTATTTATGATTTCTCTCTGCGGCAACCACTCCTGGTCTCAGCAGCGAGGCCCGGCTTGAAACATCAATTACTTATCGACTGAAAAAATATGAGTACCTCCAAAGTTGGAGTTATCAGCTGGTGCGGTGAGGGACCCCTGTGCATACGGCTGCCAGGGAAAAATGGATTAACACACAAAATTCAGTTCCTAGCCTCTAGGGATTTCGTAGAGGTAAAAGTTGGTGAACAATAAAAAAAAAAAAATTTAACTCCTTTATGTGACAAAACAGCTTTAAAATAATATTATGGAATCATCATCTTGTGTTGTCTATACACTAAGGGTCACCAGAGCATATAATTGTGGAAACATTCATAAATTAAAAGCAGCATGGACACAACCTCTGGGTTAATCGTGTAGGTGACTAGAGACACATTTTGTTGATTGTGGTACAGAATTATCTCTATATTTTTATATACTTTGCAGTGATAATTATTTGGACAATGGCCAATGATTCAATCATAATCTGGAAGAAAGAATCATCCCATGAGCATGTGAGAAAACCATGAGAGAGATTCAAAATATTTTTAACATAAGATTTAATAAAGAACCACCATCAAAATCAACAATTTTACAATGAAAGAAGAAGAAGCAATTTGATGTTGGTTCCATTAAAGACAGACACACATCCAGTCACTTGCTCTTTAAAACCTCTACCTTAGTTTTATGCAATCGTGTCATCAAATACAGAATTCTCTCCCGCAAAGAGTAACTTATGGTTATAGTTATACGAAGACCCTAGTATCACTACAAATAAATCAAAATCCATAACTGCTTAACCGTCCATGCCAGTGGAATCATTTGAATTAAAACTCATCTCACTGAAGGATCCAAACTAAGAAAGGCAGCAGCAGTCCCTATCATAGCAGCTACAGCACATGCCAAAAAATATAAGGCCAAGTGGCACTAAAAGTGAACAAAGCTGAACTGTCCTTCATCATACGGCATCATCATTCATAGTAAGCAATTGAAATATCAAAACACGATCCGGATGAAAAACACAGCTCACTGTATGCACAGAACACTAAACTCAGTAGCTCCAGCAGCAAGCCAGACTTGGAATATAAGAAAACTGCAACAAGGAACACTTTTCAGACAGAGCCTCAATGGTTCCTGTCACCTACCCGGCATATTGACCAGAAGTTCTCCCACAGAGTATCCTGCAAAGAATGACCAGAAAGTTTGTCTAGCCCACCACTCCTGGAAAAATTACACAACTAAATATTTTATATTACTATACACTTAATTCATGACATTTAATCCCTCTTAAATTTAAATAAATCTAAAGATTTAATATTACAAGCACATAGACTGAATGGAGCTGGAATGAAGAAAAGATGTGCAATGGACAACTGGGAGACCTTACAAATGGCTATATTTGAAATGAATTTGCTTTCATCATGGCAGCAATGTTACAATGCTTTACACATTGCACTGGTTTCAGCCTAGGAAATTCTAGCTGTAGATTACAAAGAGAACAAAAATAAAAAATGGCACAGCAACTTTTGAGGCAGTGCTGGTATCAAATTCAGAAAACAAAAGGTGCAACAGAAAGGAGATGAGGCCAGAGACCACAAATACATCTTGTTCAGTCTACGGACGGATCTATCTATTCAATATCGGCAGATTCAGCCATGAGAGAAACTGTTCAGCAAAACAGAATAAGACACTAAGTTTTACCAGACTACTGACTTATCATGATTGCTTGCTACCACCCATCTGTCAACATGCCAAAGCCCATATATGGTTCCAGCCTACATTAGATAAACTTGTTTCATCATTACATTACACGCAAGCTGCTGAAACAACATTTTACAGTGATCTCTAGAATTCAGAGGGATGATGGGACTTTTGAAAAACAATATACTATGTGTTCTACATCTTCTGTGCACAAGTGCACAGGTCCATATGAAAAAAATGTTGTTTTTATGGATCCAGTGGCCTTTGAGCTGAGACCCTTGGGCCCAATGTCATGTGATGATATCTGCAGGTATTTCTGAGTTCCCTTGTAGTTCTGTGCAATTCCATGTTCCATTTATTAGGTATTTGCAGAAGTTGAATTGTTCTGATGATTGGTGAGCTTTGGACAGGCAAATAGGTGATGTTCAACTGCTTAATCCAGGTGTTCACATAGGAGACATGCTGAAGTTTGGCTACATCACAGAAAACAAGGCGTCTTTTTATTTGACTTTTCATTTAATTGTCCCTCTTTTGGATTAAGTAGAAAAAAATTATTCTTTTCCTGACGAGGCGGTTGAACCTTTACAAATGTGTGCGTGTGTGTGTGTCTGCTTCTATAATTTCTGAAAAGCTGCTTTGATAAGAGTTAAATGAAAGTGAAAACACTTATTACTTGCTACCATTTCTCAAAATTCATAATAAATTTACCTGATGATTTCTTTGACTTCATTATGTTGTGTCTGTCATACACATACTTCAGTGGACTGACTTGGACAAGGAATTGATCTTCCTCACATGCTGCAGCCTCATAATAGTTTTCATACAACTCTCTGCTCCAATAGTCATTAAAATCCAACCCATACCTATTGAAACTATCGTTGTTCTCATCAAAATCATTTTGCTCTGATTCCAGGGCATCTGTGTTTCCAAAGGATTGGTAGTCCTCTTCTTCTTCATCACCAGGTATTGCCTTTTCAGGCTCTTTAAATTCTATATTACTGGTGTCCTTTAATTCAAATTGACTTTGATTAATACTATGAGCATTGATATTCTGGTGCATTATGATACCTTTAACGGTTGAATTCTTTATTTTTTTAGCTAATCCCTGCACATGTTCAATTTCTTTATTTACATTTGAAGATACAGATTTTCTTTTTTCTGCCAATTCCTCAGGGCCACTAAGTGATCCTTGAGCTTTATACTGTTTTAAGTAACTAGCTACTTCCTTAATGTCTTCATTATTTGGCTGCAAAATTTCAGTATTTTTATCAACATCTCTTTGCACTCTGTAAATATGATAAAAGGTATTATCTGCAGTTATGCTTGAGTTTAATTTAAATTTTGCAAGTTGCATGTTTTTCTCATTTGAAATGGAATTGATTCTGCTCTCTGTAAATGAATTAGGAGAGATTACAGTTCTATTGAAGAGAACAGACTCAGCATTAATTTGAACAGCTGACCTATTATACATTAAAGACTCTCCTTTTTCCTCTATATCAAATTCTTTATTATCTTTAAAATGACAACGTACAAAAATAAAATCCTCATTTATTTTAATTGAACTGTTTCCTGACGTTTCTGCCAATTTTTTAAGATTATGGTAATTATCTGACTCACGTTTTACTGCAAATATTTCACAAACTTTCTGTTTATTTTTAACTGTTTTATTTGCGATAAGAAACCCTTTTTGTAAGTAGAATAAGTTTGATCCCGAACAATTTAGAGGCTGCATTGGATAAAAGGCAAAAGATAGTGCATCATGTTGAAGAGATAACTTTGGCTGCATACATTTCTGTGGATAAAGTTGTAATTTGATGTCAATGTCAAATTCGAGAATTTTGAATTAAATAATATGTGGAAGCGAGTTTGGCATTTGCTAAGATTCAAAACTAATCTGACTCAAACAACCAACAACTTTTCTAATTTAATCACTGAGAGTAAATTAACTTAACTTACACTATAAAGTAGTGTTATATAATTTAAACTACAAAGTAAACGTAATAAAACATACTCTATAAACTAAAATTAGTACATCATCAGCATTATCAAGCACTGTGCTTGCATTGTTGATAATGTCTCTCCATAACTTTCCATCCCTATATTTATTTCTAAAACAGACCATTCTCTTAAATGTCTAGTATCATATTTTCTCTCTCTTTTCTCTTATCTTTTCTTCAGTTGTCACAATATATTCCAACTGTTTTCTTTTCTTTAAAAGATAAACAAATTATGACTATTTCCCTCTGATGTTAGTAATAAGCTTTCTTTTTGCTTTGGTCTTTTTCAGAAAGCTTTCAGGACTGATCTCTTTCATTTTTGTCCCAGGACACTTGGCTGTGGGAGAAGTAAAGGCATCAAGATGCACAGAGATGCCAAGCTGTTGTAAAGCTGATAATGACACTTTTTTAAAAAAGAAGAAAAAAGTGGTATGGTAACAGCTTTATGTGGTAATTAACAAAACAAAAGTCGATGTTTCGGCCATGGAGGCCTTCAGCTGGAATGTTGTTGTTTGTTGTTTCTTTGTACAGTCATGAATCGTCACAATAATTGAATGGTAAAGTCTACTTTGTAAACTAAAACTAGTACAACCTACTTTATTGGCTGAGTTGTTGGTGTGCTCGCTTCCTGATCAAAAGGGGCAGTTGTTTTTTTCCGACCGACAAGGCTCTGGGGCTCACCAAGTCTTTAAAAATGGATACCAGAGATTTTTTGAGAAGTAAATGCAGCCTAGAAGTGATCTCTGCAATATGTGCCATTTTGGCATGCAAGGTTTCTGTTGTTGAGATTGTGGTTCTGCCCTATGTGCCGTCTTCGGCTCGAAAGGACAATAGATAGATAGAGAAATGCAGCCTGGCTCAATACCAACCACATCACCCAAAAAGTGCTGTGCTCATAGAGAGATATGGTCACTACCATACACATAGCAAGTCTTGGAGGAAACCTTTACGCTACTTACAACCTGCTTTACTTACAAAGAAATCTGGAGCAATGGAATGTGATGGTCATCGCACAATAAGCCTTATGAGTCACTTGACTAAGATATTACTAAGAATAATCATGAGAAGAGTGCAAAACAAAATCAGTCCAGAAATTAGTGATGAACAGTGTGGTTTTGTTAGAGGTAAAGGAACTAGAAATTCCATATACATCATAAGATCTTTAGTAGAAAGAGCCATAGAGGTGAAAACAGATCTACACCTATGTTTCATAAATTATACCAAAGCATTTGACAAAGTAAAGCACCAAGAAATAATCAAAATTTTAGAAAGCATAAATGTAGACAGCAAAGATCTAACAATAATAAAGAACATGTACTGGCAATAAACTGTGGCCATAAGAATTGGAAATCAATTGGGGATGTTTCAACAAATAAAACAGGGTGTTAGGCAAGGTTGTGTGCTGTCACCAGATTTGTTTAATACACCATCATCATCATCATCGAGTGCCTTCTCTGCAACGAAGGTTGGCTACCATGGAGCGCCATTCCACCCTGTCTCTTGCTTTGATGGTGCAGGTTGTCATAAGCTGATTTGTCCATCTTTTGATGCTACTCGTCCATGTTAGTCTTGGTCTGCCTCTGCCTATTTTACCTTGTATTTTCCCCTCCTCAGTGTTTTCTCATAATAATAAACTTATTGGTAAACCAAGACCTTACACCACCTCCCCCGGTGTCTTTGGCAATAGTCTGGTCAAGTGAGAAAAGGGATCAATGACTAGGGGACACAAAACAGGTAACACAAAGAATTGTAGGTCATAATACAAAGGGAGGTCAAAAAGTAATGCACACCAATTTTTTTTCTCAGCTAATAATAAAGATAGGAATATGAAATTTTGCACACTTGGAATATGACATGTTCCAATTATGTGCACCAAATTGCACAGCATTCTGATAAATATTACGCAATCTATGAACCGTTAAAATGGAGCTTGTCAACAATGTCCGTTACAAACAGGGAATTGTCATAGAATTTCTGGTTGCGGAGAAAGAAACTGTGGCAAACATTCATAAACGACTGTGTGCAGTGTACAAATGTTCTGCAGTCGATAGGAGCACAGTTAGTCGCTGGGTTCAGAGAATTAAAGCTGCAGAAAGTGTACGAGTGGAGCTGCATGATTTACCGCGTTCTGGACGTGTTGCCTCGGCTACCAGCACAGACATGTTAAACCGGGCTGATGCCATTATTCATAAGGATAGGCGTATCACTAGTCAGCAATTAGCATTGCAGCTTACAGTCAGCAAGGGAAGTGCAATCGCAATTTTTAAAACTCTTGGATATTCAAAGATTTGCGCTCGATGGGTTCCTCGGTGCCTAACAAATGATCACAGAGTTCAAAGGAAAAAACATTCTGAATTGTTGGAGCGTTTCGGTGTTGAAGGAGAAATGTTTTTGTCAAAAATTATTACCGGTGATGAAACGTGGGCACATTATTATGAGCCTGAAACAAAAATGCAGTAAATGGAATGGCATCATCCGCAGTCACCAAAAAGAAAAAAATTCAAAACATCTCCATCAGCCGGAAAGGTGATGACCACTGTCTTCTGGGACATTGATGGTGTGATTCTTGTTGATGTAATGACAAGAGGTGAGACAATCAACTCGACAGCTTACATCAATACACTGACATAACTCAAAAATCGGTTCCACCGAGTTCGGCCTAATAAGCCATCTGCAGATTTGTTGCTTCAACATGACAATGCACGCCCTCACACAAGTCTGGTAACACGGGAAGCAATCAACAAATTTGGTTGGACTGTACTGCCCCATCCTCCTTACAGCCCTGATCTGGCTCCCTCAGATTTCCATCTGTTTGGGCCACTCAAAAAATTCCTGCGTGGGACACACTTTGACAATGATGAGGATGTGATCCGTGCTGTTAAAAAAATGGCTACGCGAGCAGGACAAAACTTGGTACAAACGAGGCATTCATGACCTAGTTTCGCGTTGGCGTAAGGCAATACGCTTGGACGGAGATTATGTTGAAAAATAGATAGTGTAAAGGGGATGTTCAGCTACAATCTGTGAAAATTTAACACATTTTGCCCGAATAGTTACCGAGAAAAAAATTGGTGTGCATTACTTTTTGACCTCCCTACGTATAAATAATCTAAGGTATGCTGATGACACAGTCTTAATTGCTAAGAGCAAAAATGAGTTACAAGAAATGTTAGATATTATAGTGAAAGAAAGCAAAAATAAAGGACTCAGCCTTAATAGCAAAAAGACAGAAGTAATGATAACAACAAAGAAAACATCATCACCACATTACACAATAAAGACAAGTGGAACTATATTAAAACTGGTAAATGAATTTAAATATCTAGGAACATTGATAACCTCAGATGGTAGATGTACAACATAGGTGAGATGCAGAATGGTGCAGGCAAAAGCAGCTTTCCAAAAAATGAGGAAGATACAATGCAATCCATTTTTGACAATAGAAACAAGAAAAGGAGTTCTTATGTAGAGCCTGTCTTAACATATGGATGGATGTGAAACATGGACAATAGGAGAACAGACAAGAAAATCAATGGAGAGTGTAGAAATGTGGTTTAACAGAAGAATGTTGAGAATACCATGGACAGCTAAGAAGAATAATGAAAACGTTCTGAAAGAGGCCAAAGCAAAAAGAGAGCTAATTTCCAGAATTAGAAATAAACAATTATCATTTTTTATCCACGTAATGAGAAGGGAACAGCTGGAATATATTGCAACAACTGAAAAAATCGAGGGACGAAGAGATAGAGGGAAGCAAAAAGAAAACATCCCAGACAGCTTAAGAGAATGGCTAGGCAGAAGGTTGACAACTGAAATGATAAATAACTGTCAAGATTAAAAATTGTTGAGAGACATGATCACCTAGGCCAGCAGGCACGGTACTTGATGATGATGACAACCTACGTTATAAATCAAAATTATAACAATCTACTCTATAAATTAAATTGGCACAACCTATTCTTTTAAGTAAAACTACTGCAATAATACAGTAAAATGTGTACAACTAAACAAAAAACTAGTTTAACTTCTATTATAAATTAAGCCATACCGATTTAGATTTTGCAGCCTCACCTAGACTATTTTTTATCCTTCCTGTGCCATTAGACAACGCATAGGGTTTGTGGTGTTTTTCGCCACCCATCTTTATTCTAGGTGAGATGTTTGATCTTTTTTAATGAGTCTATGCATGCCAACTTTGCTTCTCTTATAAGTGTTCTTTTTACTGTCTCTTTAGGTTTTCCTATTTTTCTGTATCCTGATGTTTCCCATAGAGAAGCCTGTTTTGGAATTCTCTTGTTTCTTCTCAGCACATGTCTGACATATGTCAATCTTTGGTTCTTTGGATATGGAAGGCCCCGGTATCACTGCAAACGAATTAAAATCCATAATTGCTCAACCGCTCATGCCAGTGGAATCATCCAAATTACTATCTCATCTCCCAAACAAAGAAAGGTAGCTGTAGTCCCTATCATAGCAGTCTCAGCACACGTTAAAAGACATAAGGCGAAACTGAACAGAAAGTGAACACAGCCAACTGTTCCCTTCTTTCCTTAATTGTAGATGAGATCGTTGGTTGCATGGCCATTTCTCTTATTTCAATATTAGTTTGGAATATTCATTCCATTGTACACAGAGTATTTTTCTCAGGCATTTGTCTTCAAAAGCATTTATACTATACATCTAGACTATACAGATCATTTAATACAACATGAACCACTTAAAAAAAAAAAAATAGGTAGCTTGTCAAAGAAAAAAAAAAAATAATTCTTTATGAAAATTAATGGTTTCTGTACCTTAACTGAAGTCAGTTGACTTTGAAAGGGCAACAAATGGGCAAAAGGATGTACAGCTGTAGGTCTCACCACTACAGCCCTTTCATGGTTTTTCTGGAATTGTATTGAATTGTCCCAGGAAAAAAACTGCATCATTAGGTAGACATTGATGACACAGACAACTGCACAAGCCACTTTCAGAACAGACCAACTGTGCTTAGAAATGGCCATAGTTCTTAACAAGCGCATGACTGGTGCATCTGTGGATGAAAGTTAGCTCTTTATATATAATTGGTAAATTTGTTACATTGCTATTGAGTTTTTCTTCTCGAGAATGCATGGAAAAAGACCAAGAGGAAGACCCAGAAGAAGATGGATAGATGCAGTGACAGAGACATGAAACAACAAAGGAAAATCACTAATTCAGACAATTCGAGCAGCACAAGAATGACAAATGATATAAACCACGACACCTTTTAGGTATCAGTGAAATTAGAAAAGAACAAGAAAAGAAAAGAAAGAAGCTATTGAGTTATTTGTGGGTCATCATCATTGCGCTCAAACATGTCCATAGGTGCTCAGATCCCCTCCTCAGCAAGTCCCATAGTGTCCAGTGACTGACAATTCCAGTTTTGTATTGGTTGATCAGTCTTCTTACACACCACGTAAGTTTCTCATTTCTGGCTGTGCCCATCTTAACTCCTATCTCTTTCATTCGAAGAAGTGATGTGGACTCATGGTTGTCAAAGTTCTGTGCCTTTCCCACATCTCAGATAGCATTGATGGTGTCCACCTGATCCATTGGTTGACTGTCTTGAACGACAGCGGAGCTAACCAACCTGTCTGCTCTTTTCTTTCCTCGTACTCCCGCATGTCCAGGAATGTAGACAAAGGTGACCATACATATTTTTGACTTCTGCAATGATTCTACCGATTGCCTGTGTATACAGCCCGCCCCCACTTTTCTTACCATGGTCATCGAATCACTCAGTATGCAGGCATGGGTGTAGTCTTGTGACTCTAACCACATGAATGCCCTGGTCACTGCCATCACCTCCATCGTCATACTACTCGTGGTCATAATGTATGCACCACTATCTTCTTTGACTATATTGCCTGCAGAGCATGCTGTAAATTCCCATGCACTCCTTTGGTGTCATATTATGAATCTGTCTGTACAGATGACTGCATCTTTCTCATTGGTGTTATCCCTCATGAGACCATTGATATCAGCAATGACCACGACTGAGTTCTGTTTGCTACATCTCCTGTTGAGTGTCACAATACATGAGAATGTGCCCCTGAATGACGTTGGTACCGGTATCCACACCTCGCCAGCATTGATATTGGTAAGCCCACAGACCTGTTTAATGACATCTGCTCGGTCCATCCAAGATTTGCCTCTTCTTAGTCTGGCACCTTTCCATGTGATGAGCTCGTATGCAATGGATGCTTTTTATCTGTACTTATCTTCAGATATGCTCGTGCACTCCAGATCTTGATTCTGTCATCCATGGTTGGAAAGTCAAGAAGATACCTCATTCCTGCACAGGGAGTGTCCCTTGTACACCCCAAGATAATGTGCATAGCTTCATTCTGTATTTTCTCCAGCCTATCAATTTGTGTCGTACTGACAGTAATTGCTAGGGCATACTCGATTGGTGCAAAGACTAGTCCCTGGAACAGAAGGGTAAGTAGCCTCTGCTCGATGTTGGCAGCTGCCATGACCTTCAAGGTGGCTAATCCTTTGCAGGATTTTGTTATCACATGGTCGACATGGTAATTCATACCACCGGTGTTTCAGTGTTAACGATATAATTGTTAAGGGAGAACCATGCAACTGATGCTTTATTCGGGTTAACCAATGCACCTGATACCAAGGAATAGATGTGATCGAGTTAGTCTTGCATTGTGGAGGTGATTTCCCTTCTGTCTCTTCCCTGTTGATATACCAGAATATCATCAGCAAAAGTCCTAGTTCTTCCCCTCCCATCCAGCTGTTGTTCTGTAATTGTTATTATGTACACATTAAATAGAACAATAAGCCTAATGAGCCATGTTACAAATATCTTGCTAAAAGTTATACAAGGAAGGATTCAGAATAAAATCAATACTGAATTAGATGAGCAGCAATTTAGATTTAGGAAAAATAGCGGGACAAAAGAAGCCATATTCTGCATGAGAACATTAATCGAAAAGTACACAGAAGTAAACAAACCAATATATGCCTGCTTCATAGACTACACTACAAACAACTTATAGAATGCCTAAAAGAGATACATCTAGATGACATGGACATACGACTAATATGTAATCTATACTGGGAGCAAACAGGAATAATAAAATATAACAAAGAGAACTCTACACCCATTGATATAAAAAGAGGAGTAAGACAGGGATGCATCCTATCACCAAGCTTGTTCAATCTATACACTGAGCAAATCTTTAAAAACATCATAGAGATGCCAGGCCTACAAATTAATGGAAAGATAATCAATAACCTAAGATATGCTGACGATACTGTACTACTAGCAGAAAATCCTAAAGATCTACAACAATTACTTAATGAAATAAACATGACAAGCAAAAAATATGGACTAGATATGAATATCAAAAATACTAAAACTATGATCATAAACAAAGAAAATAATCAAAACCAACAAGTGGATATCAAAAATAAAGGAATAAACCTGGTGACAGTTCAGAACTACAATTACCTTGGACATACTATAACCAGTGATGGAAAATGTACAACTGAAATAAACAAAAGAATAGGAATGGCAAAAAGTAATTTTAATGTCATGAAGAACAAACTAACATCAAAACAAATAACACCAGGCTAAAACTAAGAATAGCAAAATGTTACATCTTCTCAATATTCCTATATGGTGCTGAAACATGGACATTAGACAAGAAAACAGAACAGAGAATTGAAGCCTTTGAAATGTGGATATATAGAAGAATAGGTAGAATTGGATGGAAGGAAAAGAAAACAAACGATTTAATTATAAAAGACACAACAGCCTACTGAAAGTAATCGTAGAGGGGAAAATACAAGGTAAAAGAGGCTGAGGCAGACCAAGATTAACATCTAAAGATGGACAAATCAGCCTATGACAACCTGCACCATCAAAGCAAGAGACAGAGCAGAATGGCGTTCCATGGTAGCCAACCTTCGTTGCGGAGACGGCACTCAATGATGAAATAGAACTGGTGACAATGGTGAGACTTGTGGCAGCCCTGGGCAAATGGATGTTGGATCAGATGACCAACTTCCATAACTGATTATCACCTTCCTCTGAAACAATGCTGCAGCGATGCATCTAATGAGGAAGGGGTGCACCATCAGTTTGAGGAGCATGTTCATGAGGTACTCAAATGATACTCTGTTGTATGCATCCTCCAGATCTATAGCAGCAGCACATGTCTCCTCTCATCTGTGGAAGCCTTCGAAGATGTCATAGACGAAGATTGTTGCATTGAGCCATGTCTCTTTGTTATATCTATAACCTGTGAGTGTGGGTGGGAATGCGCATATCTGTTCAAGGTGACAGGTGAGTATACAGGCAACTATTTTCCCCAGTATCTTGCCCACAGTGTTCTGCATTGTGATTATTCTGTAGGCATTGATCAGAGAATGGTCCTTGTTTGGCTTCAGTAGCAGTAGTAAGGAGCTGTGTAGCCACTCATCCTTAGTCTGGCAACTCTGAATGCTGGCATTAAACTCTTTGTCCAGTTTTTTAAAGTCATCGTCAGCTAAATCGCCTATGTCATTATACATTTGTTATATCTGTAGATGAAAGTTAGCTCTGCAGATATATATGGTAAATTAGTGACATCTGTGGATAAATATTAGCACTGTGGATCATCATCATCGAGTGCCATCTCCGCAACGAAGGTTGGCTACTATGGAGCGCCATTCTACTTTATCTCTTGCTTTGATGGTGCAAGTTGTCATAGGTTGACTTGTCCATCTTTTGAAGTTACTCGTCCATGTTAGTCTTGGTCTACCTCTGCCTCTCTTACCTTGTATTTTCTCCTCCAAGATTACTTTTAGTAGGCTGTTGTGTCTTTTAACATGGCCCAAAAATCGCATTTGGCTTGATTGAATTGTGTTTAGTAGTTCTCTTTTCATTTTTAGCTGTTTTAAGACTTCATCATTTGTTTTCTTTTATTTCCATCCAATTCTACCTATTCTTCTATATATCCACATTTCAAAGTCTTCAATTCTCTGTTCTGTTTTCTTGTCTAGTGTCCATGTTTCTGCACCATATAGGAATGTTGAGAAGATATAACATTTTGCTATTCTTAGTTTTAGATCTAGTGTTATTTGTTTTGATGTTAGTATATTTTTCATTACATTAAAATTACTTTTTGCCATTCCTATTTTGTTTATTTCAGTTTTACATTTACCATTGATGGTTATAGTATGGCCAAGGTAGTTGTAGTTCTGAACTATCTCCAGGTCTATTCCTTCAATTTTGATATCCACTTGTGGGTTTTGAGTATTTTCTTTGTTTATGATCATAGTTTTAGTCTTTTTGATATTCATATCTAGTCCATATTTTTCGCTTATTATGTTTATTTCATTAAGTAATTGTTGTAGATCTTTAGGATTTTCTGCTAGTAGTACAGTAAGGCTTGGCATCTCTGTGATGTTTTTAAAGATTTGCTCAATGTATAGATTGAACAAGCTTGGTGATAGGATGCATCCCTGTCTTACTCCTCTTTTTATATCAATGGGTGTAGAGTTCTCTTTGTTATATTTTATTATTGCTGTTTGCTCCCAGTATAAATTACATATTAGTTGTATGTCCATGTTATCTAGATGTATCTCTTTTAGGTATTCTATAGGCTCTGTGGATACATTTGGTTAATTTCTTACATCTGTGGATGAATGTTACCTGCAGATATATTTGGAAAATGTGTGTAAACTGACAAAATTGATTCCTTGCACTCTGGGCAGCCTCATATAAACTAAGTCACTTTCATAACACACTGGTGTCAAGACATCCAGCAGCAGCTTGGCTGAAATTGGTTAGCAACTCAAGGCTGCTTGCATCATTGCTTAATCAGTAGCAAAGGTAAACCAAGACCATACACCACCTCCCCCAGTGTCTTTGGCAATAGTCTGGTCAAGTGAGAAAAGGGATCAATGACTAGGGGACACAAACAAATATCTGAAATGCCTTGAAGGACTCATAGGATGTGTTGGGTTTAAATATGCTAAATATTGCAGCTTTCTACAAACAACACATCATCTAAATGCATTTAACACTTTTACACAATGTATTTAAGTGCATTTAACACTTTTTAAAGGAATGACAACAAAGAGGAGTAGTTATAGAAAAGCATAAGGAGAAGATAATACAGTTTATGGTATGACAACTAAGTCATTTAATTTCAAAAATGGGTTGCATAATATCTTTTTCAATCTTTGAAATGCAACCTTTCCCTGGGCTATTCAGCACTTCACCTCTGTTAAACATCTGCCATCTGAAATTGATGCTGTTGCCGAGAATTTAAATTCAATGATCTGCTATAGCGCTGTCCCATTTACTTATAATTAAGTCCCTCCGACTCATATCAAACCCATGCAGCTGCAATAAATGCTTTAAAAGATGGCCTTATTTTATTTTACAGATTTTCATTATCTTTTTTTAAAACAACTCTTTCTCTCCCCCCCCCCCCCCCCAATGTATCAAATGAGCCTGCTGATAATGATACAGGTAGCTCTCTGATTGTACATGATTTAAACCACCTGTACAGGTGTTTCAAACTCATCAGCACACACACACACAAAAATTGGATTATTCAAATCAAATGTACTATCAATCCTTACATATGCATGCAAGAGCTGGAAAACAGCAAAAGACATAGAAACAAAGTTTAACACATTCTAAAATAAATGTCTAAAGAAAATATTTAGTATAGCGTGGAACAAATTCAAAACAAGCGAGGAAATTAGAGAAATCGCCAATCAACCATTAATATCATCAGTAATCAAACAAAGACAATGATCATATGTTGGACAGGTGATGAGAAGAGATAATAACCAAATAACAAAGCAAGCCCTCATGTGGGAAACAACAGGTAGGAGGAAAAGTGGCCAACCCAGAGAGACACTGAGAAGAAAATTGATTGGAGAGGCAAAGGCAGCAGGAACCGGCTCCCTCAATGAGACTGAGATGCTTGCACAGAACAGTGACAAATAGTGGGATATGATGAATGTTTTTTGCAAGGATTGAGACTGCTAGAAAGAAAATTTAGAAAAAAGAGAAATTGTATCTGGGTCTATGCCCTATGTGCCAGCCACAGCTCGAAAGGTTGATAGATAGAAAGACGTGTTTCATACATTTTTAATTTAACCCTACATGACCCGCCATCAAAATTATCACCTCAAGATACAAATTGTAGGAATTTGACAGTTTGTTGCTTGCAAATATCCCCCCCCCTTCCTTATTACTACTTCCAGTGACCCCTGAGTGGTGGGTTTGTTTCCTTTGATGTTGGATAAGACACAAATGTGTGCATCATGAAAAGTACTACTCTAACATACAAAGGAGCTGTTTGTTTTTTATTTCGATAATTTTCAAGAAATACTCCTTTTTTTTCTCTCAAGATGGGAGAAATCTCCTCGGCTGTTAGTGCAAACATCAAAAAAACCTTTGTAACACAGATTAGTCAGAGAATGATACTAGGAGGATGTTGAAATTATAACTGAATTGATGGGCTTACAGTACTGTGTCAATAGACAACATAAAACCTCCAGTAGCCACAGTGCAATAGGGTTGAATTTCAGGCCATAAATCTAATCTAAGCCAGGAAATGATTACAGCATCCGACTCCCGTGTCTCTGCTAAGGTCAACACCCACTGTGTTGTAAATGTTCCAAGATCTTATTTTCCAAACCCCAAATGTAAAAATTAAGTGGCAGTAATTTTTACCAGAGTATTGTAAAAACATGACTCACAGATAGATATTGTAATCTAAGGTTAAAAATTGAGCAGATACAGGACTGCTGGCATAATAAAATGCCTGTTGTGTAATATGTTAAATCTTTTTCTTCTTCTTCTGCCATCATGGCTCATTCAGACTAGATTTCTGGACTTTCATATAAAGGCAGCTGTCTGTTTCAGTGATTCGGTTGTCCCGTATAATTTCTCTACCAGGGAGATGAGTGAGGACCACATTGAACTCCTTAAGTCTGTGTACTGGGCACAATCCTGTAGAACATTTTGTTGTCATGTTATCCAGGGTACAGTGGCATTGGCTGGTAGTTCCTATTTTGAGGCGGTTGGCTTACCACGGCAACAGCCGGGGTTCGTAATCCTGGCGAGGACACCTGGGTTTTACTAATTCCCTAAAAATTAGTAGGAGCCGCAATAGCTCAGTGGTTAGTGAACTGGACTACTACGGACAAGGGGTAGGGTTCGATCCCAACCGACGGCTCCGGGTTCACCCAGCCTTAAATGGGTACCGGATTTTTTCTGGGAAAGTAAAAGCAGCACGGGCGTAATACCGACCACATTACCCAAAAATCATGTGCTGAAGGTCTGTAAAATATAGGGTCACTAACACCATATTTCCCTATACGCCACTTGGCGTGACGGGGGGTGCTTTACTTACTTATACACACATATTTTTTCACCTATACGTTTTCACCTATACGGACTACATATGTAAGTTTGCCAACCTATCAGAGACAGAGGAGATTAACAAGCTTTTATTTGCAGATTCTCAAGCACTAATACATAGAAAAATAGAAAACCTACAAGAACACATAAATAGACTTAACAGCACAGGCACTCAATATAACATGGAAATCAATATCAACAAACCAGAAGTCATGAATATCACAAAAGAGAAAGAGAACAAAAACATAATGACAGATGACAGGCAATTAAAACAAGTTGTGGAAGTGAAATATCTAGGATGTCTAATGACAAATGACAATTCAGAAGCAGCATAAATAGGCTCAAGAGGCAACAAAACTTGTCAAATTATCAGGCAACTATCACCACTTTTGTTCAACAAGGAAATAACTCTAAAGGCAAAACAGGCACTCTACAAATACAATTTTCATTCCAACGTTGTGATACCAATGCCAGACCTGGACCCTTGATGCAAGAACAAAAAGAAAAATAACCTCTACTGAGATGAAGTTCGTTTGACACTCACCAAACACTTGTCTGGAATAACATTAGAGTAACTTAATTTTTAACAAGTTAAGATATGGAGATGATATGGAGCTGAGTAAAAAAAACAGATCTTCAATCATTAATAGGCACAGTTATGAAAGTGAGAAAAAAGGACTCAGTTTAACAAATTCCATACTATGAGCAATAAATCATGGCTCTGGTAGCCAGCATGAGAAACCCAGGAGCTGGGCTCTGCAGCTTCCAATTTATTGATGTTTCTGCAATTATTTCTGCTAAAACCTTGTAATTCTCTTATTTAACCTCATTTCTGGCTTTTGGGCCAAATTGTCTGAACAAACTGTGTGTTTTAGACTAATTTTCATTTATCTTCTCACTGTTATTTCACATTTTTTTTTAATTCTGAAAAAACAGTCTGGCCACAGAGTGTGTTAAACTCCTGGGTAATGATTGTGTTAAATAAAAAGAAAACAAATAATTGTGGTCTCAAATGACAGGATTTTACCCAAGTACATTCAATATAAGAAATCTGGTGTGATTGAATGTGATGATCATCGCACAATAAGCCTTATGAGTCATATGACTAAGATTTTACTAAGAATCATCATGCGAAGAATGTGAAAATAAATCAGTCCAGAAATTAGTGATGAACAGTGTGGTTTTGTTAGAGATAAAGGAACAAGCAATGCCATATACATCATAAGATCTTTAGTAGAAAGATCTATAGAGGTGAAAACAGATCTATACCTATGTTTCATAGATTATACCAAAGTAATTGACAGAAGTAAAGCACCAAGAAATAATCAAAATTTTAGAAAGCATAAACGTAGACAGCAAAAATCTAAGAATAATAAAGAACATGTACTGGCAACAAACAGCGGCCATAAGAACTGGAAACCAATTGGGAATGTTTCAACAAATAAAACAGGGTGTTAGGCAAAGTTATGTGCTGTCACCAGATTTGTTTAATATTTATAGTGAGATTATTTTAAGATCCATAAGGGATATGTCTGGAATAACAATTGGAGGTCGCAATATAAATAATCTAAGGTATGCTGATGATCAGCAGAGGTATGCTCGAACAGAGGAAGGACTGAGCGAATGTTTCCCAATAGAAACTGGGGTTAAACAAGGATGTATTTTATCGCCCTTGTTATTTGGAATTGTTATGGACTTCATAATGAAGAAATGCTGCACTGGTAATAAAGGCATCGAATGGATACAAGGAGACCATTTGGAGGACCTGGACTTTGCTGATGACATAGTTCTCATCAGCAATCAGATAAAAACGATGCAGGAAAACACAAATGAACTATCATCAATAGCCAGCAAAATTGGGCTTGAGGTCAATCATGAAAAGACTAAAGTCATGAAAAGTTTAATTCCAACAAGTGACAAAATATACATGGAAAACAAACCAGTAGAAGAGATCGATCACTTCATCTATCTTGGAAGTCACATTGATCGAGAAGGGGATACGAGCAAAGAAATTAGAATCAGACTGGCTAAAGCAGCAATGTCTTTCAGAAGCCTTGAAAAGTTGTGGAAATCAAAACTCATTAGCACAAACACAAAACTTAGGCTATTCAAATCAAATGTACTATCAACCCTTACGTATGCGTGTGAAAGCTGGAAACAACAAGAGATATAGAAACAAAGTTGAACGCATTCGAAAATAAATGTCTAAGGAAAATACTTGGTATAGAATGGAACGAATTCAAAACAAACGAGGAAATTAGAGAAATCGCCAATCAACCACTAATATCTTCAGTAATAAAGAAAAGACGATGGTCATACGTTGGACATGTGATGAGAAGAGATAATAATCGAATAGCAAAGCAAGCCCTCATATGGGAAACAACAGGTAAAAGAAAAAGAGGAAGACCCAGGGAGACACTGAGAAGAACATTGATGAGAGAGGCAAGAGCAGCAGGAATCGGCTCCCTCAATGAGATAGAACTGCTTGCACAGAACAGAGACAGATGGCGAGATTTGATAAAATATCTTTAAAAGAAAACTGCTAGAACAAAAATTCATATAGGAGAAGGTGTATCTTGGTCTACGCCCTATGGGCCGGTTACGGCTCGAAAGGTCAATAGATAGATAGATAGATAGATGCTGATGATACAGTCTTAAACGCTAAGAGCGAAAATGAGTTACAAGAAATGTTGGACATTATAGTGAAAGCAAGCAAAAATAAAGGACTCAGCCTTAATAGCAAAAAAACAGAGGTAATGGTAACAACAAAGAAAAAGACATCACCTCAGTGCAAAATAAAGACAAGTGGAACAATATTAAAACAGGTAAATGAATTTAAATATCTAGGAACTTTGTTAACCTCAGACGGAAGATGTACAAAAGAGGTGAGATGCAGAATGGCTAAGGCAAAAGCAGCTTTCCAAAAAATTAGGAAGATACTATGCAATCCATTTTTGACAATCATCATCATCATCATCATGTGCCATAACGGTTGGTGTAGGTTATTTCCTCCAATAAATGTTTGTCTACAACACAAGTATTCAGCCCTACTGGGAGATACTTGCATTAATAGGAAAGTACAAATATACAATTTATTTCCGGTCTGTGATCGTTACCCTATGCTATAGTCATTGAGTACGCCTTCGTGTAAGACACTGCTACAATAGCCAATTTTTAGTTGGCTGCGTGGCAGTGTGCCAAGCGTTCGGCTTCTCGTGGCAAGGCGCGGTGCCACTGAGTACGGGTTCGATCCCACTTCGGACCATATATTGTTCTTCGTTTTTTTCTATTGTTGTTTGTCTGTCAATTTTTCCGAGTGCTAACACATACTCCTTTGTTCTATTATTCCCCCTTGGTGTAGGTGATCATGTCCCTCCACAATCTTCTATCTACAGTGCATCATATCAATTCTGTTGTTGACTGTTTTCCATGCCATGACACCAAGATATCCAGTATTTTCTCTCTTTGTCACCCACGATCTCTCTTTCCTTTTATTTTGCCAGTTGTAACCAAGTATTCCAACTTTCCTCTTCTCATGATGTGCCTGAAAAATGTTGATTGCTTCTTTCTGATGTTTTTTAAAAGCTCCCTTTTTGTGGCCTCTTTGAGAACTTCCTCATTGGTCTTTTTAGCTGTCCAGGGAACTTTCAACATTCTTCTAAGAAATCCCATCTCTGTGGCCTCCAATCGTCTTTTTTATTTTTGACAATAGAAACAAGAAAAAGAGTTCTTAAATGTTATGTAGAGCCAGTCTTAACATATGGATGTGAATCATGGACAATAGAACAACAGACAAGAAAATCACTGGAGTCTGTAGAAATGTGGTTTTACAGAAGAATGTTGAGAATATCATGGACAGCTAAGAAGAGTAATGAAAAAGTTCTGAAAGAGGCCAAAGAAAAAAGAGAGCTAATTTCTAATATTAGGAAGAAACACTCATAATTTTTTAGCCATGTAATGAGAAGAGAACAGCTGCAATATATTGTAACAACTGGGAAAATTGATGGACGAAGAGATAGAGGGAAGCAAAGAGAAAAGATACCAGACAGCTTAAGAGAATGGCTTGGCAGAAGGTCAACAAAAGAAATGATAAATAACTGTCGAGATCAAAAGTTGTAGGAAGACACAATCACCTACGCCAGCAGGCCCGGTACTTGATGATGACAACATTCAATATAAATGTAAATGGTAAAAAGTTAAGACAAGGAGTTTGTTTTAAAAATCTGGGAATAACATTAATGTGAGTTAGGAGAATGATTTCTTACTGAGGCAAAAAAAAATAGAATCATACAGGTTCAGAGTATTTTTTTTATAAAATAGGCTTTCTTAACAGAAGCAAGGATCACCATGTTCCCTGTAGTGGTGTTTGTAACTGATATAGAAGATCTAGTCTTGAAGTACCTGAAGGCTGGACGAGTAGTTTCCCAGCGTAGCCGGGGTTAGATGAACTTCAAATTTCTCCAGTAAAAGCTTGGCTTGTCAAAAAAGTCATTAAGACTCGCCACAGCAACTAGTTAAAGAGCACTCTGCCTGCATCAACTCGTGACATTACATCAATAACAATAATAAAATAGGAAATGTGTTATGTAATAAGTCATTATCTAGAAAATGAGAAGGATGGCAAAAATGGAAGAAAAATGGAAGGATGGAAAAGGTGACAAGCTACATCAAAAGAGTGCTGCTTTATGGTCGCAAATCAGGGACAGTAAACAAAGAGATGCAATGTCAATAGAATCAAATAAGATGTGGTTTTTAAGAAGGATGCCTAATTAATAGGGAACTGTGGACAGTAAAAAATCAAATGACGAGGTACAAAAGGAGGCAGATGAAGAGAGGAATATTATACAATAAATTAGGAAAAGGCAGTCCAGATTTGTGGGGCTGTGTGGAAAAAAGGTAGCTTGGAGAATGTAGTAAAGACAGAAAGCTGGAGAGACAAAGGAAAAAAGATGGAAGGTTTGATAAACTGACACAGGAAAATATGAAATGAATGGTTACACAGTACACACGATTCAAGGTTCTTTTAGTACATGATATCCAATGCATCTCAATGTGGACCATGAATGAATGCATATTTAGCTATTAACAATTTTCTTAAAACTTTGACAAATTAATCAACTCTACATACAATGATTGGAGCCGCGATAGCTCAGTGGTTAGTGAACTGAACTAGAAAGGACAAGAGATCGGGTTCAATCCTAATCGACGGTTTCCAGGTTCACCCAGCCTTAAATGGATACCAGATTTTTTCCGGGAAAGTAAAGCAGCATGGGCATAATATCGACCACATTACCCCAAAAATCATGTACCGAAGGTTTATAAAAATTATAGTCACTAACACCATATTCCCTTTATGCCACTTGGCGTGACAGGGCTCTTTACTTTACTCTTTTTACATACAAAGACTGAAAGAGACACTGAGTGATTAGTCACTTAGTGAACTCACTATTGACCACTGCTGGAAGAAGTCCAGGTTCAATTACTGGCTGGACTGAATCAGTTCCAGATTGCAATAATGAGGTACTGTTAATGATGAGGCAAATAACACTCGTGACTCATCCAACTCCTGAAAATGGGTATCTCAGATTTTTTTCTGGGAATGCTGTGTGACCTGAGGTGATACTGACCACATCACATATTTTTTTAAATAAATAATTATGAATGATAAAACTGATCTTATAATATAATGAATTGAATACATCCTAATAAAAGTAATAATTTCTTTTATGGGCACCTAAGTTACCGATGCGTGAACCCTGGGGCCAGTTTTGTGGTTCATAATTTATTACATGTTTCTGCAGCTATTCCCAATATACATGTGACAATACATGAGAATGTCTTCCTAAAAGACGCAGGCATGGTATCCACTCCTCAATGCTGTGGATGGTCTAGACTCACGTGCACTTAGTTGCACGGACCAGAACTTGTTTCCACATTACAGACTGGCCAACTCCAGTCAATCAGCTTTCCAGCACGTGGATACACCATGAGCTTTTAACACATAAATGAGATAACGTGTCCTTGACAACAAACCAGCGAAAACAGACCGCCATCTTGAGACGCACCAAAAAGCCATGTGGATACTGGTGTATACATCATTCACAGGGACATTCTCATATATTGTCACACTCGACAGGAAATGTAAGTATCAGAACTCAGTCGTGGTCGATGCAGAGGCCAACAGTCTCATCTGGGATAACACTGATGAGAAAGATGCAGTCATCTATACAGATGGATCTGTAATACGACACCAAAGGAGTGTATGGACATTTACAGCACGCTCGGCTCGGCAGGCAGAATAGTCAAGGAAGAGAGTGGTGCATACGTTATGAACACAAGTAGCATGATAATGGAGGTGATGGCAGTGACCAAGGCACTCATCTGGTTAGAGTCACAAGACTACACCCGCGCCTGTATACTGAGTGATTCGATGAGCATGATAAGAAAAGTGAAGGCAGGCTCTGTACACATGCAATGGGCAGAGTCATTGTAGAAGTCAAAAATATGTACAATCATGAGTCCACATTACTCCACAATCATGAGTCCACATTACTCCTTCGAATGAAAGAGATAGGAGTTAAGATGGGCACAGCCAGAAATGAGAAACTTAGTGTGCGTTTAAAAAGACTTATCAACCAACACAGAACTGGCTGGAGTCGTCAGTCGCTGGACACTGTGGGACTTGCTGAGGAGGGGATCTAAGCACCTATGGACATGTTAGGAGTGCAATTATGATGACTCGCAAATAACTCAATCCACTCCTTGCCAGCATTGATAATGGTAAGCCCACAGACCTGTTTGATGATATTTTCTGCTCGGCCCACCCATGATTTGCCTCTTTTTAGCCTGACACCTTTCCCTGTGTTGAGCTCGTGGTGCAATGGATGCTCTTTAATCTTTCTGCACTTATCTTCAGGTATGCTCGTGCCCTCCAGGTCTTGATCCTGTCATTCATAGTTGGAAAGTGAAGATGATACCTTATTGTTGCACAGGAAGTGTCCCTTACACCCCAAGATAAATTATAAATAATTGCAACTGATGCTTTTTTATACTTTATTAGGATTAACAAATCATGACAAAAATGCACCTGGTACTCCAAACCAGGAACAGGAAGAGATGTTCACTTTCAGCCTCTAGGTATTATTTTTTCTAACTTAAGTAAGCCCTTACACAGAGACAGAACAATAAATGCAAACAATTGTCAGACATGCAACAGAGCTAATATAAACCTAGATGCTATTTACTTTAGATACTCACAGTGACTTACATCGCGTCTCTTCTCAACGGCTGGCAGTAGCAGACACAACGAGTTTTTGATTTTTGTTTTAATGATTGGGGAACAGCTGAAAGTTGGAGCAAGTTTTTATATGGAACTGTTAACGATAATAATGAATTTATCTTTTGTATGTAGTATAATAAAGCACGATAAAATATTTTAAGTGTGATTACAGGAGTACTATTTAAGCATATAGTATATAGCCATGTAAATTAGCAAAATTGTAGAATGTTAAAATAATATAATAAAATATAATAATTTTAATTACTACTACTTTCCAAGTGCAATGAATGTTGTGATTAAAGTTTTTATAT
This sequence comes from Megaustenia siamemsis, assembly GCA_032433765.1. Classification (NCBI taxonomy): domain Eukaryota; kingdom Metazoa; phylum Mollusca; class Gastropoda; order Stylommatophora; family Ariophantidae; genus Megaustenia; species Megaustenia siamemsis. The sequence continues at coordinate 16,500,898 of JAVIAB010000108.1, forward strand.
ATTTAAATTAAATAACAACTTCCGGAACCAGTCCCAGTCAAGAAAGAAAGTGGATGTTCATGTTGCGTTTGTTTCTGTAAATAAATCTGCTGAATACTGAATACGCATTTGTGTGGACAGTGAATGTAGACGAAGTCAGCTCTTGCGCTTCTAAAAATGAGTTTAAAATGTGTATATCTAGACTCTGATGTTTATCTTGTTTGCCTTACTCATGCTCTGTCAACGGAAAGAGAGGAAGTCATGGGATTATTGATCGGGGAGGTACTAACTTAACTAACTAAAACTTTACTACTAACTACTGTGACTGTTAGTCTAACTGCACCGACTACACGCCGTCCTACTCACTAACTCACAGTCAGTCACACCACAGCCTGGCACTGGCAGTAGTAGTGACTGTGGTACGTGTAGTCACAGTAGTGAGTAGTGTGTACTATTACTATCAACTAACTGAGTTAGTAACTCACCCGACCCACTACTGTCACTACTGACTACTCACTGTACTTACACGGTAACTCAAGTAACTGCAGATTCACTACCCTGACTAAGACTGACTATACATTCATTTACTATTTACACTTTATTTACAGTATATACTATACTATACTCAACACACTCACAGTAAGTAGTCTAGTTTAGCGTCGACAAATTGCCTAGCCCTAATTACTAAACAATACTTAGGACAGGAGCAAGTGGTGAGGTGTAACGTACACTACACTCCTACAAGGTATGGTGACAGCTTTACTAAAAAGAAACACAATAATAAAATAACACACTATTAGTATTAGTTTTGAACCTACTGATTAATAATTAAATTGCTAATTAAAAATTACATTTTTTCATTTTATTTAATTTTCGTTATTCACCAAGTCTAGGTATCGGTGAGATTATCACAATTGTTATTATATTTTTATTGATGTTGTTTAGAATTGCAATCTTGGTTTTTTTTTCCAGATTAAGTGTTAATATATCACTTGAAGTCTTGCAGAGAACGCTAACTTGAAATGGCATATGGCACTCCTTTAGCTCAGCTATTTAATCAGGTCCATAAACAACCTTCTATCTGCAACCTAGTGAATAAGGGGAAAATCAGACAAGAACAGTGCCTTCTCTGCCATGGAACGTAGATGATAGAGCATGTTCTCTCCTCAAGCTAGACAGCACTTGGTCAAGGGTGTTGCATATGGTAACAACACAACAAAGTGCTGCACGAACTAGTTGGTACTGTAAACATGGCACAAATGAAGACCAACAGTAAAGTTCAACCAACTGCAACAAACATCTATTTCTTGAGAACTGGGCAGGTCACACTCCCTAAATAAAATAATTGAAACAGCTCAACAATCCTGAACACAGGGAGATCGCTGTTGACCTCCCAGGGCGAGGAAAGTGCCCACAATGCATCAAAAGATCTTAGAGGGACCCAGACATTTCACTGTACACACCATCTATATCCCATGTCATCCTGATAGAGCTCACAGTGCCTGATTTGAACCCAGGAGAGAGAGGAACAGCATGTATTTAAACTAGCCAAATATACAGATTTGGCCAGTGAGCTGAGACAGCAGGGATCCCAAGTCAAGATATCAAGAGTGGAGGTCAGCACGAAAGGCTTAGCAGCTACCTTACATTACATTACTATCTATTAAAGCAACTAGGAATTAAGGGCAGTATGTGAACAAGAGCAAAGAAGGGTAGAATGAAGATAAGAGGGCATCATGTTGACTCTGAAGAAGCTCAACCGTATCAACAATCCATTAATAACTCAAGGCTTAGATGATTAAGTAATGATAATACCATTGATTACAATATCAAATGATCACACCCCACAATTTGCAAGTTGTCAACAGAGATGAAATGCCTCTTGGAGTGAAGCTTAGTATAAAAAAGTATAAAGATATACAAAATTGGAAACATTGTTACATTTTTTAATGTACTTTGATAAAATTGTAACAATAGCTTTTTTTATGAACAACTTTATTTAACTTAGATAGCCCTAGAAAGTCCAACCAAATCTATTGATACCTCATTCATGTCTTCTGTACATCAATTTAAAAAAGTTATACATTTTATAATGAATTAATTATAAGTTGTTCTTGTTTCTACTGTGTAATAAGGCATTACTGTTTGACTTTCTGTGGGGTAAAAAAAAAAGCAGCAATCTAGCATCACATGCCTTTCCTTTATGTTATGACGCATTTGACCAAAGATAAACAGTGCCATAATGTTATTTTAACAGGAGATGGTGCCTCATCATTTATCTTCAAAATTTCAACCTAACCTCTTCAGATAACACTCAAATTTCACAGACTTATGAAATAATGTGCAATAAAACCAAATATTAATGTTTTTATTTGACTAGATCTTAGCTGTTTTATTGATGTTGTCTGTCTTTGATCTGTATTTGTAAAACTGTTCTAGAAAGATATCATAAGCTGCTGTTATGAGATTGTGGTTTTCAACGTGGTGGGACGGTCTGGTCATATAGGAAAACTCATCTGTTCAGATCACTTTCAATTTCACTCATTTGTGAAGGAATGTGTAATAAATCAAAATATCTGTGTTGTTTACTATATTTGAATAATTTCTGTGTCTAATTGCCTAAAAATGTGTTTTTGAAAAAAATACTTATAATGCATGACAGTGGCTAAACCTGGAAAACCGCTTTGTCTAAATTTCAACTGAATTTTTAATGCAGTTGAGAATTCACCAGACTTAATTGTGAATTACATGTAGTTACATGACGATGGAAGAGCTCATTTATTGCACTTTTGTGTAGAGATTTTCAGTCATGTTCTGTGATTTCTGATGTAAAAAAAAATAGGCCAAAACGTGATAAAGCGATTTAGTTTAATTTTCACTTTCATGTTTACCAAAATACCTTCTTTGTGATTACGATTACTCTGCTTCATATTAAAGTTAAAGCTTTTAATCTATAATCCATTATTAACCCTTAAAAGCTTTCAAAATATTGCATTTCAATCGTGTAACTAATTAGCTACAAAAGGTAAAAGTATTCTGTATAATTACTGCCAGTTGTGAGACATTCCAGTGAAGTTTTTCCATTTATCTCAGGACCCATAATGAATTAAACAATATTACATCTAGAAATTTTTAGTCATATATTGTCTTTCCGTGAGCTGCGATAGCTCAGTGGTTAGTGAACTTGACTACAAAGGACAGGAGGTCGGGTTCAATCCTGATTGATAGCTTCCAGGTTCACCCAGCCTTGAATGGGTTCCAGATTTTTTTCTGGGAAAGTAAAGCGTCACGGGCGTAATACCACCCACATTGCCCCAAAAATCATGTGCTGGCGGTCTATAAAAATTATGGTCGCTAACACCATATTCCCTACATACCACTTGGCATGACAGGGCTCTTTTTTTTAATTGTCTTTCCCCTATTGCCAGGATGAAGCTTGCAGTCCTCTTCAGATCTTCTCAGTGTTTCAACAGTTTTTGTTGTTTGTCTCAGTCATTTGGTCAGGTTTGATGTTAAAGTTTTGCATTGTAGGTGTTCCTCAACAACTGGTGTATAAGATTCTATCTGTCAAAGTTATTTGTAACTTTTGGCTTTTAACTTGTTCTGCATATTAGTAATTTAATTTTTAAGTGAATATAATAATTAGTTATAATATATAATAATTAGTTAGCAGCAGAAGCAAGTGCTGGGCTGAAGAAAATGGAAAAACAAGCTTGGATTTCAGACACTACATGGAAATACATCAAAGAAAGAAGAGAAATGAAGAGAGCCATAACTAATTTAAAGACATATCTTGGAAAGGTCCTGGCAAAAGCAACATACAAAGAATTAGACAACAAAGTGAAAAGTTCAGCAAGAACACATACAAGAGCTTATATAGACAATTTGGCAGAGAAAACAGAAACAGCTGCATTTACAGGAGACAGCAGAACTCTCTATACTGTACAAAAGATGCTGACAAACACCTATACATCCAGTGGAACACCAATTCTAGACAAATCTGGATTAGTGCTAACAACAAGTGCAGACATAAAAGCCCATTGGGCTGAACACTTCAAAGAAATTCTGAACCGTCCACTACCCCACAGTTTAATAGATTTTGAAGCTGAAACACCAGCAGCAAAATTAGATGTAAATTTAGATGACATCACCTTGAGCGAAATAGAAACCACCTTAAAGCTTATGACCAATAACAAGGCTGCTGGAGAGGATTAGTTAACAGCTGAGATCCTCAAGGCAATTGATAGCCATAATTGAATACATCACCAGAAAATGTTCAACATCATTTGGAAAGCAGAGAAGACGCCTCATAAATGGAAAAAAGGAATGATTGTTGAGATTCCAAAAAAGGGCAATCTTAGAGATTGTAACAACTGGAGAGGCGTGACACTTTTGTCAGTTGCCTCAAAGTTATTCTGCAAAATCATCCTAAATAGAATAAAGGATTCAATAGATACAGTAATGTGTGAAGAACAGGCTGGGTTTAGAAAAGGGAGAAGCTGCCTTGACCACATTTTTACTCTACGACTTATATTGGAGGAACATTTTGAAAAGCAAAAACCTTTTGTACTTAACTTCATCGACTTCCAAAAAGCATATGACAGTATTCATCGAGATTCTTTGGAAAATTCTGAAGCAATATGGCTTACCATAAAAAATAATAAATATTAAAGACATGTATGATGGTTACACATGTGCAGTCGAACAGAGGAAGGACTGAATGAATGTTTCCCAATAGAAACTGGGGTTAAACAAGGATGTATTTTATCGCCCAAGTTATTTGGAGTTGTTATAGACTTCATAATGAAGAAATGCTACACTGGTAATAAAGGCATCGAATGGTTAAAGGAGACCATTTGGAGGACCTCGACTTTGCTGATGACATAGTTCTCATCAGCAAACAGATAAAAATGATGCAGGAAAACGCAAATGAACTATCATCAATAACCAGCAAAATTGGGCTTGAGGTCAATAATGAAAAGACTAAAGTCATGAAAAGCTTAATTCCAACAGACGACAAAATATACATGGAAAACAAATCAGTGGAAGAGATCGATCACTTTATCTATCTTGTAAGTCACATTGATTGAGAAGGGGATACAAGCAAAGAAATTAGAATCAGAATAGCTAAAGCAGCAATGTCTTTCAGAAGCCTTGAAAAGTTGTGGAAATCAAAACTCATCAGCACAACCACAAAACTTAGACTGTTCAAGTCAAATGTACTATCAGCCCTTACGTATGCGCGTGAAAGCTGGAAAACAACAAAAGACATAGAAACAAAGTTGAACGCATTCGAAAATAAATGTCTAAGGAAAATACATGGTATAGTGTGGAACGAATTCAAAACAAACGAGGAAATTAGAGAAATCGCCAATCAACCACTAATATCTTCAGTAATCAAGAAAAGACGATGGTCATATGTTGGACGTGTGATGAGAAGAGATAATAACCGAATAGCAAAGCAAGCCCTCATGTGGGAAACAACAGGTAAGAAAAAAAGAGGAAGACCCAGAGAGACACTGAGAAGAACATTGATGATGAGAGAGGCAAGAGCAGTAGGAATCGGCTCCCTCAGTGAGATAGAGCTGCTTGCACAGAACAGAGACAAATGGCGAGATTTGATAAAATATCTTTAAAAGAATTGAAAACTGCTAGAACAAAAATTCAGATAAGAGAAGGAGTATCTTGGTCTACGCTCTATGGGCCGTCTACGGCTCGAAAGGTCAATAGATAGATAGATAGAATAATTAGTTATATCATCATGGACAGCTGAGAAAAGCAATGAAAACTTTCTGAAAGAGGCCAAAGCAAAAAGAGAGTTAATAACCAAAAATTAGGAAGAAACAATCATCATTTTTTGGCCGTGTAATGAGAAGAGAACAGCTAGAATATATTGTAACAACTGGGAAAACTGAGGGGTGAAGAGATAGAGGGAAGCAAAGTGAAAAGATACCAGACAGTTTAAGAGAATGGCTTTGCAGAAAGTCAACAACAGAAATGATAAATAACTGTTGAAATTGAAAGTTATGGAGAGACACTCACCTATTCCAACAGGCTTGTTACTTGTTGATGAATAATTAGTTCTAATTTTGTTAAATATCAGTTCATATCAACAAAGATGTTAACTGCGGAAAGGAGTATCTCGTTTACAAATTTGACTTCTAACACGTACGTACACAAAATTATTTCTGAACTATTTCCATTATGTCTATTTTTTAATAGATCAATGAAGAAAGAGTGATGTATTTGTCATCTGTAATCATCCTGAGAAGATCTGATAAGCAGCCAGACAGAGTGGAGATTTCCCCAGAGCAGCAGTCGGATGCTTCCATTAAAGCTGAGGTCTGTGTGTGATCTATGTATGGTGGATTTAATCATGTCAAACAACTAATTACTTTATGGCATAGAAGTGATGAGCACTTTTTACTTTAATTGTATTTTTATACTCTAATTCATCGTGTAAATACACAAATTTACTTGCAGATTATTTCTGTTCTTCTTAGCGTTTGCCCATTTAGTGGGAGTGGTGCATACGTTGTCACTATTTTACAGCAAGTCATATTTTGCTCTTTTCGTCCCAACAAATCTATCTTTGGCACATGTAGATTGCTCAACAGTTTTGACCAGGCAGTGGTGGTTTTAGCTTGCTCTTTTTTATTTTGAACTGGCAAGGGATCTTTAAAGTGTGCAGAGTACAGACAGAACTTCTTCATAAAAATCTGAGAAGCTAGACATGAGATCTCACTATCCTGAAACTGGGAAAGGGTAAGTCCAAGAAGAGTCCATGGAAATTTTCTGCAGCTTATGGTGAAATTTGGACCCAGGGCCTTCTACTCCAGAGGATGACGTTTTATAATTTGACCTCCCGATTCCCCATTTCTGCCAATATAAGTGCTCTTTTCATGTAGTGGTTGGACAGCTTGAGTACCCTTCTTCTTCTTCTACCTTTCAGCTCCCTGTGGAACATATGTTATAGACTTATGATGTTATTTGTTCTTTATATTATCTTGATGTTATTGACTTGTAGACTTATTGACATCACATCACGTTATATTGATTACAACGTTAATCAGAACAGACTCTTGCTCAATATAATTAATGACAATAAAGTTTATTGATTTCTTCTGGCACAATGATCTATAGTCGTGAATGCACTTATTTAAAATTATTGTTACTTAATTCGGGACTTCTCCAAGGCAAATCGCCGGTGACTATGATCAGTCCCAAGTGCATATTTTAATACAACATTATTCAACAGACATCATTCAACTTGTCTACTTACAAATTGTAAGACTATGAAACACAATTCTTGAAACACTTTAAAACACTTGCACATCACTAATGTTCATATACTCATCAACTTCCCTACTAACTTCTCTACTGTCTTAATAATCTCTCAACTGACTTACAACTACTACTTGAAGATTTCTAACTGCTTTTGATCTAACTAGAACTCTACTGGTTACTACTTAACTTCCTGCCTGATCTTCTCTGAATCTACTAGTCTTTAACTGTCTGTCTTGAGTTTATATACTCCCTCTATTGCCTCATGTTGACTTCCCTGCCTCCTCCTTGATTTCTTGGCCTAACTCTTGGCCCTTCATCCCCACTGACTAACCTTTGTCCTCCTGTTGACTTCCCTGCCTCCTCCTTGATTTCTTGGCCTAACTCTTGGCCCTCCATCCCCTAATTTCATCATAACTGTTGTGTAGGAATTTACAGGCGGTTTGCGCTCATCTGATCACTTGAGTTGGTCGCTGCTATATGATACTGCTATTGTCTACTGCGAAGCGGGTAACAACTAAGTTAGCTGCTCCATGCTTTCACTAGCTTACTGATACACATAGGTCTTTAATGAACACTTTCCAAGCCGTTCTGTTTCCTCCCATTCTTTTAAGTTCATTCCATGTATTCCCCATCATCTCCATCTCTGCTTCCATCTGTCTTCTCTACGAATATTTTGGTCTTCCTCTTTGTATTTTTCCTTGGGGATTCCAGAAAAGGGCATGTTGTGTAATACTCTCAGTTGGCTTCCACAGTGTGGGTTCTATCCAGCGCCATCATCTTCGCTGTATCTCTTTATCCACTGTATTTGACTGGTACTTTTCCATAATTCGATGTTAGTGATTTTGTCCTGCCATTTCCATCCTTTTATTCTGCACAATCCTCCAATTAATGAGGGTCTGTATCTTCATGCTTGAGTACCCTGATCACCTTTAAAGCTATGCCAGGAGTGGCTTTACCAAGCAGAGCAGGTTGGTAGAGGAGAGACTAAAGCAGGATTATCTAGTCCTATATGTTGGGGGTTGCAGCATAATGTTAGTAATACTGCATTAAACAGGACACATGTTATGGAATCTACAACAGAGAGGGAAACATTTTACTGTGGGTTAATCATCCTGAGCTTGGAGCTTGTATAACTGGTACTGATGTTTGCCATGCATGGGACACTCAATAAAAAATTATGATAGGAAAAGGAAAAAAATGAAGAGCCCTATCATACCAAATGACTTGGGAATATGGTGTTAGTGACCATCATTTTTATAAACTTTTGTTGACACATAATTTTTGGGGTAATGTTGTCAGTATTATGCCTGTGCCACTTTACTTTCCCAGAAAAAAAAATCCGGTACCCATTTAAGGCTGGGTGATCCCAGAAGCCATCGATCAGGATCGAACCTGATCTCTAGTCTTTTGTAGTCCAATTCACTAACAACTGAGCTATCATGGCTCCCCTCCCAATGAAAAATTGATGAACTTTGATGTTTTATTACAAGACATCCTGGGTGCTGACACTTTGTTGGCTGTGGCCAGGGAAATGAGTGAGGAGGCTGTCAATTACTTAATGTATATCATCATCATCATGTGCCATACCGGTTGGCGTAGGTGATCATGTCCCTCCACAATCTTCTATCTACAGTGCTTCGTATCAGTTCTGTTGTTGACTGTTTTCTATGCCATGACACCAAGCTATCCTGTATTTTCTCTCTTTGTCGCCCACGATCTCTCTTTCCTTTTATTTTGCCAGTTGTAACCAAGTATTCCAACTTTCCTCTTCTCATGATGTGCCCGAAAAATGAAGAAGCAATTCTTTCTGATGTTTTTTAAGAGCTCCCTTTTTGTGTTGGCCTCTTTGAGAACTTCCTCATTGGTCTATTTAGCTGTCCAGGGAACTTTCAACATTCTTCTGAGAATTCTCATCTCTGTGGCCTCCAATTGTCTTTTCATTTGTTTGTCCACTGTCCATGATTCGCTTCCATAAGTCAGAATTGGTTCTATATAGCACCGATGAACTCTCTTTCACACTTTTATTGACAAAGATTTGTTGCATAAGATATTTTTAACCTTCTGAAATGCTATTTTGGCCTTAGCTATTCTTCTTTTTATTTCTGTGGTGCATCTCCCATCTGATGTTATTATTGTGCCCAAGTATTTGAAACTTTGCACGTTAATGTAAATAATATTTGATTAATGAACATTAGCTATGAAAATAATTAATTATATTGCTGTATAAAGGGGAAAAAAAATGAATATATTTTGTAATGTTCTTGTAGAGATTGAGAACTTCAGTACCTTAGGGAGTTATCCGTCTCAGCTTAGTGTTAAAATAAACACAGTTCAACCTGAAGTTCTCCAGCTGAAACTAAAAGATTGTATGCTTGTCTCACTGGGAATCAGCAGCATTGGAGAGCTCTGACCCTCACTTCCAAAAGGCTTCTGCAAAGAAGTCTTTTATCTAATCTCCTCCAGTTGAAGAGTAACTATATGCATCTTCTGTGTTAGAGGCAAAAATCTGCTTGGTAGGGAAGGAAAACAGGGGAATTGGTTGAAAATTCTTAGGCTCCTTATCAATACAGTTTGTTTCAATGAGCCAATTTCGCTAAAGTCTTATTCACCTTTCTTACAGTGACAAACAACATAAAATTGCCATTTTTAAAAATGATTTTGTTGTTGCAGCAATTAGCCAAGGAGCTGAACAGACCTTTAAGAGTTGTTGGCTGGTACCATTCTCACCCTCACATCACAGTGTGGCCTTCTCATGTTGGTTAGTGAAGATGCTTTTATTAACTCATTAACCACCAGCTTGAAATACAGCTGTGTTTTGCTAGATTGGATTTTGTGTATAACATTTTTATAAGCCTTAAAGTCTTTAACCTTAGTCCTAATGACAACGCCAATTTCCTAAAAAGGTAGGACCAGAACACTATTTTCTGACTAAACCAGATGTTATAAAGTAGTGGGAATGATAGACAGTAAGATAAATAAGGAACAGGTTGATAGTTGTACTTTAAGGGAGCGAACTATGGAAATTACAAGGGGAAGCAAGATACATTAAGTCACACTTGAATGGAGATAATATAACACAATAATATAATAACACAAGAAAAGAGCTATGGTCGGAACGTTTACACCATTGATAGCAGAGAGTCGAACAGTTTCCAAGATCTCACTCTAACATGAAGGTTCTCAAAAGATTTTTACAGTTGAGACCTGAGTGTCTCCATTAAATCCTACATGTACTGACTTCTGTTCCAAAGTTTAACTATTATTAATTATTCAGAGTTGTATCCCTTAGATATTCTCAACTTAACTTCATCATCATCGAGTGCCGTCTCCACAACGAAGGTTGGCTACCATGGTGCGCCATTCTGCTCTGTCTCTTGCTTTGATGGTGCAGGCTGTCATAAGCTGATTTGCCCATCTTTTGATGTTGCTCATCCATGTTAGTCTTGGTATGCCTCTGCCTCTGTTACCTTGTATTTTCCCCTCCAGGATTACTTTTAGTAGGCTGTTGTGTCTTTTAACATGGCCCAAAAATCGCATTTGTCTTGTTTGAATTGTGCTTAGTAGTTCTCTTTTAATTTTTAGTTGTTTTAAGACTTCATCGTTTGTTTTCTTTTCCTTCCATCCAATTCTACCTATTCTTCTATATATTCACATTTCAAAGGCTTCAATTCTCTGTTCTGTTTTCTTGTCTAATGTCCATGTTTCTGCACCATATAGGAATATTGAGAAGACATAACATTTTGCTATTCTTAATTTTAGCCCTGGTATTTGTTTTGATGTTAGTATGTTCTTCATGACATTAAAATTACTTTTTGCCATTCCTATTCTTTTGTTTATTTCAGTTGTACATTTTCCATCACTGGTTATAGTATGCCCAAGGTAGTTGTGGTTCTGAACTGTCTCCAGGTCTATTCCTTCAACTTAACTTACAAATATATATTCTGTGTCATTGACTTAATTCTGTAACCTAACTGTGGAGTTGTTCAATATTATATGACACTATGAGAAGGGTTGTAAGATAGTTATTCCAGATGACACCTGTATCTACAACATCTGGAATAATTGTTTAAATGATCCTATGAGTTTTACTTATAGAGAGTGGACATCAATGGGTTAACACTAGTACAATCAGCACAACAGTCACTTGAGCAAAATACAATAAATAATACCTAAGTATGCCATCTGTGCACACATCACCACTTGCAGATACAGGACAGATGCCCAAATAAAGCTGGTTCAAAAACCAACAGATGATTTCATTTTGTTCATGTCACAATCTCTCCAATTCTATCCATGTTTTATCTCCCACTTTTTTAGTTTCTAGTTCTTGTGCATGTTTTTCTTTGTCTTATTTTTTTTAAAACCAGAATTGACTCCCATCTTGCTATACTTCAAGATAGTTTTCTTAGTATATGTCAAAACAAATACATTAGCTTCTTGACTTTCATTACATAACACAATCCCATTAGTTTTTTAATATTTAGAATTTTGAGTACAGACTGCACCAGCTGGACTCTAGAACAATAAAAAAAGATAATGACCACCGAAATTAAATGTATCAGAAGAATCCATCTATCTTTCGTTCGCCCAAAGTATTGTCTATATCTGCAATGTCATTTCCTGTAATAGTTGGACCCTTTCGAGGGTGAGGGCCAGGCTCTGCACCTGCCTGAGTGTCCATCACAGGGCAAGTGCCATATCGATTTGCGGTTATAGACACACTTCCCATTGGCGTGAGTGCGTGGCATCCTGATTGTTGTAGTGCGCCTTTTGACTGGTTGCCTCCGACTTCAGCACTTTGTCAGAAGAATGACAGGAAACAGTTTAATGGACAGAGTAAGAAACACCGACCTGAGGAAGAAACTCGAAATTAAACCAGCCATCGAATACATAAAGAAACAACGGATAAATTGGTTTGGCCACATAACAAGCCTAAAATAGAACTAACAATGACTCATGGAGCCATAAACAAACACTACGAAAATGCCAGATTAAGAGGAAGACAGAGAAAGAGATGGATAAAGGGAATTAGAGTCACTAGGAGGGATAACACCAGAAGAGGCCAACAAAAGAGCAAAGAATCGCAGATTGTATCTCTCCTCGACGCCAACGGCAATAGAGGAAGGATAGAAGAAGAACTGCGCCATTCATGAAAGTTTAAAAATAAAAATATTAATACCAGTATTTTTTCAGCTGTCATGTCTCATTTAAACTGGAATTCTGGATTCTCTTATAAAGTCAGCTGTCTGTTTCAGAGTTTCAGTTCCAATTTTCTGTTTCATTTCTGAGGTAGTGAGTGTCGGCCATAGTTTCCTCCTCAAATCTGTGTTGATTATAACATTTTAAAATTATTGATCTAAACAGTTATTTAATTTTGTAAAAGATTTTGGAGCGATTTATGTTTAATCTGTAGTTAACCTGTAAGCATTTCATCATCCTTCAGATGTAAGAACACAAGCCAACTACCAACAAATGGATGATGGTTTTGTTGGACTTATTTTCTCAGTTTTCAACGAAGATGCTGCTAAGGTATGTTTGTGTGGATGTTTCATTACATTTAAAGCTGCAAGCATTTTTCCATACCTTTATGGCAGAACTTTTTGTTTAAATAAAATCATTTACAATAAAAACAATCATGCAGTAACATTTTTAACCAATGATACTTCTTCATTATTTTTTTAATTAGTTGTTAGTCATCGAATAATCTTCACTGCACATTGAGCAAATGTCCATAAGCATTCAAATCTCTTCCTCAGCAAATCTTGCAGCGTGAAACAATAAACTGGTCTGCAAGTTCTCTCGTTCTCCTTATTAGCTCTCCAGAATTTAAGTAACACTTGTCTTGACTAACATGAAGCTTTGGGAGTTGCACCAGAGCTGCAGATTAATGAACATCATCAATATCCCCATTTCGCCCCTCTTTTTGAGTGTATGGTTAGGGATATACTATCAGCCGTCATAATGATGTAGAACATACAAGATTTGTTAACAATAGGTGCACTCACAATGCTTGATTCACTTTAAAGACTGGAGCCACATGCAAAAAAACTAACACTAGCGCTGAATCCTTGGAATCTTTTTTGACTTGGTACAGTGATCTACATGAAGGAGCTGAAAGTAAGTGGCACCGAACAAATCCAACAGCTCTCAATGTCATGACATAACACACACAGCAATTTCACAATGGAGAACAATCATATTCATACCACCTGATTCACTGAAAAAGGACCACTGTCAGGTGCACAAACTCCATATCACTGGTGTGAATCCATAAAGTGGAATATCTGGTTGTCTTTAATACAGTGATCCACATTAGAGAGCCCTAAGTAATCAATTTCTAAATGCAAATCCTGCAGCAGTTGAAAGAACACACTCTATTTCACCATCTTGGAACTGGAAGTCAATATGAGTCATTCATCCCATCTATAAAACTCTTATCAGGTTCACAAAATTTTAAAAAGATAATAACAGCAAGGAGAAACCTGCTCCTCCTCCTCCCTTTTTGCTCCAGTACCCCACAAATCCAAATGCTACAGCATAGTACTGGAAGTCACAATAGCTCAGTGGTTAGTGAACTGGACTACTAAGGATAAGAGATCAAGTTCAAACCTGATCGGTGGCTTCCAAGTTCACCCAGCCTTTAATGGGTACCGGATTTTTTTTTCTGGGAAAGTGAAGCGGCACGGGCGTAATACCGACTACATTACCCCAAGAATCATGTGCCGAAGGTCTATAAAAATTATGGTTACTAACACCATATTCCCTATACACCACTTGGTGTGACGGCGTCTTTACTTTTTTTTTTTACTATTTATTACTGTGATTTTTAAATATTTCACACCCAATGGGTGTAATTTATGATGCACTATGGTTTTGTTATTTCATAAATGCTTTACCCTGTTTTCTCTTAATACTTCCAATGTGCATACAAAAGTGTCAACAATTCACAGAATGTTTCTGGAAGATTTCTGCATTACTTGAAATTGTTTCTTCTTCTGGTGAAGCTATTATCACCAGAGAAGTGTTTGTGATAAATCTTATTGTTGTCTAGAGTTCCTCTTTAGCTTCATACAGCTTTAATTACATTGAGGTCTCTGTCTAGGCCAGTCCATCTTTCTTCACTATTCATTTATGGAAGTAAAAAAGAGTAAAGTACCCCCCGTCACGCCAAGTGGTGTAGAGGAAATGTGGTGTTAGTGACCATAAATTTTACAGACCTTCGGTACATGATTTTTGGGGTAATGTGGTCGGTATTACGCCCGTGCCGCTGTACTTTCCCAGAAAAAAATCTGGTACCCATTAAAGGCTGGGTGAACCCGGAAGCCGTCGGTTGGGATCGAACCCTACCTCTTGTCCTTTGTAGTCCAGTTCACTAACCACTTAGCTATCGCGGCTCCCTATTTTATAGTAGTGTCATGTGATATATATTCTGTTGTGGAGTCTTGTAATGATATAATGAGTAATGCTTAAGAGAATCCTAAAACAGGCTCTTAATGGGGAACATCAGTATACAGAATAAGAAGAAGACCTAGAAAAACACTGACAAGAGAAGCAAAATAGGCAGACATAGACTCATTTAATAAGATCAAATATCTCACCCAGAATAGAGTTACATACATCGTAGTCAGCCAATGTTTTACTGTAAGATATACTGCAAGAACTTGATGAGTCTGTAATAACAATTTGTTTTGTATTTTCTCACATTTAGCTCAATAAAATTCAAGTCATTTGTTTTCAGTCAAGAGAGGTTAAATCTGAGTAAGTATCTACCATCTATACATGTCTTAATAAACACATTTTCAGTAAAAGAATAATTGAGGTTACTAATGCATATACCATCATTCATTGTCCCTTCTTTGTACTGATCAGCTGTCTCCTTATAACAATAATCCCTTGGTAGTTTAACAGTACATTTGTCTCAATATATTTTGGATAAGCTGAGGTAGATTTGTTGTAGCGGAAAGTTTTAATTTGTTTAGATGTTTATTTTGAGTTTGTTGTGTTGTATTTTTAGAGTAAGGCTGTTGTATTTACTTTCTCATTTACCGTGACCATTTCTTAATTCCTTTAGGAAGAACAAATATTAATTTTGGATTAGGACACAACATTTGATAAATCTATGCCATGGCCAAGAAGTATTTGCTTTCAGGACCAAACAACACAAATGTAAAAATACTAGTGGATACCTATTTTAAACTATTACAAATTGGTCCTCATCTGGACTGGCTTGGTTTCTGTGCAGCACTTATGTTTACTCTTTCAAATTGCTACACAAATTATAACTCTTCATATTACCAGTTTAAAGGTTGGAGAAATAGTTGTTGTCTTGTGTTTTTGCTTTCTTGGTGAAGCATAAGCTCTTCAATCACAGACTGCCTTATAGGTTATGTTCAGCTGCAGTTGCCATTAAGAAATTGTAGTGGAAACTACATTTGCGAGGGCTGCTCCTAAGAGAAAAGCTGAATCAAGATTAGTTTCTTAATTTGTAGGAATACAATTTTTTTTCTGCATTTCTGTGATGACTACCCCTTTCCATTGTTCTCTTACAACAAGGTTAAGTGTGTGTGATGTGTTGCTTGAAATTGTGGCTTATGAAGCCAACTATGGCTTGCACAGAGTTCCATCTTGCTAACATCATAATCAACAATGCACAATGACTGCATATGTCACCCCTGTTTGTTTTTTTTGCAGAGGCTAACATAGTTGCTTTGTTTATTTTATATGTGATTTTTTTTTCAAGTAAATTGAAGATGGGTTACGGAAGTGACAACGTGCTCTCTTTTCAATGGATGTATTTTGGAATCGTCACTTGTGTGGCCAATTAAGGCATCGGAGGTCAACCTTGTCCGCGGAACTTTTCAACAGTACCAGTGCCCCCTTTGCTGTGACATGAAATAAAATGGGGAAGTTCCTGGCCGCATTGGACCTGATTCCATGAATAGTATAGAATGTGTTGGTTTACTGCAAGCTAAAATATTTGTATCTTTTGGCCCAATGCATCTTGCCTGACCAAGGAGGAAGAGCTTTAACACAATCGTTGCCAGGGGGTTTAACGCACTCTAGCCGTGCCATTTTCTAATATTTTTGTTTAATTTGAAATAACAGTGGGGAAAATAAATGAAAATTGTTCTAAAACATTTTTTTTCAAACAATTTGGTCAGGAAGTCGGAAAAAATATTAAATAAGAAAATTTTAAGGTTTCAGCAGAAAAGTCAATAGATTAAAAGACACAGAATGTGACTCCTGGGTTCATTGCGTCAGCTCCTAGAGTCATATTTTGCAGCTTGTGGTATGGAATGTATTAATACCATAACCTTTTTATTTCAGATTCCAGCAGGTTCAAGTGCCTTTATATATCACTCCAAGCTACTCTATCAGCCGTCCCTGTCTCAACTCTTTAGTGGACATACCTAAAATATTGCTGCAAGAGGAGGATGAGGCATATGAGAGAGTCACCAATGAATCTCAGGATTTAATCACTCGTATACACAATGCCTCAGGTTGGTTTTTCCCTCATAACATCTTTCAGAAACATATTGTTAATTGTTTCTCTGTGATTATGATTGTATTTCTTCTTCTTCTACTACCTTTTTAGCTCCCAGTGGAGCATAGGTCTTCAACAAACACTTTCCAAGTCGTTCTGTATTTTGCCATTATTTTAAGATCATTCTATGTCTTCCCCATCATCTTCATCTCTGCTTCTATCTGTCTTCTCCAAGAATTTCTTGGTCTTCCTCTTTGTCTTTTCCCATGGGATTCCAAAAAAGGGCCTGTTATGTAATACTCTCAGTTGGCTTCCGTAGTGTGTGTCCTATCCAGCGCCATCGTCTTCGCTGTATCTCTTTATCCACTGGGGTTTGACTGGTACCTTTCCATAATTCTATGTTAGTGGTTTTGTCGATGTTTGTGAAGTTTTTTCGGCTTATTTTTTACAGTATTGTATTTACTTAGGTTTAAATGCTCACAAAATTAACCAAAATGACTTGACCTTGGTCATTTTCCATTCTTGATATTTCACATTTGGAAGTTTAAAATACTGTTGTGTTTGTTTTGATTTTAAAATACTTAGTTTTAATGATGGGTTACATTGATAGTAGGGGGCGCCCAAAACTTTTAGTTGTAGATGTGTGTAAATTGGAACATGAAGACTGAACATAAACCCAGCACTCTGGGAAGAAAAAGCTGCAGATTGCAATCTTTGGAAACACACTAAAGCTAAAGCTCCAACTCAAACAAGAAGCAGATTCATAGAAAAAGAGAATAAATTGCAAAAGAAAAGAAAAAATAACATTTCTAGGGGCGCTGCAAAATCCATAGTCAGCTATGATTGACGGAGGCTACTTCTACATTGGTAGTAAATATAAAATTATGGAAATGATTCCTTAATTCAACTACAAGGAAGAGTAAGTTGTGCAGCAGTCACAGGAAGCAAACAAAATGGCCAATATTTGAAATATTTCTTTTTAACAAACATCAATTTCTAACAAGGTAAAAACTGCAGAAAAGGATTAGAAAGTGTCATAAATCCACTACAGTAAAGATTGAAATATTTATTCTCTTAAACATTATCTTCTTTATTGTTAAAAGATTGTCAAAGATATAGAAGATGTCATAAATTAGATCCTATAAAATAACTAACAATAGTATTCATCAGCTTTGCAGATTAGACCAGACTAAATTAAACAAACCATTGTTTTGACTCTGTGATCTTCAACAGGAGACAAACAAAGATGATTACCAGTCTCAGGAATCCATTGAAAAAAAAAACATTCAAAATAGTTAGATAGTTGCAAGGTTAAATGTTTAAATAAACAAATGAGATGTCATATGATACCTTTGATGCTAAGAAGAGTGATTCTAAATACATGTGTTTATATAAATATATAAAAATATTTTGTTATAAATATACCCAAGTGGCTACTGAGGCCCTGACCATAGTGATGGAGAAAAGGAACATAGCCACTGTCACCTGCTACACAGGTTGTAAGAGGCTACTAAGGAGGTTTTGGGGACAAGGTCTTTTCCAGTGCTAGGGAGTCCTGGGCAATGCATCAGGGGCAGACCAAGAAGAAAATGGTTTCAAAACATTAAGGAGACCTTGAACATGACAACAGAAGAATTGTGAGATCTGGCTAGAGACAGAGATTCTTTCAGATGGGCTATGGTGAATGCAACGGACATGCGATCTAATGATCATAAGAACATGTGGATTATATATATGAGAAAGGGAAAGAAATGTGAAGCTCCCATGTGCCATTAGAAGAATTGAAAATAGTTCATCCCAGAGTTTACTTGACTTTTCATGTCTATTCCCATGAGGAAGATCTGCTTACACTTTTATATATGGATGCTATGTAATAATTTCAAATATTTTCACAAACTTTGCTACACATTCTAGGGCTAAAATAAAAATATCAATTTTAGGTTGAAAGTAGTTAATTTGACTACTAATTTCTGTTCATATTCGGTATTATTCTAAATGGCATCTCTGTTTTAGTTATATTTTTGCATTCATTAGCAGTTTTTACCAATGGTAACATAATGCTACTTTGTTGATTGTTTCTCTGTGATTATGTTTGTATTTGCTTAGATTTAAATGCTCACAGAATTAACCAAAATGACTTACCTTGGTAATTTTCCATTCTTGATATTTCACATTTGGAAGTTTAAAATACTCTTGTGTTTGTTTTGTTTTTAAAATACTTAGTTTTAATGATATACATATGGATGCTATGTAATAATTTCAAATATTTTCACAAACTTTGCTACACATTCTAGGGCTAAAATAAAAATATCAATTTTAGGTTGAAAGCAGCTAATTTGACTACTAATTTCTGTTCATATTCAGTATTATTGTAAATGGCATCTCTGTTTTAGTTATATTTTAGCATTCATTAGCAGTTTTTACCAATGGTTCCCCTCATTTACACTAATTTCTCTCCAGTTTACACCAAGTCAGTATGCCATGTGATGGAAGTGGTGAGTGGTCCATTGATTCACAATCTGGAGTGCCGGCTCCAAGCCAACAAGCTACGCATACAACAGCTAAAGGAAGAAAAAAGAATGCTTGTTGAACGATTGAAAACTTATGAGAAAAAAAACATTTTGCCAGTATGATTGGTAGCATGAGCAATTACAATTACTTTATATTAACAGTCTTATAATAGAGAGAAATGTTTTGTTTAACACAGCTTGCTGTATGGTGCAGAGAAATGTGGAGTGAACATAATGTAGGAAGACACAAGTCTTCATTCTTTTCTTTTGTTCCTTAATTATTGAAGCACAGATCTCTTTAACAATTTTCATCTTTTTCTGTCTTCATGACAGAAGCTTGAGAGTCAGAAAAACCAAGATATGTCCATTCTTAATTTTTCTGTGTTTGCCAGACATCACCAAGTTTGTTCTTCATTCCTTAAGAGAAAAGGAGGAGAATGGGTGAGACATTGAGAGACTGGCGATTCTAAATGTGGAAAGGGCATTAGGTTGATCCGAAGTAAAAAGAAAACAAAAAAAAAGTAAAGAACCCAGTCACGCCAAGTGGCGTATAAGGAATATGGTGTTAGTGACCATGATTTTTGTAGACCTTTGGCACATGATTTTTGGAGTAATGTGGATGGTATTATGCCCATGTCGCTTTACTTTCCCAGAAAAAATTTGGTACCCATTTAAGGCTGGGTGAACCCAGAAACCATCGATCAGAATCTAACCTGATCTCTTGTACTTTGTAGTCCAGTTCACTAACCACTGAGCTGTCACGGCTCCCTTGATCCGAAGTGCTTAGTCTTAAAATAGGTATATCTATCAACACCTTACATGAACAATCATCCTGCATATGCTTCGAGAAATACTAGGATTGGAGGTGGAGCAGGTATGTGGTTGCCCCGACTGCAATAAAACTTATTTCATGAATAGAATAGAATCCCAGTCTGTAGAATTTACTGATTAGTTTGAGTAATGACCCATGCAGGATGTTTTGATCGAAGTTGGTTGGGGGAGGGAGGGTAACTCTTGTTGTTTTTCTTTATTAACGGCAGGAGTTGAAGTAACATATGTTCCACAGTTTGAAAAAAATGAGGACAGAAGAAGGTGGTTGGTTTATACGGAAGACAGATGATAATAATAAATGAATATTGTTGTGAACAGGAATTTCCAAAGCGACAGACCGGCGAATCATTTCAGGGGAAAAAGGTATGTTTACAACAATCTGGAAAAATTCACAAATAATCAACAGTAGGAAAAAAAACTATGAAAAATAGACAGCCTGAAGCAGGATCAAACTCGTACTCCTCGACACAGCACCTTGCCACAAGACACTATGCATTACATGGCCAACTAAGCAACTTTTAAGGTGATTTAATTTGTGAATTTTTTGTAAACACATCTCTTTCCCTGAAATGAATTGCCGGTTGGTTTAATCTCGTTAAATATTTATTAAAGCAGTATACTGAGTTCTTAGTTGGAAATCTGCAGTTAAAATGTCATAACACATCACTCATGTCATAAAAGAGATCAAGTTTGAAGTCAAGGGGGTGGCACAACTGGAAACGTAAAATAGAAAAAGAAGATCAGTTTTATCTTCTGTACCGTCTGGACTAGAGTCCAATAGTGCTATAAATAGACAATTACATTAAAAAGATGGAGCCGCGGTAGCTCAGTGGTTAGTGAGCTGGACTACAAAGGACAAGGGGTAGGGTTCGATCCCAACCAACGGCTTCCAGGTTCACCCAGCCTTTAATGGGTACCAGATTTTTTTCTGGGAAAGTGAAGCGGCACAGGCGTAATACCGACTACATTACCCCAAAAATCATGTGCTGAAGGTCTGTAAAATTTATGGTCACTAACACCATATTCCCTATACGCCACTTGGCGTGACGGGGGTACTTTACTGTTTTTTTTCTTTTTATTAAAAAGATGGAAAATTATTAGTGCATTGGAATGTACTACCAAGGCAAAAAACAGATATCTTTATACATGGAAAATTAACGAAGCCATCAAATCAAGAGAAGGTTATGTTAATATCATGATTATTTTCTTTGTGATCATTTATCACCTGTTAAATTGCAGGGTCCATTTTGCACTTTGTACAAGATTTTTCCTTTCCCTCCAAGCATAATTGTATGTACATATAAATTTCACAAATATTATAATTTCAGCTGTAAAATTTATTATTTCTTTTCATAGAATATATTTTGTGAATTTAATTAACTGTAATTATGTCCGTTGTCAAAATTTCCTTTTTTTAAAATTTCTCATGTATGGAAGATGATAACTTGTTATCAGTCTGGGAGGGAGCAATATTATTTTGTTAGACTAATTCAAGTATGTTTAAAAAAATGTGAATAAAATTTTCTTAACACTTTTTAGGTTATTGGTTGTTGGTTATTAAAATTTAAACAGCACTCTGATCTATAGCGTTTCTGTCATGATTTTATTGATTCCTGTAGTAGTTATGTTAGGCTAGTAGAAGCATGGTTAGGAACTCTTAAACATGATGACACTGATTAATTCAAAGACAGTACACAAAATGTGCTTGAAGCAATGTAACTGATTACAATACTAGACAAATAATTTGTTGATCATATAATACATAATGTCAACTTCTCAATGTCCTTTATTATCTAGCTTTTGAAATACATGTCACTGTTTGTTCCTCAATAGCAGTAACACAGCAGATGTTGTTGATATTACATGAGTGGCTGGACGGTGTCACAGTTTGTTCCTCAATAGCAGTAACACAGCAGATGTTGTTGATATTACATGAGTGGCTGGACGGTGTCACAGTTTGTTCCTCAATAGCAGTAACACAGCAGATGTTGATATTACATGAGTGGCTGGATAATGTCACAGTTTGTTCCTCAATAGCTGTAACACAGCAGATGTTGATGTTGATATTACATGAGTGGCTGGACAGTGCACAATGTTGGTTGCAAAAGAAGGAAATTAAAAATAAAGGACTCAGTCTTAATAACAAAAATTGACAAAAGTAATAGTAGCAACAAAGATAAAGGCATCACCACAATGCACAATAAAGACAAGTGTAACAATATTAAAACAGATAAGTGAATTTAAATATATGAGAACAATGTTAACTTCAGATGGTAGATGTACAACAGAGGTGAGATGCAGAATAGCTCAGGCAAAAGCAGCTTTCCAAAAAATGAGGAAGAAACTGCAATCCATTTTTGACAAAAGCAACAAGAAAAAGAGTTCTTAAATGTTTCGGTAGAGCCAGTCTTAACATATGGATATGAATCATGGACAATAGGAAAACAGAAAAGAAAATCACTTGAGTATGTAGAAATATGGTTTTATAGAAGAATGTTGAGAATACCTAGGACAGCTAAGAAGAGTAATGAAGATGTTCTGAATGAGGCCAAAGCAAAAAGAGAGCTAATTTCAAAAATTAGGAAGAATCAGTCATCATTTTTTGCCCATACAATAAGAAGAGAACAGCTGGAATATATTGTAACAACTGGGAAAATTGAGGGATGAAGAGATACCAGGCAGCTTAAGAGAATGGCTTGGCAGAAGGTCAACAACAGAAATGATAAATAACTGTTGAGATTGAAAGTTGTGGAGAGACATGATCACCTACGCCAGCAGGCACGGTACTTGATGATGATGAAATATTTCTATTATTGTATGAATGCTGGATAGCATCAGTAAAGGAAATATTGAGATTGTTATAATTTCCACACAATCTGTCTGAAGACAGTTCGCTGATCGTTTAAAGAGGGCACCTACTAATACCATTTCTTGCTTGTTTTGATAGTCATTGGTATTTTCTTTTTCGATTTATTGGAGAGAACTAAAGCAGGGAAGCGACAATATGTGCTATTTTTTTTCAATGATATAATTTAAAATTGTCGCATATGCATCCAACGATGGTTTGAACAGAGTTCGACCTTGCTAATGTCATAACCGACAATGTAAAATGGCTGCGCATGTCGCCTTGTTTTCATAGAGACTCATAGTTGCGTAACCGTTTCGGTTGCTCTGTTTATTTTCACTGTTTGTTTGTTTGTTTTTTTCGAGGGACCTTGAGTGCTTAAACGCTTTGGAAAACAAATGTCTCAGTAGAATCTCAAACATAAGCTGGAATGAGTACATTTCAAATGAACAGATAAGAGAGAAATCAAAACAAGAATATGCGTCGAGTTTTATCAGAAAAAGGAGTTGGAAATATATCGACCATGTGCTAGAGAATGAATGAAGAAAGACTTCCCTATCAGGCATTCATGTGAAAACCATCTAAAAGAAAACAAGATAGGCAAAGAGAATCGTTATGCAGAACAATTCATAGGAAAGACTCAGCCATGGAGGGAGCCGCGATAGCTCAGTAGTTAGTGTACCGTACTACAAAGGACTAGAGGCAGGGTTCTATCCCAACCGATGGCTTCTGGGTTCACCCAGCCTTAAATGGGTACCGGATTTTTTTTTTCTGGGAAAAATGGCGTGATACCGACCACATTACCCCAAAAATCATGTGCTGAAGGTCTGTAAAATGTATGGTCACTAACACCATATTCCCTATACGCCGCTTGGTGTGACGGGGGGCTCTTTACTTTGTTTTTCACACACTCAACCATGGGACTAAGAAACAATCAAGAATTACAAGAACTAGCAGCTGATCGTCAATCGTAGAGAACTTCCGCTATGTGTATAGTCTTTGGCCCGAGAGGAAAATGGGGGGAAAAAAATTAATTAACCTTGAGTAAATGACTGGGCACTCTCTTTTCAATTGAAGTCGTTTGCAATAGTCGTCTACCGATTAAGGTATGCGCTGAAGTCGACCGTGTCAATATAATATACCAAGGTGCGAGCGCGCTTTAGTGTGATGTAGCATGAGATGGAGCGGATATTGGGATTTCACGACTGCAGTGAAACTGATTCTATGGAAAGAATAGAATACATCGAATGTTTGTAGAATGCCTGAAGAAAATTCTCAGAATATCTGGATGAAATAAAATCAACCACTAAGAGTCAATGATAAGAAGGTAGTTGACGGCGCTGGATATGTCACATGTTCAAAAGCAATCACAGAGAACAGCGCTCATTTGAACTCCGGAGGGAGGTGACAGATAAAAAAAACAATGTGGTGGAGTACAGTGGAAATAAATATACTAAGAATGGGCCAGACATGGGGCATCCGCTTAATGATTCTTCTCACAGTATAAGGTGATAAACTTTGATGTTACCCTACAAGACGCCACAAGTTGCAATAACCTGTGATTGCTGGTTGATCTGTGGTCAGGGAAAATCATCATCATCAAGTACCGGGCCTGATGGCGTAGGTGATCATGTCCCTCCACAACTTTCGATATTTCAACAGTTATTTATCATTTCTGTTGTTGACCTTCTGCCAAGCCATTCTCTTAAGCTGTCTAGTATCTTTTCTCTTTGCTTCCCTCTATCTCTTCATCCCTCAATTTTCCCAGTAGTTACAATATATTCCAGCTGTTCTCTTCTCATTACATGGCCAAAAAAAGATGATTGTTTCTTCTTAATTTTGGATATTATCTCTATTTCAGCTTTGGCCTCTTTCAGAACGTTATGAAAACGCTCAGAGAAAATAAGAAGAGTTAATGCACTAAAAAGGAGCCGCGATAGCTCAGTGGTTAGTGAACTGGACTACAAAGGAAAAGAGGTAGGATTCGATCCCAACCGACGGCTTCCAGGTTCACCCAGTCTTTAATGGGTATCGGATTTTTTTTCTGGGAAAGTAAAGCTGCACAGGCGTAATACCGACTACACTGCCCAGAAAGTCATGTGCTGAAGGTCTGTAAAATTTATGGTCACTAACAACATATTCCCTATACGCCAACTTGGCGTGATGGGGGTACTTTACGTTTTTTAACGTAATGCACTAAAAAAAATATGTATTCACTGCTATCTTCAGATGGTTCGTTCACATTATAATAATATTAGCGTACGTAATCTGCCACCAGTTCGGGACTTATTAAACTGGAATACTTGATAAAGAAAACAGCTGTTATGTACACAAAAGTTACTTCTTGTGAAACACTCGCACATGATTGCCCTTTATGACATAGTAGTATGACTGTAGACACCTACTTGGCTGATATACATAACATCAATGAGGCCCGGGAAAAGCGAACTGTCAGAACCAACAGAATCCTGGATACCCATATGACTACCTTTGATTATATGTCAGCGCTTTGTTTTAGCAGGAAGGCATTCCGGTAAACTCTTATAATCTTCTTCTTCTACCTTTTTAGCTCCCAGTGGAGCATAGGTCTTCAACAAACACTTTCCAAGTCGTTCTGTCTTTTGCCATTCTTTTAAGATCATTCCATGTCTTCCCCATCATCTTCATCTCTGCTTCTATCTGTCTTCTCCAAGAATTCCTTGGTCTTCCTCTTTGTCTTTTCCCCTAGGGATTCCAAAAAAGGGCATGTTGTGTAATACTCTCAGTTGGCTTCCGTAATGTGTGTCCTATCCAGCGCCATCGTCTTCGCTGTATCTCTTTATCCACTGGTGTTTGACTGATACATTTCCATAATTCTATGTTAGTGATTTTATCCTGCCATTTCCATCCTTTTATTCTGCGTAAGCATCCATTAATGAAAGTCTGTATCTTCGTGCTTGTCAATTTTGTTATTCTCCATGTTTCACAGCCATATAATATTTAGCCTTAACATTTGAGTTGAAAATTTTTATTTTTTTATTTAACCTAATTTCTTTGGATTTCCATATGTTTCACAGTGCAATGAAAGCTCCTCTTGCTTTTGATATCCTTATTTTGGTATCATTTTCTGTTCCTCCCTCTTTATTTATATTACTGCCCAGATATATGTAAGGTTGTACATCTAATAACTCTTATAATCGTAAGATATAATTTTTTAAAAAGGTATTTCAAAACTATGATTGCCGGAATCGTATTGTATGAGTCAAAAGCTATTGTACTTATAATTATTACTTTCTATATTTGGTATTAGCTATTAACCAATGAGGAAGTTCTCAAAGAGGCCAACATAAAAAGGGAGCTCTTAAAAAACATCAGAAAGAAGCAATCAACATTTTTCGGGCACATCATAAGAAGAGGACAGTTGGAATACTTGGTTACAACTGGCAAAATAAAAGGAAAGAGAGATCGCGGGCGACAAAGAGAGAAAATACTGGATAGCTTGGTGTCATGGCATGGAAAACAGTCAACAACAGAACTGATACGATGCACTGTAGATAGAAGATTGTGGAGGGACAGGATCGCCAACCGGTATGCCACATGATGATGCTGATTAGCGCTAAAATTTATAATAAAAACAAGTTCCTGTACACAATAACAGACACTCACTGGATGCTGACAGTTAAGAAAAGGCCATTCTTCGCTTTTGGGTTGGGATATTTTAAGGCAGGAAAATTAACTTGTTATCATGAAGCTATATGATCATTTGAACATAACTTTATAGAGGTGGTTACTGAGAAGAGAGTATACAATTGATAACAAATGTGAATCGCTCTCTTCATCTTATGGTGTTTCATGACAGCTTGAAAAAGAAAAAAATAGGAAAATCGCCTGTGCTTAAAGTATAAAAAAAACCAAACGCTAGAGTGGACACTGCAACCTTCGGTATCAATAAAGTGAAGAAGATGAATGTCGAGAATATTATGTACAGCTAAGAAGAGTAATGAAAACGTTCTGAAAGAGGCCAAAGGCAAAATAGAGCTAATTTCCCAAATTAGGAAGAAACAATCATCATTTTTTGACCATGCAATGAGAAGGGAACAGCTGGAATATATTGTAACAACTGGAAAATTTGAGGGACGAAAAGATAGAGGGAAGCAAAGAGAAAGGATACCAGACAGCTTAAAGAACGGCTTGGCAAAAGGTCAATAACAGAAATGATAAATAACTGTCGAGATTGAAAGTTGTGGAGAGACATGATCACCTACCTACCCCAGCAGGCATGGTGACTGATGATAATGATGAAAGTGAAGAGTTTGTGTTAAAAAAAAAAGAAAAGTAAAGTACCCCTGTCATGCCAAGTTGCGTATAGGGAATATGGTGTTAGTGACCATAAATTTTACAGACCTTCGGCACATGATTTTTGGGGTAATGTGCTCGGTATTACGCCCATGTCGCTTTACTTTCCCAGAAAAAAATCCGGTACCAATTTAAGGCTGGGTGAACCCGGAAGCCGTCGGTTGGAATCGAACACTACCCCTTGTCCTTTGTAGTCCAGTTCACTAACCACTGAGCTATCGCGGCTCCCGAAGAGTTTGTGTACATGACTTATAATTCCAGAAAGAAGGGATTTTCGTGAATTTCTGACAGAGAAGAAAATGCAGGCTGCATGAGTGCAGCTAATAAACACTATCAACACTATCCATATTTCTATTGCCGAGGATGGTTTCTTCAAGATCAAACCAGTCCACAAACCGACAGGAACGTCTCTACAAGTGAAGACTCAGAGTACTCTGATTTATATCATCCTGGTTGGTTCTTTCCTACACTTTTACAAAGGTCAGTTGCTGGTTTCTAAAAAAAAAATGGAAAGAAAATTTAAATGAGACAGATAATTAATTGAAGTCAATAGCTGAAGTAATAAACAGTTGTAGATATAACAAGTTAGGTTAAATACAAATGTTCAATTCTAATGTTAAATCTGCCATTTTATATAGCTGTGAAGCACTGAGAATAACAAATGACAATAACGAAGACACATGCTTTCATTAATTGATTCAAGAATAAAAGAATGGAAGTGGCAGGAAGGCAACCCTAACTTAAAACTATAGGAAAGTACCAGACAAATACTTGTGGACCAAGAGTTAAAACAAAGACGCCAGCGCTGGATAGGATATACACTGCGGAAACAAAGTGAGAATATAACACGACAAGCCCATTTTGGAATCCCTTGGAGATGGGACAAGAAGGAAGGCCAAAATATAATTGAAGTAGACAGGCGGAAGC
Organism: Megaustenia siamemsis; assembly: GCA_032433765.1. Classification (NCBI taxonomy): domain Eukaryota; kingdom Metazoa; phylum Mollusca; class Gastropoda; order Stylommatophora; family Ariophantidae; genus Megaustenia; species Megaustenia siamemsis. The sequence continues at coordinate 16,529,096 of JAVIAB010000108.1, forward strand.
AGAGATAAAAAGGAAAAGGAAGACACGGGACGATCTTAAGAGAGTGGCAAGGAAAAGGTTACTTGGAAAGTGTTTGTTAAAGCCCTTCGCTCCACAGGCGCTTGAGAGGAAGAAGATATAGACAATTATGGAGAGAAACGTTCACCCACACCAGAGGGCATGATATTTGGTTATTTGGTTATGGAAGGCCCCCGGTATCACTGCAAACGAATTAAAATCCATAATTGCTCAACTGCCCGTGCCAGCGTAATCATCCGAATCTCATCTCCCAAAGTACAAAGAAAGGTAACTGTAGTCCCCATCATAGCAGTCTCAGCACACGCCAAAAGACATAAGGCGAAACCGCGCAGAAAGTGAACACAGCCAACTGTTCCCTGTCATACGATATCATCGTTCATCGAAAGCAATTGGAATATCGAAACATGATCAAAACGGATGAGACACACAGCTCGGGGCATGATACTTGATGATCATCGATGATTATGAAAGATAAAACGCCAAAAACGTAATCGCACGAATTTACGAGCTTTAAAGCATTACTGCTGCAACTGCCAGTACACAAAATAGCTTCTGTTTAGAAGCATTCAGCTGAGACGGGAACTATAATGTAAACTTTCCTACCAAATGTGAGGTATAACTTGTCGCTTACATTTAATAACTGGTATCCACCTTTATGTTTATTGTTATTTTACTGAAAATGTTCACGGTGCAGATTCGTTTTATACCGTTCAAGTTCTTACTGGAGAGAATAAGAAGAAACATTTATTATTTTAAAAAGGCACTGTCCTGTAGTACAGAACACTGAAGCTGAACAGACTACTACTAACTATGAATTTTAAAAAAATGACTATGATAAAAAAAAACTATGTTTACTTTTTAAATTTAACTAAGAAATAAGTGTTGTGTGTCATAATCAATGATGTATTTATTTTGTATCGTTTAGACTAAGTAATGAGAAGAGTCTAGTACTAGTCTTCTAATTCAATTCTTAGTTTTTCGTCTACATCCACCTACCCTGTCAGTTTTAGTAACAGCAGTAACTGAGTAACTAAACAAGTACGGATGGTCGTATCTTGTCTTAAGTATCTAAACTCTTAGTGTATAAATTCAACTGTGACTGACTGAGTGTGACTTCTCAACTGCTCTCTTAATCTTATCTCTAGCCGCTAGCCTGTTACTGTAGATTTGTTGAGTGTTACACAGTGTGTATGTGTAACTCATCATAACTGTTGTAGTATAAGTATATACACTATAATACACTTCACTGTACAAAGTAACAAACCACAGTAATGTGAGTAAACACTTGACTTTATTAAATCAAACAGTTAAGTGTGTAGATTTGATTACCAGTTTCAGCTAGTGTAGTTAGCAGTAGACATATCACAATACTATACCTTAATTAAGTTTGGTATACTTGACTGTTAGTATTAACTCACTCCACTGGTAAGTTGCTGCAACAGTCTTCTGCTAAAGTTAGGTCAACTACAAACTATTTACCATTAACTAACATTTGTAAAAAGTAGTCTGTTGTTAGGGTAGTACTAAGTACTACCATTTTTTGTGCTTCTTCTGCTATTACAGTTTATTACAGATTAGTATAGAAGAAAAGGTATAATTGAATCGAAGGAAAAGAGAACAAACGATGAAGTTTTAAAACAACTAAAAATTAAAAGAGAACTACTAAACACAATTAGAACAAGACAAATGACATTTTTGGAACATGTTAAAAGACACAACAGCCAACTAAAAGTAATATTGGAAAGGAAAACACAGGGTAAAAAAGGCAGAGGCAGACCAAGACTAACATGGACGAGTAACAGCAAAAGATGGACAAGACAGCCTATGACAACCTGCACCATCAAAATAAGAGACAGAGCGGAATGGCGCTCCTTGGTAGCCAACCTTCAATGCAGAGACGGCACTCGTTGATGATGATGACTATTACAGTAAAGCCTTAAGACAGTTAAGTTTGTAGACTAGCAGTATACTGTAGACATAGTTAAGTTGGGATTTTACTATTAGTACTGTAAGTAGGACTCTCCAACAATCTTCTGCTTAAGCTATCTTGACTTATTAACTATTTACTATAAGAAACTAAAATTCATGAAAGTAGTCTGTTGGAAGTTAGTATCAATACAGTTGAGTGTTGAGTCATGGTGTAACTAATACAAATTACCATCTAACTAGATTAAACAAACAAAAAAACAACTAAATACAATCAGTCAGTTTTTTTTCAGTTTATTTTACATAATCATTGTATATGTATATATATATATATATATATATATATATATATATATATATATATATATATGTATGTGTGTGTGTTTAAACATGACCCCCCATGTGTACCTTTCTAATTACCACTTCCGGTAACCCCAGAGTATTTAATTTGTCTCCATTGGTGTTGGAATTTTTTTTTGAGATTGTGCGATACATCGTTTAATGCGAAAATAAGCGCAAATTTTCAAGAAATTGGCAGTTTTTCCTTTTCTTTTTTTTTTTTGCTGTGACCAGGAAATTGTCATTGACAGACATCAAACAACCCTTCTGTGACTCAGGAAACACAGCGAATAACATTATGAGGTCACTGAACATACTGACAGACTTACGGCGACTATACTAATAGACTGTATAACACGTTCTGTCCAAGAGATGAAACTCAGGTTATAAATCAACCTGAGCCAGAAAGTCCCTGTGTTTTGCCTAGTGTGAACACATGGTTCTGTGTCAAGAGTTCTGATAAATTACTATTTTTAGAGCACCTAATGTTACATTTATGTGGTAGTAATTTTTACTAATGTATCGTAGTGCATTACTATACTAAAACTACTTTTATAATTTTCTTTTTTTTTTTCATAATTTTATCATTTATATTATATTAATTCTTAAAAATACTTAAAAATTAATTTTTACTTTGTGTCCATTTAGATTTTTTTGAATGCATTTATTTCTTTTACACTTTTTAGCTTGTAAAGATGAATTTTTAATTTGTGTGTAAGCCAGATTTCAAAACTGAAGATGGCCCACAAAAGTTATGCCAAAAGCATTGACTTGCCCACAGAGCAGCTTTTTCACAATATACGAAATGCAAAACGATTTGCTATCGATATAGGTGAGCTTCCATGAATTTTACTTACTATGTAAATTGTTGATGAAGCTTATATGAGTAGGAATGAAATCTGAGTGGATGTAAATAACAGGCTACTGGAATGATCTACATGCATGCTTTTTTCTATCTGCAGAAATAGACTGATCACTTTTGGGAGAATTTCCTGAATGCACTGAAAATTGTTCTGCTAAAGATGTTGTAATTCTTAAAGTGCCATACCAACTCAATTTATCATCAGTCACCTGTAGCATGAATCTCTGCATGGTGGTGCCAAAATCATGCTGACTTCGTAGTCAGGTGAATACAACCAGACCATTGCTGTCTCCGCAAATGAAAATCCATACCAGAAAGAAGCACTTGAAAAAACACTGCAGATAAATTGCACACCAGTCCCAAATCTGTTTTGACTAGGTGGTCCACCACACCAACCAGAATCTATCTATCTTTAGACCTTTCGAGCTGTGGCCGGCCCATAGGGAATATACTCAGATACTCTCTCTTTTTCAAAATTTTCTTTCTAGCAGTCTCAATCCTTGCAAAAAACATTTATCAATCCCGCCATCTGTCTCTGTTCTGTGCAAGCATCTCAGTCTCATTGAGTGAGCCGATTCCTGTTCTCTTTGTCTCTCTAATCAAGTTCTTCTCACTAACCAGAATCGGAAAGACATCTAATAGTACCAAATACATATAAGCCTCTAAAGTAACTGGTGAGAATGTATTGTCCTGGTCATGATGGTGAAATATTATTGTGATTATCTTAAAGAGCATCTATGGGGATAGTCCCTCATCATGGATAGGAAACGGAAGCAGATGCTGGGGGTATTGGCTGCATGTTTTTTGGATAATTGGACTGTGGTTGTGGAACTTCATTATAGTGTTGAAAAAAAGTAAAGTGTTGAACAGTTTGGCATAACAACATCAAGATCAAGTTTGTCTCCCTGAACAAATAAACAACACACAAAGCAGAATTGTGAACCAAATCTGATCTGCTGATAAATTTGATGTCATGCTTATAATGAACTCTCATACTTGTAATGAAATAATATTTTTAAAATTTATTTAACAGGTGTTAGATTATAGTTGTTTATTAATTACTGGAGACACCAGAAAGGACGTGCAGTGAGGATGATCAGTTGACTTAACTAATTAAACTATTATTTACCAAAATAATAAATGGATTTTACTTTTAAACAATGTTGACTTTGCTTGTCTCCAATGGTTTGTCTCATTCTATTAGAGAACATCACGCTATCTGTTATCACAGCGAGTTGGCGGATTTTTAGAAATGTAATCATGGGTTTGATAATAAATGTTTGTACACAGTTCGTTAACCATCGCTGTAGATCAAGTCTTTATTCTGCTGGCTTCGTTCGCGGCCTTGGAAGTAATGACCTAACTTGTGCAGATGGTTGGTTTGGTGCAAATTGTACGTTACAATGTCACTGCTATAATGACTCAGTTTGTGACAAAACTACAGGGACATGCCCAAACAATGACAGTTGTCAGCACAAATATTTCAAACCCCAGTGTCAGTACTTGGATCTTGTGTATAAATACGCCCAAAAATCTGAACCTACTTTCCTGTTTCTACTTTCCTGTTTGATAACAGCGACACCACATGTAATCTGAACACAAATTCTACATCACTTGAGGCAACTCTCAATCAATCTTTGCCGTTCTCCTGGTTTAGGATTTATGTGAATGACTTAACATATCCGGACAGTTTCACTGTAAAACTAAATGGTTCTGCCTCATGTAACAATGAATCAAGGTGGTCTGATCAACAAGTTATGGATTGAAGGGGCGATAGTTACAAATATCTGCTCCATCTACACTGGCGGGGTCGGAATGTGGCTCTCAAACAGAACACAAACCAGACCAACACATTTAATGCTTGTTATACAGGAGATGGATGTGGACCAGAGGCTGCAGTTAATGGCAAAACAAGGACCAATCTCTATGACAATGACTGCACACACACACAATTGAGAAGTGGATCCAATCCTGTTTACTGGTATCTGAACTTTGCCACGCCCCCAGAAGATTCACACCATTCGAATCTATCATCAAGTTAGCACTATGATTCGGGTAAAGAATGCCACTCTAAAGGCTTTCTCTGACAGTGGCGGCGTAGTGTTCCAGTATAATGATATATCATACCCTAATGTTTCTGTGAACACTATTGTAGTCACCACACAAACGCCAATAGCACACATTAAGATTGAGTTCTCACCGACCATTTCGCAGGTCGACAGTGCACTGATGGTGTGTGAGGTGCACTCATTTACAGACACCTATTGTCTGGATGGGCATTCTGGGTCGTTTTGTGAAGTGTGTAGTGGGTGTAGCAAAGGCTGCAACGTCATCGGTACGTGTCACGGCAACTGTTCACAATGGACACGACTGCTCCAGGTAAAAAATCCGGAAAATGCCTACAATGCAAACATTCTGGCTATACCTGTAATGACACTTGTTCCGATGGTAATTTTGGGCTACAGTGTGAACAGATGTGTTCTGATGGCTGTGACATCATATGTGACCCGGAAAGTGCAGACTGTACATGCAAGGAAACGTACTACGGGTCAGACTGCACTCTCAAATGTCCGGACAACTGTTTCAACGACACCTGTGAACAATCAACTGGGAACTGTACATGCAATGGAACGTTCTACGGGTCAGACTGCACTCTCAAATCTCCGGACAACTGTTTGAACGGAACCTGTGAACAGTTAACCGGGACCTGCGTCTCGTATGTCGATGATTCCCACGTTAAGAAGAGTCTGCCGACTACAACAAACCCAAGCATATGGATACCTTTTGCGATCGCTGCTCTTCTACCTCCTCTTCTGCTTCTCTTGAATTGAGCCATGGCTCAATTCTCATTGTATATCCGTGCTAGACGTAGCTCATATCTTAGTGGGTGTCTGCGATAGCCATGGCTGATATCATAGTGGGTGTATCTGCTGGCCATGGCTCATATCTTAGTGTGTAACTGGGCTGGCCATGATTCATATCTTAGTGTGTGTCTGTGCTGGCCATGGTTCATATCTTAGTGTATTTCGTGCTAGCCATGGCTCATATCTTAATGTGTTTCTGTGCTAGACATGGTTCATATCTTGGTGTGTTTCTGTGAAGCCATGGCTCATATCTTCATGTGTTTCTGTGCTAGCCATGGCTCATATCTTGGTGTGTGTCATGTTAGTCATATCTTGGTGTGTCCGTGTTAATCATGTCTCATATCTTTATGTGTGTCTGTGTTTCGTCTTATCTTACATCTTAGTGTGTTTCTGTGTTAATCATGTGTCATATCTTTGTGTGTGTGCATGTCTGGGTTAGTGATATCTCATATCTTTGTGTTCATGTTTATGTTAGTCATATCTCATATCTTTGTGTGTGCATGTCTGTGTTTGCCACATCTCATATCCTTGTGTGTGCATGTCTATGTTAGCCATACCTCATATCTTTGTGTGCATGTCTATGTTAGGCATGTGTCATATCTTTGTGTGTGCATGTCTATGTTAGGCATGTGTCATATCTTTGTGTGTGCATGTCTATGTCAGTCATATCTCATATCTTTGTGTGCATGTCTATGTTAGTCATGTGTCATATCTTTGTTTGTGCATATCTATGTTAGTCATATCTCATATCTTTGTGTGTGCATATCTATGTTAGTCATATCTTTGTGTGCATGTCTGTGTTAGTCATGTGTCATATCTATGCGTGTATGTCTGTGTTAGTCATATCTCATATCTTGATGTGTTTCAGTGTTAGTCATGCCTCGTATCGCTGTGTGCATGTCTGTGTTAGTCATATCTCATATCTTTGTCTGTGTTAGTCACCTCTAGTAACTAGGGCAGATGGTGCTCGTAAACCTGGGAGGACCGACCATCTAAGGGCAGAATCCCCCTACAGAAATGACAATCTGCTGCCTTGCAGGAAGATTGGGGACAGTCAAAGGCTAAGGAAAGCAAACCTGAATAAAATGCTGGCTGAAATCGGATGCTCTGGGCCACTGCAGAACACAGTGCAACGTTTTAACCGGTGTTCAATCAGAGTGGATCTGGCAGACTCTAATTGTGATGTTCTGTCTGTGGGGGCGATCAACACACTTAACCTGACAGCTGACTTCATGTGAGAGTCTGGAATCCTACTCTGATTGAGTCCTGATCATAGACAGAGAGAGAGAGATTTACCAAAATAATTTTTTGAATTATATATATATATATATATATATATATATATATATATACATAGAGAGAGAGAGAAAGACGCACACATACATTTTGACTTTTTTTGTTGATGTTTATTTTTCTATAGGTGGATCACTAGCCAAGGTTGCTTATAGCTCACTGGTGAAAAAGAAATCGACAATGGTTTTTGATGAACCAGATTTGGTTTGTGTTTTTCCTGATTGCTGTTAAACTATTAATTATAATTGTATAAAGGGTGTTTATTAAATAATATCATTGTTAAGATCCCAAAAAAGGGCAATCTTAGAGATTGTAACAACTGGAGAGGCGTGACACTTTTGTCAGTTGCCTCAAAGTTATTCTGTAAAATCATCCTAAATAGAATAAAGGATTCAATAGATACAGTAATGCGTGAAGAACAGGCAGGGTTTAGAAAAGGGAGAAGCTGTCTTGACCACATTTTCACTCTACGACTTATATTGGAGGAACATATTGAAAAGCAAAAACCTTTTGTACTTAACTTCATCGACTTCAAAAAAGCATTTGATAGTATTCATAGAGATTCTTTGTGGAAAATTCTGAAGCAATATGGTTTACCATCAAAAATCATAAATATTATCAAAGACATGTATGATGGTTACACATGTGCAGTTCGAACAGAGGAAGGACTGAGCGAATGTTTCCCAATAGAAACTGGGGTTAAACAAGGATGTATTTTATCGCCCTTGTTATTTGGAATTGTTATGGACTTCATAATGAAGAAATGCTGCACTGGTAATAAAGGCATCGAATGGATACAAGGAGACCATTTGGAGGACCTCGACTTTGCTGATGACATAGTTCTCATCAGCAGTCAGATAAAAACGATGCAGGAAAACACAAATGAACTATCATCAATAGCCAGCAAAATTGGGCTTGAGGTCAATCATGAAAAGACTAAAGTCATGAAAAGTTTAATTCCAACAAGTGACAAAATATACATGGAAAACAAACCAGTAGAAGAGATCGATCACTTTATCTATCTTGGAAGTCACATTGATCGAGAAGGGGATACGAGCAAAGAAATTAGAATCAGACTGGCTAAAGCAGCAATGTCTTTCAGAAGCCTTGAAAAGTTGTGGAAATCAAAACTCATTAGCACAAACACAAAACTTAGGCTATTCAAATCAAATGTACTATCAACCCTTACGTATGCGTGTGAAAGCTGGAAAGCAACAAGAGATATAGAAACAAAGTTGAACGCATTCGAAAATAAATGTCTAAGGAAAATACTTGGTATAGAATGGAACGAATTCAAAACAAACGAGGAAATTAGAGAAATCGCCAATCAACCACTAATATCTTCAGTAATAAAGAAAAGACGATGGTCATACGTTGGACATGTGATGAGAAGAGATAATAATCGAATAGCGAAGCAAGCCCTCATATGGGAAACAACAGGTAAAAGAAAAAGAGGAAGACCCAGGGAGACACTGAGAAGAACATTGATGAGAGAGGCAAGAGCAGCAGGAATCGGCTCCCTCAATGAGATAGAACTGCTTGCACAGAACAGAGACAGATGGCGAGATTTAATAAAATATCTTTAAAAGAAAACTGCTAGAACAAAAATTCATATAGGAGAAGGTGTATCTTGGTCTACGCCCTATGGGCCGGTTACGGCTCGAAAGGTCAATAGATAGATTAAATAATACAACCAATTTTTTTCTCTTAATTTTGTTTGGAAAATATATATTTTATATGCAGCATTTTTGGATAAAAGCACTGACATGTGTTGGGTAAACTGGAGAGACGACAGTGGTTAAAAGCACATGACGTTTGTTGAGTAGACTGATTATCAACAACAGAAGAAAATTGAAGTAATCTGTCTGCTCTGGAAGATGACACACTGCGGTAACATCCTCAAAGCTGCAATGTACCAATACCCTTGTTTGGAATGATCAGCGAATCACAAAAATACAGTTTGCTGATCACCTTGATATTTCTGCATATATATATATATATATCTATCTATCTATCTATTGACCTTTCGAGCCGTAACCGGCCCATAGGGCGTAGACCAAGATACACCTTCTCCTATATGAATTTTTGTTCTAGCAGTTTTCTTTTAAAGATATTTTATCAAATCTCGCCATCTGTCTCTGTTCTGTGCAAGCAGTTCTATCTCATTGAGGGAGCCGATTCCTGCTGCTCTTGCCTCTCTCATCAATGTTCTTCTCAGTGTCTCCCTGGGTCTTCCTCTTTTTCTTTTACCTGTTGTTTCCCATATGAGGGCTTGCTTTGCTATTCGATTATTATCTCTTCTCATCACATGTCCAACGTATGACCATCGTCTTTTCTTTATTACTGAAGATATTAGTGGTTGATTGGCGATTTCTCTAATTTCCTCGTTTGTTTTGAATTCGTTCCATTCTATACCAAGTATTTTCCTTAGACATTTATTTTCGAATGCGTTCAACTTTGTTTCTATATCTCTTGTTGTTTTCCAGCTTTCACACGCATACGTAAGGGTTGATAGTACATTTGATTTGAATAGCCTAAGTTTTGTGTTTGTGCTAATGAGTTTTGATTTCCACAACTTTTCAAGGCTTCTGAAAGACATTGCTGCTTTAGCCAGTCTGATTCTAATTTCTTTGCTCGTATCCCCTTCTTGATCAATGTGACTTCCAAGATAGATGAAGTGATCGATCTCTTCTACTGGTTTGTTTTATATATATATATAGCGTATATATGCAGAAATATCAATAATGCTTTTTGCATATATATATAGTGTTGAAAGCATTTGACAAAGTAAAGCACATGGAAATAATCAATATGCTGGAGAAATTAAACATTGATGACAAGGATCTGCGAATCATAAAAAACATGTACTGGCAACAACAAACAGCAGCTATACGAATTAACAACCAAACAGGACAATTTCAATTTATAAAACAAGGAGTCAGACAAGGCTGCGTTCTGTTGCCGGATTTGTTTTCACTTTGCAGCGAACATATGAGATCAGTAGTAGACAAAAAAGAAATTGAAGTCAACGGTCACAACATAAATAATTTACGATATGCGGATGACACAGTCTTAATAGCAGAGACAGAGAATGAGCTACAAGAAATGATAAACATAATAGTAAAAGAAAGCAAAAAGAAAGGTCTCAGTCTGAATAGTAAGAAAACAGAAGTAATGGTTATATGGAAGAAACAATCATCACCATCATGCAGCATAAAAATAAACAAGACAAATCTGAAACAAGTGCAACGTTTGAAATACTTGGGCACAGTGATAACATCAGATGGAAGATGCAACACAGAAATAGAAAGCAGAATAGCTCAGGCCAAATTAGCATTTCAGAAAATGAAAAATATCTTATGCAACAAATCTATGTCAATAGAAATGAGAAAGAGAGTTCATCGATGCTATATAGAACCAATTCTGACCTATGGAAGCGAATCATGGACAATAGACAAACAAATGAAAAGACGATTAGATGCCACAGAAATGGGATTTCTCAGAAGAATGTTGAAAGTTCCCTGGACAGCTAAAAAGACCAATGAGAAAGTTCTCAAAGAGGCCAACACAAAAGGGAGCTCTTAAAAAAACATCAGAAAGAAGCAATCAACATTTTTCGGGTACATCATGAGAAGAGGAAAGTTGGAATACTTGGTTACAACTGGCAAAATAAAAGGAAAGAGAGATCGCGGACGACAAAGAGAGAAAATACTTGATAGCTTGGTGTCATGGCATGGAAAACAGTCAACAACAGAACTGATATGATGCCCTGTAGATAGAAGATTGTGGAAGGACATGATTGACTACGCCAACCAGTATGGCACATGATGATGATGTTGATTGAATTCCTCAGGAAAATACTTTGTATACCATAGAATGAATTTAAGTTCAGTTCAGAAATAAGAGAAATGACAAAGAATCCAAAAATATCACCTATAATCAAAAGAAAGTGTTCATACATTGGTTATGTGATGAGAAGAGACAACAAAAGAATTTCAAAGCAGGTCCTCAAAGAGGGACCAGAAGGTAAAAGGAAAGGAGACAGATCTAGAGAAACACTAAAAATAAAAAAGAACATTGAGGTGAGAGGCAACTACAGCGTGCATCAACTCCCGCACAGAGATTGAACAACTTGCTCAGAACAAAGTCATGTGGTGAGATACAATGTGGGTTCTGTGCAAGGTCTGATGCTTGATAACAAAGATCATCAGAAACAAAGAGTCTAGAATTTCTGCCTTATGTGCAGTTTTTTGGTTTGAAAGGACAATTTTTTTGTGCTATTGAACGTGTGAAAAAAGGGTGGTTTGTTTTTGCCGGTCTGTTGCTAAGGGCGCTTATTTAATTTATTTGTAAAAGGCTCACAGTGTATCCGCATGCTGCAGAGCGATTTACTGGAGTTGGCCAGTCTATAACGTGGAAATGGGTTCTGGACCGTGCGACTGAGTGAGTGCACGTGAGCCTAGACCATCCACACCATCGACTTCCAGTGACAACATCAACTATGATGACGGTAAGTTTGTGGGAAGAGCACAAGACTTCGACAAACACAAATCCACGTCACTTCTTCGGATGATAGAGATGGGAGATAAGATGGGTACAGCCAGAAATGAGAAACTTTGTGGGCATGTAAGGAGATTTATCAACCAACACAGAACTGGAGTCGTCAGTCGCTGGACACAGCGGGACTTGCTGAGGAGGGGATCTGAGCACCTACGGACATGTTCGGAGTGCAATGATGGTGACCTGCAAATAAGTCAGTAAATCAATAACTCAATAGATTGAGCAAAAAAAAACAAAAAAACATGAAGAAATTTTGACAAAATTCAAGGCTATTTAATATATGTATTTTGTTTATTGTTGACATTATTTTGGCTAGATTTAATTTTGTTCTCTTTTTTTTTTTTTGCATCTTTTGCCAGGAGGGTTCAATTTACAATGTCTCTGAAACTGACCAGGAGGTTGTGCGGCTACATTTTGTCAAATTTGAGACCAAGTACATCGAGACTTGCCTGGACTTTATCCAGGCCAATCTCATTCAGTCAAAGGAATCCATAACAGATAAGGTCATCAAAGTGACAGGGGGCGGCGCTTATAAATATACAGAGTTGATTACCAACAAGCTTGGGGTCTTGTAAGTTAGTTAGATAGTAGAATTAATCTCATTGCAATCAGGGAAACCCTCCCAGTACTAATCCCATTCAACAATTTGTGCCATCTGTACTGTTAGGGTCAAGGCAAAGAAATGCACATAAATGCATACAATTGTGAAGCTGCAGTGAAGCTAATTGTAAGGAGAAATGAAAAAACATATAAATATAGAAAAAGAATAGAAAATAAGCAATATGGTTAAAGCTCGTTTTAGCTCAATAGGTCATCAACATGAACAAACACACAAATATGTATTTATAATAAAAATTAATAAAACATAATAATTTCAAACGAGAAGAAGAGATAACAGGAAAATATAAAATAAAAAGTCTTCCATGTATACTCTGATGTGTAAGAATGTTAGTGCACACAGGGAATGTCTGCATGCACAAAAGTGAAAATATGCGCACATAGCATGCAGTAGCAGAAGTTTCAGAAAACAGGTCCATGTGCATACAGAAAGCGCAAAGAACTGACTAGAAGAATGTAGAGTACCCCAGAGTAGATAGAGGTGTCATAGAGTGGGGTATGAGGTACAGGGGATAGACGACGTGATGCAGTGTGGACTAGTAGAGGAGGGATGTGAATGGCATAGCATGTGTATATAATCTGTTTGTACTCTGCTGGCTCCAGTGTGGTGTCTTATCAATCTCCAGAGACATCCAGTGTTTGCGAACCTTCTTCAGGCTGCCCATGTTCACAGCCTTTCTCAACCTGAGTCCACTTTCAGGCCGATGTTAATTGCCTGACTTCTGATGATATGTCTTTAACACACTTTTCTATCTATCTATCTATGGACCTTTTGAGCTGTAGCCGGCCCATAGGGCATAGACTCAGATACTCTTTCTCTTATCTAAATTTTTATTCTAGCAGTTTTCAATCCTTATAAAGATCTTTCATCAAATCTCAAATGAAGATTGTATTGTATAGTGCCCGTTTTGCCTCTAGAGTTATTTCCTTGCTGAACAATAGTGGTGATAGTTGCCCAATGATTTGCCAAGCTTTGTTGCATGTTAAATCTATTTCTGCTCTTTGTGAATTGTTATTTGTCACTAGACTTTCTAGGTATTTAAATTCTTCTACTTGTTTTTGTCATCTGCTGTCTACAGTTATGTCGATATTGTTTCACTTTTGCAATGTTCGCTCCTGACTTCTGTTTTGTTGATGTTGATTTTCATGTTATATTTTGTGCCTGAGCTGTTGAGTTTATTTAAGTGTTCTTGTAGGTCTTCCATTTTTTCATGTATTAGTGCCTGATCATCTGCAAATAAAAGCTCTGTCTCTGATGGGTTGGCTAACTTGCATATATAGGCCATGTATGTAATAAACAGTAGGGGGAATAGTACACACCCCTGTCTTACACCTGATCTAACTTCAAAGTGGTCTGTATAATGTGTAGTCTGCTGCTGTTCTGACTGTGCAGCTTCTGTTGATGTAGAGACTTTTAATTAGGTTGGTTAGATGTTGGTTTACTCTGTATGCTGTTAGTATCTCCCACAGTTCTCTGTTTACTTGGTTGAATGCTTTTTTCCTGGTCAATGAAAGCTATGTACATATTTTGATTATGTTCTGTTGTCTTTTCTGCAAGCTGTTTTAAAGTTAATAGAGCGTCAGTGCATCTTCTGTTTTTTCGGGACCCCATTTGAGAATCTCTTAACTGTAGTTCTCTTATTGATGTCAGCCTCTTTTTCCACAATTTTGGTGTATAACTTTTCCTGTGTAGCTGAGAAGCGATATACCTCTATATTGATTGCAGTCTCTCTTGCAACCATTCTTTTTTTCTAAATTGTTACGATGATTTCCTGATATTGGCTCCATTCCTAATTGTCCAAAATGGCTTTTTGTTTTACTTTCAGAGTGTGGATTATGTGATAAAAGTGACAGAAAAAGTGTTTGTAATGGATATATATTTTTTTTAAATTGTGTAAAGTGCACTATTTAAGAAGGAGGACAAGATTAGATAAATAATTTTAAAATGTAACCAGTTAAAAATTTATAGTTAGACTATAAAGTATATCATGTGAGAACTAGCGATTAGTACATGGGGAAACATCTTCGGGATACCCTCAACATGTGTTTTTAAGTTAAGCCCTTAACTTATGACTGACTCAGCAGGTTGGTAAGGGATAAACGTTTTATGCCAAAAAAAAAGCACAGAAAAACAAACTAGTAAAAAATTACCACAACAAAATACAAAATCTTCCAAATGTGACAATTTGCCTGGTCAAACATTTCCCCCTCCATGTACACTTCCTAAAGAATACTTCTGGTGACCCCTGAGCGTTGGATTTGTTCCCCTATGATGTTGGATTTTTGTTTCATTTGCATGAGATAGGATCTCGCATAATACAAAAAGGAAAAAAACAATAAATTTCTTTAAAATTGGTGATTTTTTTATTTATTTATATTTTTTTGGTTGTAACCAGGTAAGTTTCCTAGGTCATTGGCTGACATCAATGAACCCTTTGTCACTCGTGAAATGCTGCGAATAATGCAGTGAGGTAGCTGAACATACTGATGGATTTCTGGTGGTCGTATGAATGGATAATATAACTCTTCCAGCCCAAGCAGTGAAATTTCATGTCATAAATCAATCTGAGCTAGGAAATCAGAATCCCTGTGTCTCTCCTAGTGTAAACACACAGCTGTGTATCAAAAGTTCAAAGAAAATACTATTTTTAGAGCTCCAAATGCTATATTTAAATGGTAGTAATTTTTACTACATCCTGTGTGTTACCGGGGTCTCATTATGAGGGAAGTATAGAATAGTGACACTGTGACCTTCCAGGCATGTTGTAAGAGGCGACTAAGGAGGTTGATCGATGGCTTGACAAGCTGTCATTGTAAAAAGTATTGTTATGGAAACAGCGCCATATATTTTAGAAGCAGTGATCTCTGCAATATATGCCATTTGGCACGCAAGGTTTCTGTTTTTGAGATTGTGGTTCTGCCCTATGTGCCGTCTTTGGCTCGAAAGGACAATAGATAGATAGAGAGAATTTTTACTACGGTATTGTATAAAGGAGAATCTACATATGCGGCTCATAATCTAGGGTTAAACAAGAAACAGTCAAATAATTGCAGTGAAGAATTGCAGTAAAACTGGTGTGCAAGGAACAAGTTGAATGCACTGTTCAATTCGTTTCTTGCATTTTCTTTGAGTGTCTTATCAATATTCAAATGTTATCAATGTTTAGACTATTGGCAATGACATATATATGTGGGTCTGTGGTAAAGCTATTAATAGAGAGAATAGATTAAAAACGTATAAAATGAAATATAGTTACACTTTACAGTGATAAAAGATAACACAGTTCCAACGCTGTCAGCCAAAAGCTAACCTCCTGGGACAAAAGCTGTACTCATGCCTCTTTCTGTTGGAACAAAAGCTGTATACATACCCCTTCTTGTGTATTTATTGTTGTTATTCTTCCAAATGTTACCAAGAAGTAGCCTCAGAATATCTTCCTTCTGTCTAACCAATATCCCATGTGTGTGTGTATATATATATATATATCTTTAAAGGAAGCCTTCTCAGTTCTCTCATTGTCTTGGAATATTGCAACTATATTTACAATTTATTCATGTAATGTGGTTTCCACATTGCCAGGCCATCTTTCTTTCCCAAAAATCTCTGTTCATATTTAAAGCTTATGATGGGCCAGATCTTTAGACAGTGCAGTTACCAATACCTTTTCTTTCTTGGTTGTTTTCATAGTACTTTGTGTTTTTTTTGGGTAAATTTATTTGAGTGAACTGGATTAGGGAAGTGATAGTAGGTGCTCTCTTTTCACTGGTGTCGTTCAAAATTGTCACCTATGAAATTAAATATGGCTTGCACAGAGTTGAACCTTGCTAACATTATAATAAAAAATGTGCAATGACTGCCACTGTTGTCTTTTTTTTTTTTTTAACAGAGACTGGCATAGTTGTTTAACAGAGGCTGGCATAGTTGTTTAACAGAGGCTGGCATAGTTGTTTAACAGGGACTGGCATAGTTGTTTAGGGACTGGCGTAGTTGTTTAACAGAGGCTGGCATAGTTGTTTAACAGAGGCTGGCATAGTTGTTTAACAGGGACTGGCATAGTTGTTTAGGGACTGGCGTAGTTGTTTAACAGAGACTGGCATAGTTGTTTAACAGAGACTGGCATAGTTGTTTAACAGAGACTGGCATAATTGTTTAACAGAGACTGGCATAGTTGTTTAGGGACTGGCGTAGTTGTTTAACAGCGACTGGCATAGTTGTTTAACAGGGACTGGCATAGTTGTTTAACAGAGACTGGCATAGTTGTTTAGGGACTGGCGTAGTTGTTTAACAGAAGCTGGCATAATTGTTTAACAGAGACTGGCATAGTTGTTTAACAGAGACTGGCATAGTTGTTTAACAGAGACTGGCATAGTTGTTTAACAGAGGCTGGCATAGTTGTTTAACAGAGGCTGGCATAGTTGTTTAGGGACTGGCGTAGTTGTTTAACAGAGGCTGGCATAGTTGTTTAACAGAGGCTGGCATAGTTGTTTAACAGAGGCTGGCATAGTTGTTTAACAGAGGCTGGCATAGTTGTTTAACAGAGACTGACATAGTTGTTTAACAGAGACTGGCGTAGTTGTTTAACAGAGGCTGGCATAGTTGTTTAGGGACTGGCGTAGTTGTTTAACAGAGGCTGGCATAGTTGTTTAGGGACTGGCGTAGTTGTTTAACAGAGGCTGGCATAGTTGTTTAACAGAGACTGGCATAGTTGTTTAACAGAGGCTGGCATAGTTGTTTAACAGAGACTGACATAGTTGTTTAACAGAGACTGGCGTAGTTGTTTAACAGAGGCTGGCATAGTTGTTTAACAGAGGTTAGCATAGTTGTTTAACAGAGACTGACATAGTTGCTTAAACTGTTTCGATTGCTTTGTGTGAACAAACTGTAGCAAGGAAGTGGCTGTGCATTCTCTTATCGATGGAAATCATTTTGAATTGTCACCTGTTCTGATGAATAGGGCATGCATGGAAGTTGACCTTGTCAATAGAATTTTCAAGTGATGTCAACATGCTTTAGGGGATGCTGTCACCATGAGCTGGCTTGGATGTGGGGAATTCCTGGCAGCAATACATTTGATTCCATGAATAGAAATGAATAATTTAAGGCCGGTGAACCTATTTTCACAACATTCCTGTATGGTCCAGAAATATAGATATTATACAAGAAAATAACAGAAAGTTGAAGCCTTTGAAATGTGGACTTATAGAAGAACTAGGAAGAATTAGATTTAAAGAAAAGAAAACAAACGATAAAGTCTTAAAACAACTAAAAATGAAAAGAGAACTACTAAACACAATCCAAATTAGACAAATGAGATTTTTGGGGTATGTTAAAAGACACAGCCTCCACTAAAAGTAATTTTGGAAGGGAAAATACAAGGTAAAAGAAGCAGTGGTAGACCAAGACTAACATGGACAAGTAACATCAAAAGATGGACAAGTCAGCCTATGACAGCCTACACTGTCAAAGCAAGAGATAGTATGGAATGGCTCTCCATGGTAGCCAACCTTCAAAACGGAGATGACACTCAATAATGATGAACCTATAAGCTGATCAATGGCAGGAGTGAATTCAATTTTTCCGTCCACAATAAATGGACCAGTTCCCTAATCACTAATCTACTGTGACTTTTGTATAATACTAAGTTTGTTGTAATATTTGTACAAATGTTTGTTAAGCTTTGTCAAACAAAGTTGTTCCGGTTGCTTACGATGAATGATGATATCATATGATGGGGGGAACAGATGGCTGTGTTCACTTTCTGTGCGGTTTCACCTTATGTCTTTTGGTATGTGCTGTGACTGCTTCAATGGGGACAGCAGCTACCTTTCTTTGTTTGGGAGATGAAATATTAATTTGAATGATTCCACTGGCATGGGCGGTTGAGCAATTATGGATTTTAATTCATTTGCAGTGATACCGAGGCCTTCCATAAACGAAGTTGTAGTTATAGAGCCTAAATATTTTAAACTAGTTTGCTCTAAGTCACATTTCTGTATATGTTTATAGGGTGGACAAAGAAGATGAAATGGAGTGTCTAATTAAAGGCTGTAACTTTCTGCTGAAGAATATCTCTGATGAGGCATTTTGTTACATGCGTCATGCTAACCCAGAGTACAAGTTCCAAGGTGTTGAGTCCGATGTGTTTCCTTATATTATTGTGAATATTGGGTCTGGAGTGAGCCTTTGTAAGGTTAGTTTTTCAGGTTAATTTTTTTATGGTTTCAGTTTAGTTCAGGAAGAATTTTTATCATCATCACTATAATTTGTACTCCTTATGATTACAGTTTATTATCACCACCATGCAACATAAAAATAAGCGAGATAAATCTAAAACAAGTGCAGAATGACAAATACTTGGGCACAATAATAACATCAGATGGAAGATGCACCACAGAAATAAAAAGCAGAATAGCTCAGGCCAAAATAGCATTTCAGAAAATGAAAAATATCTTGTACAACAAGTCTATGTCAATAGAAGTTTGAAAGAGAGTTCAGTGGTGGTATATAGAGTAAATTATGACCTATGGAAATGAATCATGGACAGTAGACAAACAGATGAAAATGTGATTGGAGGCCACAGAGATGGGATTTCTCAGAAAAATGTTGAGAGTTCTGGGACACCTAAAAGACCAATGAGGAAATTCTCAAAGAGGCCAACACAAAAAGGGAGCTCCTAAAAAACACCTGAAGGCAGCAATGGCATTTTTTCTGGCACATCATGAGAAGTGGAAAGTTAGAATATTTAGTTAATACTGGCAAAATACGGGGAAAGAGAGATTGTGGATGACCAAATAAGATAATAGCGATGTGCCGTGACATAGTAAACATTCAATAACAAAATTGATACAATGCACTGTTGACAGAATTGTGGAAAACATGAGTGCCTGTGCCAACCGGTATGGTACATGATGATGATGTATTCATGCAGTAAGGTTGGTTGACCTCAGTGTCTCTCAAATGTATCTTGTTACAATGTGATTGGCTATTTAAGCATAAGTAAGGCCATTTTCTCAGTTCTGCATACATTTTTATTTAATAAAATGCTATGTGCAGATTTTTTAAATTAAAAAGATGTAGTACAACAGTCTGTTTTCCTGTACAAATTTTCTTATAAGGCTTAAAAGTCAATTTTTCAGAAAATCCCTTACAAATTTTTTTATAAGGCTTAAAAGTCAATTTTTCAGAAAATCCCTTACAAATTTTTTTATAAGGCTTAAAAGTCAATTTTTCAGAAAATCCCTTACAAATTTTTTTATAAGGCTTAAAAGTCAATTTTTCAGAAAATCCCTTACAAATTTTTTTATAAGGCTTAAAAGTCAATTTTTCAGAAAATCCCTTACAAATTTTTTTATAAGGCTTAAAAGTCAATTTTTCAGAAAATCCCTTACAAATTTTTTTATAAGGCTTAAAAGTCAATTTTTCAGAAAATCCCTTACAAATTTTTTTATAAGGCTTAAAAGTCAATTTTTCAGAAAATCCCTTACAAATTTTTTTATAAGGCTTAAAAGTCAATTTTTCAGAAAATCCCTTACAAATTTTTTTATAAGGCTTAAAAGTCAATTTTTCAGAAAATCCCTTACAAATTTTTTTATAAGGCTTAAAAGTCAATTTTTCAGAAAATCCCTTACAAATTTTTTTATAAGGCTTAAAAGTCAATTTTTCAGAAAATCCCTTACAAATTTTTTTATAAGGCTTAAAAGTCAATTTTTCAGAAAATCCCTTACAAATTTTTTTATAAGGCTTAAAAGTCAATTTTTCAGAAAATCCCTTACAAATTTTTTTATAAGGCTTAAAAGTCAATTTTTCAGAAAATCCCTTACAAATTTTTTTATAAGGCTTAAAAGTCAATTTTTCAGAAAATCCCTTACAAATTTTTTTATAAGGCTTAAAAGTCAATTTTTCAGAAAATCCCTTACAAATTTTCTTATAAGGCTTAAAAGTCAATTTTTCAGAAAATCCCTTACAAATTTAAGGAAACTTTATAACAAAATGGAGGATATGAATCTTATCAATGAACCCTGGGAAAGTTTGTATTTTGGCAGTTGTGGTAGAGCTATAAAATATTTAAAATGTTCATAGCATTAGTTTATTACACTTCGGTCAGTGCTCATTCAGTGATTCAGGGCATCAGTTTATTTTAAGATTAAAAAATAATACATTCATACTTTAATGTACAATTCTATTTATTTCATCATCAAGTTGCATATCCATTGCAGATTGTTCTATTCACCACAGCCCGTCTGAAAGTATCTCTGTCTCTATCCAGATCTCCCACTTCTTCTTTTGTCATATTCAAATCTCTTTAATGTCTTGAAACCACATTCGTCTTGGTCTGTTCCTGATGTATTGTCCTGGAACCATGTCTTCCATTATTGTTCTTTCCAGTCATGTGTGTCTTTTAACGTGGACATAATATTTAAATTTCCTCTTTATAAAGGTGTTTATAAGCCAGTTCTTTTTAATATTTTAGGCTTATCTCTTCATTGATTCTTTTTTTTATTATCCAAGGTATCTTAAGGATTTTTCACGAATGATTTATTTAAATTTTTTTTATTGTGTAAATTACAATAGATGTGTAAATTACAATAGAATATTTAGATATTAAAAAGAACTGGATTATAAACACCTCTCTAAAGAGAAAATTTTAATATTATGACCACGTTAAAAGACACAGAGGACTGGAAAGAACAATAATGGAAGTCATGAATGTCGCCAAAAATAAAAACAGAACATTAACATAACTATAGAAGGCAGGCAACTAAAACAAGTAGAGGAATTTAAATACAGAGGAAGTTTAATGACAAATGATAATTCTCAAACAGCAGAGATAGAATCAAGGTGCAACAAACCTTGTCAAATCATTGGACAGTTATCACCACTATTGTCCAACAAGGAAATAACTCTGGAGGCAAAATGAACACTATACAATACAATCTTCATATCAACATTTGTGCTACCAATGCCAGACTTGGACCCTAGATGCAAGAACAATAAGAAAAATAACCTCTACAGAGATGAAATGTGTTAGACGAATGACAGGAAACAGTCTGAGAGTTAAGATCAGAAATACACTGGATAATATGACTACAAAACATGTTCTACAGGATTGCCCCCAGCACACAGACCTGAGAAGAGCAATGAATGTGGTCCACGCCCACCTCCCTGGAAGAAAAACTATATGCGGCTATCAATTCGCTTAAACAGACAGCTGACTTCATGAGAGAGTCTGGAATCCTACTCTGATTGAGTCTTGATCGCAGAGAGAGAGAGAAAGATCAGAAATGAAGAACTGAGGAAAAAGCTCGGAATAGCCCCCGCCATAGAATATATAAGGAAACAACAGATAAAATAGTTTGGCCACGTGACAAGGCAGAAAGATCAAAACACAACACAACGAGCCTTCAACAAATGTTGTGGGAACACCAGACCCAAAGGTCAACCACGAAAAAGATGGATGGATGGAATATTAGAAGCACTATGTAACATAACAGCAGCAGGGGCAAACAGAAGGGCAAAAGACCGCAAATTATATCTCCCCTCAACGCTGAAAGGCAGATGAGGAAGGAAAGAAGAGGAAGAAGATAATAGAATAAATTGTTTGAAAGTGTAAACTTTTGTCAATGAATATGTTTTATCTTATCTTCTATGGATGTTTAGATTTATATTTGACATATAAGCACATATTTATTTTGCAATAGGTTGAGTCAGAAAGCAAATTTGAAAGGATTGGAGGCACATCAATGGGAGGTGGCACTTTCTGGGGATTAGGTTCACTGTTGACCTCAGCCAAGGTAAGCCTTTCTCAATGTCTAGATATTAGATTTGTACTATCAACTGTTACGTATGCGTGTGAAAGCTGGAAAACAACAAGAGATATAGAAACAAAGTTGAACGTATTCAAAAATAAATGTAAAAGGAAAATACTTGGTATAGCGTGGAACGAATTCAAAACAAACGAGGAAATTATAGAAATCACCAATCAACCACTAATATCTTCAGTAATAAAGAAAAGACAATGGTCATATGTTGGACATGTGATGAGAAGAGATAATAACCGAATAGCAAAGCAAGCCCTCATGTGGGAAACAACAGGTAAGAGAAAAAGAGGAAGACCCAGAGAGACACTGAGAAGAACATTGATGAGAGAGGCAAGAGAAGCAGGAATCGGCTCCCTCGATGAGATAGAGCTGCTTGCACAGAACAGAGACAAATGGCGAGATTTGATAAATTATCATTAAGAGAATAAAAACTGCTAGAACAAAAATTCAGGAGAAGGAATATCTTGGTCTACGTCCTATGGGCCGGCTACGACTCGAAAGGTCACTAAATAGATATTAGATTCAAATTATTTTGTACACTTGTTAATTTAGTTTACCTTGTTGAGAGCTGGCTTGGTAAAACATTAATAAAGTATTGTAGCAAAAGAACTAGTTTGTTAAAACATTAAGTAACAAAAAAAATTGACATGTCATGTGGCATCATGTAGGAAGATAACAAAGTTTCTTAACTTGTACAGTTCACGACCATCCTTCCCAATGTTTTAGATGTGGTGAGCTCTGTCTTTTTCATTACTGTTCTCTTTCAGCTTAGTCTTATCTGCTTTATTTTCAACTTCCCATTAAAGTTATCTGTCTATTTGTGTGCATTTTTCCTCTTTGTAGCACCACTAGAACATTTCTTAGTTGATTTTTTTTAGCCAAAATATCCTGACAATTCTTCTTCTTCTACCTTTTTTAGCTCCCAGTGGAGCATAGGTCTTCAACAAACACTTTCCAAGTCATTCTGTTTTTTGCCATTCTTTTAAGATCAATCCATGTCTTCCCCATCATCTTCATCTCTGCTTCTATCTGTCTTCTCCTGACAGTTAACCTAAGGCAAATTGTATGAACTTGTTAAACTTTTTTTATGTTTAATCTTGTGTGCTTTCCAACATTCAGATCCAAAGAGCAGTACTTAAAATTTACATCTTTATGTATTCCTAGATTTATTTTTGTGTTGTATTTGGTATGTCTCTGAAAACTGTTTAGATTGCCAAATGTATATTAAATGAAACTGGCTAAGTTCAATGGTAGTGGTTAGAGTCTTTGAGGAGGTCTATTCTAACAAAAGTCTGCTTTATTTTCATGCCAGGGCACATGGGTGTAAGAGGTAATGAGTGCGCTGACAGACTTGCCTGTTTGGCTGATGTTGTGTGCGGTAGGACATTAGAACGCAGGTATTTTCAGGAAATTCAGGAATTAAAAAAAAAACTGTCCTGAATCCGTAACCATGAACAGACTGCACAAATATGACACTAGCGCTATGCAGGAGTCCAAAGAAGACTTACCAACCAACATAACACCGGCATCGTTAGTCGCTACGCGTTGAGTGATATACTTTGGGAGAGATCTGAGCACTTGTGGACTTGTGCAATGAGGATGAACTGTTGACTAAACTAAACTAAAATAAACTATATAAAACTTATATTTACTTACTGTAGACTGTTAAGTGTGCAACTCTTCCCCTCTTTCCCCCTCTCTCTCTCTCTCTCATATATATATATATGTATTGAACCGTTGATCAGAGGTTTAACAAGCCGCTATCGTAAAAACGATGTTGTTAATGAAACGTAGACCTGATACAGAATGTGTAAATTAGCAGTAGATAATAATGATAGTTTTTTCGGCCCCAAAACAACAACAAAAATAGGATTCTGGAATGTTCGAACAATGGCCGCTCCGACGAAACATGCACAGGTCGCGAGCGAGATGGACAGATACGATCTAGATATTTTAGGATTAAGCGAAATGCGCTGGCTTGGAACAGGTAGGAGATCTATTGATAATAAAATAGTAGTTTTTTCTGGAAGGGAAGATGGAAAACACCGTGAAGGAGTAGGCATAATGATGACAGACAAAGCTGCAAGAAGTTTATTAGAATGGGAACCGGTAAATAGCCGTCTGATACGAACACGCTACAAAACAAAACATGGAAGACTTTCAATTATTCAATGTTATGCGCCTACTAACGAAGCTGATGATGAAGTTAAGGACGTTTTTTTATAACCAACTGCAACAACTTATAAACAAAATACCAAAACACGATCTTTTAATTGTAATGGGAGACTTCAACGCCAAAGTAGGACAAGATAACGCAGGAGTGGAACATGTGATGGGGAGAGAAGGCTGTAATACAACAAGTCAGAATGGAGAAAGATTAATAGAATTATGTTTAATAGAAAATTTAGTTATAGGTGGGACATTATTTCCACACAAAAATATTCACAAAACAACATGGATATCTCCTGACGATAGAACATCAAATCAAATTGACCACCTATGTATTAAACAACAATTCAGATCATCATTAATAGATGTAAGAGCTTACAGAGGTGCTGATGTTAATAGTGACCACAACCTGTGCATTGGGAAAATAAGATTAAAATTTAGAAACCAACAGAAGAGGTCAATTACACATAAAATTGATAGTCATAAACTGAAAGATGAAGCCATAAAGGAAAAGTTTAACATAGAGCTAAGTAATTGTTATTCAGCACTCGGTGAAATAGACTTAGATATCAATGAAATGTGGGACTCACAGAGCAAAATACTAATGACAGCAGCAGAAGCAAGTGCCGGACTGAAGAAAATGGAAAAACGAGCTTGGATCTCAGACACCACATGGAAATACATCAAAGAAAGAAGAGAAGCAAAGAGAGCCATGACTAATGTAAAGACAGATCTTGGAAAGGTTCTGGCAAAAGCAACATACAAAGAATTAGACAACAAAGTGAAAAGTTCGGCAAGAAGAGATACAAGAGCTTATATAGACAACTTGGCAGAGAAAGCAGAGACAGCTGCAATTACAGGAGACAGCAGAACTCTCTATACAGTACAAAAGATGCTGACAAACACCTATACATCCAGTGGAACACCAATTCTAGACAAATCTGGATTAATGCTAACAACAAGCGCAGACATAAAAGCCCGTTGGGCAGAACACTTCAAAGAAATTCTTAACCGTCCACTACCTCACAGTTTAATAGATTTTGAAGCTGAAACACCAGCAGCAGAATTAGATGTAAATTTAGATGACTTCACCTTGAGTGAAATAGAAACCACCTTAAAGCTAATGACCAATAACAAGGCTGCTGGAGAGGATAAGTTAACAGCTGAGATCCTCAAGGCAATTGATAGCCATAATTTAATACATCTCCAAAAAATGTTCAACATCATTTGGAAAACAGAGAAGACGCCTCATAAATGGAAAAAAGGAATCATTGTTAAGATCCCAAAAAAGGGCAATCTTAGAGATTGTAACAACTGGAGAGGCGTGACACTTTTGTCAGTTGCCTCAAAGTTATTCTGTAAAATCATCCTAAATAGAATAAAGGATTCAATAGATACAGTAATGCGTGAAGAACAGGCTGGGTTTAGAAAAGGGAGAAGCTGTCTTGACCACATTTTCACTCTACGACTTATATTGGAGGAACATATTGAAAAGCAAAAACCTTTTGTACTTAACTTCATCGACTTCAAAAAAGCATTTGATAGTATTCATAGAGATTCTTTGTGGAAAATTCTGAAGCAATATGGTTTACCATCAAAAATCATAAATATTATCAAAGACATGTATGATGGTTACACATGTGCAGTTCGAACAGAGGAAGGACTGAGCGAATGTTTCCCAATAGAAACTGGGGTTAAACAAGGATGTATTTTATCGCCCTTGTTATTTGGAATTGTTATGGACTTCATAATGAAGAAATGCTGCACTGGTAATAAAGGCATCGAATGGATACAAGGAGACCATTTGGAGGACCTCGACTTTGCTGATGACATAGTTCTCATCAGCAGTCAGATAAAAACGATGCAGGAAAACACAAATGAACTATCATCAATAGCCAGCAAAATTGGGCTTGAGGTCAATCATGAAAAGACTAAAGTCATGAAAAGTTTAATTCCAACAAGTGACAAAATATACATGGAAAACAAACCAGTAGAAGAGATCGATCACTTTATCTATCTTGGAAGTCACATTGATCGAGAAGGGGATACGAGCAAAGAAATTAGAATCAGACTGGCTAAAGCAGCAATGTCTTTCAGAAGCCTTGAAAAGTTGTGGAAATCAAAACTCATTAGCACAAACACAAAACTTAGGCTATTCAAATCAAATGTACTATCAACCCTTACGTATGCGTGTGAAAGCTGGAAAACAACAAGAGATATAGAAACAAAGTTGAACGCATTCGAAAATAAATGTCTAAGGAAAATACTTGGTATAGAATGGAACGAATTCAAAACAAACGAGGAAATTAGAGAAATCGCCAATCAACCACTAATATCTTCAGTAATAAAGAAAAGACGATGGTCATACGTTGGACATGTGATGAGAAGAGATAATAATCGAATAGCGAAGCAAGCCCTCATATGGGAAACAACAGGTAAAAGAAAAAGAGGAAGACCCAGGTAGACACTGAGAAGAACATTGATGAGAGAGGCAAGAGCAGCAGGAATCGGCTCCCTCAATGAGATAGAACTGCTTGCACAGAACAGAGACAGATGGCGAGATTTAATAAAATATCTTTAAAAGAAAACTGCTAGAACAAAAATTCATATAGGAGAAGGTGTATCTTGGTCTACGCCCTATGGGCCGGTTACGGCTCGAAAGGTCAATAGATAGATAGATATATATATATAATATATATATATATATAATATATATATGTATATATATATATAATATATATATGTATATATATATATATATATATATATATATATATCACACTTTCTCTCACTCTCTTCACTTCCTCTTATATATATATACCTATGTAGGGCTATTTATTTACTGACATATCTGTGTGTGTGTTTGTTTGTTGTTCGTGCTGAAGGCCCATTGTGCTGAAACGTCGTTCACATTTTTGTGTCGTCCATTAATATATAAAGTTTTAACCATACCGTTTTTTTTCTATATTTTTTTTTTACATTTCTCCTTCCTCTTATACCCCCTTTGGGTTACGAGAGAGAAGGAAAGTTCTTGTTCTTGCCCTTCTGGCAGCCTCATCCATTGACAATTGATGTTGAGGCATTTCTCTGGCGTTATTAATCTGTCTTACTCTTCATCTACCGTGGGCTCTTCTTTCATCTCCTCCTTAATGTGCATTTTGTATGCTACAAAATAACTCCGTCATTTATGAAAATGTGATAATTTTTGTATCAAGCCGTCCTACTTTCCCAGAAAAAAAAACAGTGACAGAGCCTGGGTGAACCACTAGGGTGTGTTGGTAGATTAATGTTGCCACTGTTAGGGATATTCTCAAGACCATCATGTCATAAGACTTTAAAATGGATTGACGTTAATGCAATTGGGACATTTCCTTATCTGCCACACCTCTGTTCCAGCAAATAGCAAAATGTTTGTCCTGATTGTTCATACTGTTCTACTGAATGTTTTGCACTTTGTAATATGTGAAGCTTATGAAGGAAATTTCCAAACTGTTGTAACAGTTGTGGTTGGCGACACGATCTCCATGTGCTGGCACTAAATTTGAGTTGACTTCATAGTCTGTGAGCATGCCCCAAGAAATGCTGTCCCAACAAATGAAGTCAGGCCTCCACTTCAATTATACATGATCAGATCATAAGATGGTTGTATTAACTATTTTGTCACTATGGATTCTAAAAGATAACGATCTAGAATTGTCATAAATGGTTTCCAAGTGGTCTCATTTTGTTATTTGTCAATGGTTAAATCAGTTCTTCAATCAACACTGATGTAGCTTCTGCATTTTTACAATTTAAAAGGAGTTTGATGAGCTTCTAGAACTTGCTGAGCAAGGGGA
This sequence comes from Megaustenia siamemsis, assembly GCA_032433765.1. Taxonomy (NCBI): domain Eukaryota; kingdom Metazoa; phylum Mollusca; class Gastropoda; order Stylommatophora; family Ariophantidae; genus Megaustenia; species Megaustenia siamemsis. The sequence continues at coordinate 16,557,400 of JAVIAB010000108.1, forward strand.
TCATAAATCTGTGGATATGCTTGTCAAAGATATCTATGGAGGTAATTATGATGCTTTTGGTCTAGGAGGTGATGTTATTGCTAGCAGCTTTGGAAAGGCAGCATGGTCTACCCGTGATACTACAGGTTGGTGATAATAATGTTTATGTATTCATGATTTTGCTATTATTCACATAATGCATTTATTTGCTTGAAAGTTTTAATCCTTATCACAGAGAGAGAGAGAGAGAGAGAGAGAGCCATGGTAGATCAGTGGTTGTGGACTGGACAGGAGATCTGGTTCAGTCCTGATCGATAACTTCTCAACTCACCCAGCCTTAGATGGATACCAGATTTTTTAAAGTGAAAGGTGACAGTTCTGGAATATTGCTGACCACATTAATAAAAAATTTGCAGATGATACAAAAATGGGTTATGGTTGGCACCAGTATCACTGCAAATGAATTAAAATCCATAATTGCTCGCTCAACCGCCTGTGCCAGTGGAATCATCCGAATTTATATCTCATCTCTTGAACAAAGAAAGTTAGCTACAGTCCCCATCATAGCGATCTCAGCACATGCCAAAAGACATAAGGTGAAACTGCACAGAAAGTGAACACAGCCATCTGTTCCCCATCATACAATATCATCATTTATCGTAAGCAATCAGAATCTTGAAACACAATCAAAACGGATTAAATGCACGGCTCACAAAAATGGGTACTAGGCGTCATATTTTCTATTTGCCACAGGATGTGATGGACTTCTATTTTCTTTCTCTACCTCAAAAGATGTATAGCAAACATTCACTAGTGAGCAATATTGAGAAGAAATTACTTGGGTTTCAAAAGTGTGAACATGATAACATAATGTTGTTATGCATCTTCTTTCTCACCCCATAACCCTGGGGGTCATTAGGGCACCTCTGAGAGACTTAATTAACCTTCTCCATTCTCTCTACCTCAGTCATTCTTTGAGACTGCAAAATCGAGGCCTGTCCACTCTGTAATATTATCTTCCCATCTCTTTGTCTGCCTACCTTTCCTTCTCACTCTTTTCAGAGTTCCTTGGAGATTGCTTTTTGTCAGGCCAGATGATTGAGGCACAGTTTCATTTTGCATGCATTCACAAAAGATCATCTTATACTCCCTTTGTTTATTGTATCCATTTGCAAACTGTTTTATTTGTGATATGATCTATGTAAAAGATACTTAAAATCTTATGATAACATTTCATGTCCATAGCTTGAATGCTATCAAGCATGCTGTATTTCAAACATGGGACCTATGTTTTAACATCTCTGATAAAACCAGGTATATAGATATATATATATATATATATATATATATATATATAGATATATATATTATATATATATATATATATATATATATATATATATATATATATATATATTTGCGTATACCAGCTTTGACCTCTGGTGAAGTCCCTAGAGACTAGGAATTATTGAATTTTGTGTTTTAATCCATTTTTCTCTGGCATCCGTAGGCACAAGAGTCCCTCGCCGCACAGGCAGATAACGCTGTCTTTGGGGGTGCTTATATTTTTTTCCGTCGATGAGTAATTGACATTTTGAGCCAGGCTTTGCTGCTGAAACCAGGGTTGGTTGTCACAGAGAGAAATCACAAATAACAATTCCAGCTGGTGCAGCAGTGATTTGAACTCACAACCTCTCTGTCTTGAAGCTTGCATTTTGCCTCAAGACCAACTAGTCTCCCTGGACTAAGTATATGATCTCATTTACCCTGTGATCAGTGATTTCCTTCCTCTCTGCTGTGAGATTTAAAGGTTTGTCAAATAATTCTGCATTACAGTGGGATTTAAAGGTTTACTGAATAATTCAGTATTACAGAGAGATTTAGAGGTTTGTCAAATAATTCTGCATTACAGTGGGATTTAAAGGTTTACTGAATAATTCAGTATTACAGAGAGATTTAGAGGTTTGTCAAATAATTATGTATTGCAGTGAGATTTAGAGGTTTACTGAATAATTCTGTATTGCAGTGAGATTTAGCAGTTTGCAAAACAGTGCAAAACATTTATGTCATGGCATTTTATATTTAGGCTGATTCTAGTCCAGTACTCAATCATACAATGCAGTCTGATATTAAATAAGTTAAAATGCAAATAAATAAAATAAAAAGTTGTGTATAGGAAATGGTAACATAAAGTAAACATGAATTACATCACCAAACAGAAACCAAAAATTCTTCTTCAGGGACAACAAAAAAACATAAATAAAAATGACTATTTAAAATAAAATCATGCAAAGAAATAAAAATGTGCAAAGAAATAAAACTGCTGCTTCGGATAGTACAGAGTGGGTAATATTTAGACTCTGGTCATCTGGAGGAGGTTAAAATGCTGTATTGTGTGTTTGTCCTCTGCACATGAGCATTTATTGGTTTGTCTAATTATAATTTATTGTGTATTTATCTTATTCACATGGGATGTTTATCAGTTTGTCAAACTTTAATTTGTTGTGTGTTTTGATATTGGAGTCAACATTGTCCAGTTAGCAGTGTGAAATTAATCATATAATGATAAAAATAGTTTGGCCGTGTGATAAGAGAGAAAGATCAAAACAAAACACAACAAGCCTTTAATAAATGCTGCAAGAACACCAGACCCAAGGGTCAACCATGAAAAAGATGGGTTAATGGAATATTAAAAACACTAAGAAACATAACAGAAAGAAAATCTACCAGAAGAGCAAAAGACAACAAACTAATCACCCTTTGACGCCGAAAGGCAAGTGAGGAAGGAAAGAAGAAGAAAATAAAAATAATAACCTCTTTTCATATAATGGTCGTTGGGATTTTTATTTATGATTTCTGTCTGCGGCAACCACCCCTAGTCTCAGCAGCGAGACCCGGCTTGAAACATTAGTTACTCATCGACGGAAAAAATATGTGTACCTCTGAAGTCAGAGTTATCTGCCTCTGCGGCGAGGGACCCCTGTGCACACGGCTGCCAGGGAAAAATGGATTAACATGCAAAATTCAGTTCCTAATCTCTAGGGACTTCGTCAGAGTTGAAAGCTGGCGAACGCAACAACAACAACAATATAATGCTGGGCCAGTTAGCATAGGCCAATCATATCTTTTCATAGTCTCCTGTTCACAGTATGTGCATAAATTCTCCTAGCCTTCGTATGCTAAACCTCAATGTCAAACTATGCAATATTTTCACCCTGTCATTTCCATGTATATTTTTCCATCATAATTTGTTTCATTTTCCCACTTATTATATTTCCCACAAATAGCAATCACACAAAACATGTTGATTGCTATTTTCTGATATGTGTTAGAAGTTACAAAGTCATCTTTGTATAAAATTTTCATTAAGAATGTCTTCATTAATCTTTTTTGGCCGTGCTACTTTCTGCTTTATAGCCTATGTCAACAGAAGTGAGAACGAGAATCCAAGGTGGTGCTAAATAGAGCCAATTCTGACCTATGAAGTGATTTATGGACAGTAGACAAATAAATGAGAAGATGATCAGCGGTCACAGAGATGGCATTTCTCAGAAGAATGTTGAAGGTTCCCTGGACAGCTAAAAAGACCAAGGAGGAAATTTTCAAAGAGGCCAAGACAAAAAGGGGATCAGAAAGAAACAATCAACATTTTTAGATCATTAGAAAAGGAAAGTTGGAATACTTGGTTAAAACTGGCAAAATAGAGGGAGAGAAAGATCACAGATGTCAAAGAGAGAAAATACTGGATAGCTTAGTGTCATGGCACAGACAACAGTCAACAACAGAATTGATACGATGTATTGTGGATAGAGTATTGTAGTAGGACATGATTGCCTAAGCCAACTGGTATGGCACATGATGATGATGATTCTGCTTTATGTTTCTGTATCCTTATTTGCTGTTACTATTGATCCCAAATACTTAACTCTCTGCATCTTCTTAAAGTTGTCCAATTAATTTTTTTGGATGCATGCTGAAGAAATCTGCTTATTCGAGATTACCATTACATTTGTAATTACATATTGATAACAATTACCTTGTGTTATGTGGTTTTTGGACCTTCATGGATTGATCACAGAGCAGTAAACACAAAAATAAGGGTGTGTATTACATTATTTTAAAACGACTAAATAAATATATAATAAGTTAGATGCATTTGAAAACAAGTTCCTGAGGAAAATACTTTGTATATCTTGAAATGAATTTAAGACTAGTGCAAAAAGAAGAATAATGACAAAGCATCCAAAAATATTTATAATCAAGAGAAGAAAGTGGAAATATGTTGACCACATGTTGAAAAGAAGCATGAAAATATCAAAGCAATATCAGAGTATATGGGTACTAGAGCATTAAAAAAAATTAAAAAGAGACCAACCTAGAGGAACACTGAAAAGAACAACTGAGGTGAGAGGCAGCAACAGCAGGCATTAATCCCATGCAGAGACTGAGTGGCTTGGGGCCCAGAAAAGGGACTTATGGTGAGATACAATATGGACCCTGTATTAGGTTTGGCACTTGATAGCAAAAGTTGTCGGACTTAGAGATTCTAGAATTTCTGCCCTATGTGCCGTCTTTGACTTGAAAAGAAAATAGATATTTAGATAGACTACATTATATTGGTTGTGATACCTTCCTCAGTTCAGTCTTTCAAAAAAGAAGATGTTGCACGAAGTTTACTTCTGTGTATCAGCAATGATATCGGGCAGATATCTTACCTTCAGGCAAAACTCCACGGCATCAAGAAGATCTATTTTGGAGGGTTCTTCATTCGAGGGCATCCATTCACCATGCACACTATGTCATTTGCAATCAACTTTTGGTCAAAGGTTGGTAAATTTATATTGATTTGTTTTTCTAATTTTTGCCTGATGACAATTCCTCTTCATCATCACCCTTAGAATGGTGTTATATTGGCATCATCAATCAACCTCGACAACCTTTCAATCTCGACAGTTATTTATCATTTTCATTGTTGACCTTCTGCCAAGCTATTCTCTTAAGCTGTCTGGTATCTTTTCTCTTTGCTTCCCTCTATCTCTTCATCCCTCAATTTTTCCAGTTGTTACAATATATTCAAGCTGTTCTCTTCTCTTTACATGGCCAAAAAAAAATTGGCATAGAGACACTATATTGTCTTTTACAGCACACTGCAATAGTTTACACCTTTCAGTCGAATACATGCAGCATCACAAGCATTTTAGGATACACTGTTGCCTCTTCTTTTCAATTTCTTTTTCCTTTGGACAAGAAAGTCCTGGGTTCGATTCCCACCACAAGTGGTGGACAATTTAAAGAAAAGAAAAGGATTCCATGGTTTCTAAGGCTTCATGGCTTTACCCTCCCCTAGTCTCTCATAGTGATATCTGATGTCTAGCCCTCTTGGGTAATGGTGAAAAATAGGAGGCCCTGTGTTCACTCTATGCACATTAAAGAATCGTTGGCAGTTGGAAATCAAAAAGATTAGACCCAAATTGGCCGTTATCTATCTCTATTGACCTTAAGAGCCATAGCCGGCCCATAGGGCATAGACCAAGATACTCCTTCTCTTATCTAAATTTTTATTCTAGCAGTTTTCAATTCTTTTAAAGATATTTTTATCAAATCTCGCCATTTGTCTCTGTTCTGTGCAAGCAGCTCTATCTCTTTGAGAGAGCCGATTCCTGCTGTTCTTGCCTCTCTCATCAATGTTTTTCTCTGGGTCTTCCTCTTGTCCTCTTACCTGTTGTTTCCCAAATGAGGGCTTGCTTTGCTATTCGGTTATTATCTCTTCTCATCACATGTCCAACATATGACCATCGTCTTTTAAAATTGGCCACTGCTCGGGCAAAATTAATAGGAAAAAGTAATCTATCTGATTAAAACTTTCAACTATAAAAATGAGAATACCTCTGAAGTTTGAGAATATCTGCCTGTATGATGACGGACACCTGAGCACATGGCTGATAATGTGAAAATATGAAAAAGTGATTAAAAAAAAAAAAGTAAAGTACCCCCCTGTCACGCCATGTGGCGTATAGAGAATATGCTGTTAATGACCATAAATTTTATGGACCTTCAACACATGATTTTGGGGGTAATGTGGTCGGTATTATGCCTGTGCCACTTTACTTTCCCAGAAAAAAATCCAGTACCCATTAAAGGTTAGGCGAACACGAAAGCCGTTGGTTGGGATCGAACCCTACCTCTTGTCCTTTGTAGTCCAGTTCACTAACCACTGAACTATCATGGCTCCCATGAAAAAGTGATATTCACACAAAATTCAGTCCCTCTGGACTTTACTGGAGTTATAAAGCTGGCGAACACAACCAAATAAAATCAACAATTCATATTTACTTGGCCAGACTTGTATGTCTGTTTCCAGAGGTCATGTGGGGAAGTGGAGGCCATGTGGTGAAGTGGAGGCCATGTGGGAAAGTGGAGGCCATGTGGTGAAGTGTAGGCCATGTGGGAAAGTGGAGGCCATGTGGGAAAGTGGAGGCCATGTGGGGAAAGTGGAGGCCATGTGGGGAAGTGGAGGCCATGTGAGGAAGTGGAGGCCATGTGGGGAAGGGGAGGCCATGTGGGGAAGTGGAGGCCAAAATACAATCCTTTTTCTGAGACTGTGTCATCAATGACTGTGACAACCCCTGTTGCCCAAAAATCCTGGTTCTCTAGCAAGTGGGATACCTTGTTGTTTTCATGAAGTTGCTAGTGTATTTGTGTGTCTTAACTGGGGAACTGCAATCACATTTAATCTGTGTAATCCTGGCTGCTGCCCTAAAATTTGGTCATTCTTAGTAGGGTAACCTCTTGCATATTTAACTTATGTGGATCGCTCTTAGCACTTTAGCCTTTTCTACTGGATAGCTGCAAGCATATTTAGTCAATTCTTGCTTGATAGCTGCAAGCATATTTAGTCAATTCTTGCTTGATAGCTGCAAGCATATTTAGTCAATTCTTGCTTTGTAGCTGCAAGTATATTTAGTCAATTCTTGCTTGTAGCTGCAAGCATATTTAGTCAATTCTTGCTTTGTAGCTGCAAGTATATTTAGTCAATTCTTGCTTGTAGCTGCAAGCATATTTAGTCAATTCTTGCTTTGTAGCTGCAAGCATATTTAGTCAATTCTTGCTTGATAGCTGCAAGCATATTTAATCAATTCTTGCTTGATAGCTGCAAGCATATTTACTAGTTGTTATGGATCCAGAAGCTTGTGAGCTGAAGCCCTTGGCCCAGTGTCACGTAATGATATCTGCAGATATTTATGAGTTCCCTTATTCTGTCCAAGGTGTTCCATTTATCAGGTTTTTGAGGAAGTCGAGTTTCTCTGATGTCAGTGAGCTTTGGACATTCAAAAAGGTGATGTTCTACTGTTTCATATGGGTGTTCACAGAGTGGACAAGCTGGAGTTTGGTTTTGTTGTATTCTATTGATGTGGTTGTTCAGTGGTACATGACCAGTTCTCAGTCTGAAGATAGTGGTTTGGTCTCTTATTTTTAGCTTGTTAATGTTGTCATAGGCGTTTGGCCTCATCATATATTTAAAAATATCTCTTCCTGTTTTTCCAATTCAGCCAATGATCTCTACTGTTAGATTTTATGATTTGTTTGGCTGTGTTTAATAAGATTCTGGTGTTAAATGGGGTCTGTCTGGATCCTCTCTTACCCTAATGTATCTGCCTTATCACTTTCTGGTGTGTTGGAGTGTCCTGGGATCCATTGCATCACTAGACTTATGTCTTGTGTGTTAATGAGTTATCTATGTCTATAGTGAGCTTTGGGAGTTTTGGTTTGTTTATGTTACTTCCTAACACCTGCAGAGCTGATTTGGAATCAGCATCTACAGCTATATTTATTTTCAGCATATTTAATCAATTGGTTGATAGCTGCTAACATATCTAGCCAATCTTAGCTGGAGAGTTTCTTGCATATTTGGCCTGTCTTATCTTGTGAGTTGCTAGCATACATAATTTGTTGCTATTGCATACTTAATATCTTAATTTAGAAGTTCCTTTTTAGCTGTCTATTTTAATTAATCACTAGCATTGGCCTCTTTAGGTGTGAAGGTGGTAACATTTCCTTGTGAGAATGTTCAGTAATAAGCAGATTTCCATCACCTAATTAATTCTATATCTGATTTATCATGTTTTAATTGGCATTCCAATATAAACGGCGCAATATCTGTACCACAACAGGTTATGTAGCTTCACAATAATTACAAAATCATGTACTTGTCTGATTGCTCCATGAATTATTTTTACTGATATTGTTAATAGCTAAATATAAGATGCATATGAATTTTTTTTCAACATCTTATTTCCATACTTATTCTATATTATCTATCTCTTGACCTTTCGAGCCGTAACCGGCCCATGGGGCATAGACTCAGATACTCTTTTCCTGTTTCAAAATTTTTTCAGTCTCAATCCTTGCAAAGATCTTTCATCACATCTCGCCATTTGTCTCTGTTCTGTGCAAGCATCTCAGTTTCATTGAGTTAGTCGATTCCTGCTCTCTTTGCTTCTCTGATCAATAAACCGGAAACCATACATATTACTACTTATAAAATAAACAGGAAACCATACTTATTACTACTTATAAAATAAACAGTAAACCATACTTTTAAAATAAACCAGAAACCATACTTATTACTACTTATAAAAATAAACCAGAAACCATACATATTACTACTTATAAAATAAACCAGAAACCATACTTATTACTACTTATAAAATAAACCGGAAACCATACATATTACTACTTATAAAATAAACCAGAAACCATACATATTACTACAGTCGAACCTGGTCTTAGGACCACCTGTTTAAAGCGTTTCCCTGGTTATAGGACCGGGTCTACAATTTCCCCGAGTTTTTTACTATATGCTAACACTGATTACGGCGCTCACCGTATGACGCGACCAGAGACCAGGCTAATTAACCGCCGCCAATGTTATTTATCCCGTTTACGACACGCGGGTAATCCGAGATTACGATACACTGACCAGCCAGTCCTTCTCCGTCTCGCTGGGAGCCATAAACGATCGACACAGGTGTCTACAGGTGTCGAAGTTTTCCCGTATTTAGTGAGTCCCAGATTACAGTGGGACGTGTTACGTTTATCAGTCAATACTGGTGTGAGAAACACGGCAGACACAGATCTATGATTCGTGAAGTGACATCACTTCGCGGTTCCGTCTAGGTCAATTTACTGGATGTAGTCTACTGGATTGCTGCAGCATGGAAAGAAGTGGACAACTCAACCATCCTTAAGTGTTTCTGTAAAGCAGGTTTTCATTGTCCTGCTGAAACACACGCATATTCTCTGACGCACATGGAATCTGCATCAAAGACCGACGTGCAAATTGTTTCTACTGCAATTTCTACTGCTTTGGATAACCTTTCAAAAGAATTGTTTGGATACCAATTGACAGACATCTCCATGATTGATTCAGGGCTCCAAACTTGCAACACAATAGAAACAAACTGGGATCTTCCTGCCACTGCAATTTTAGCTGCTGAGGATGTGAATAGTGAATCAGACAACGAACAAGATTCTACTGACATTGAGAAAACATACACTATCGCAGATGCACATAATGCTTTGGAGCTTCTGCGCACCTATTCAATAACAAACGGGAGATCTGACATACTAGACGTTATCATGGACTTGAGAGAAAAATTGAACTTATCGTTTATTTCATCTGTCAAACAACAGACTACCATATTGGATTTTTTTCAAGTCAAAAGTGATACATGTACAGTATAAGTGGAATCTGTGTATGTGTGTTTTATTTTTGTGTGTTTAACTATCGTGTTTTATGAAAAGTGTCCAACCAGTGGCTATTGTAGACCGACATGTGCACTATGTTCTACTCATGGATTACGCTGATTTGCAGGTTAGTTTTCATAGTGCTTAGGATAAAATTTTTTTTATCGCTCTATTTATTATGTGAAACCTGTGAGGCAGGACCACCTGTCCTATGGGACCAGTTTTTGAAAGTCCCGTGAATGGTCGCCTTAGACAGGTTCGACTGTACTTATAAAATAAAGGTAAAATTGTATCTGGCAGCTAAATTAGTAGAGAGATGAGAACAATAATGACGTTTCAGCAAAAGCCTTCCTCTGATAAAAAAAAGTATACAAAGACCAACATGATAGGCAAATACTATTCTTTAATAAACAGTGTTTCTATTTTCTTGTTTATTATTATTATTTTTTTTAGGGGGAGGCAAAGTCGCCTATTTTGTAGCAGAGCTGGAAGTTGTCAACGACCCACAGCTGATGGACTGCGACATGATAGGTAAACCAGAACCATCCAGACCCTACTCCACATATCCGTGGTGCCTCCAGTAATCAGACTAATCTGTCTAGTCTGGCCAAGCGAGTAGGGATTGAAGAGGGTAGACAACCCGATACTCAAAAATAACATGCTGAAGTCAGGTGTGTTGGGCTGAAAGGCGCAAATATTACAGTTTTACTACAAAACACAACACAGACACGCCCACTTAACGTCCTCTTAAGGGCGGATGATGAGAAGGTGTATTCCTTTAGCCATCAGATGAATGCGAGCAAGCAAGCTGTAAATATTTTTTTTTTAGGACAGATTGTTGCATCCTCTGCGGCAGTTGGTACATATAACGAGCATCTTTTTTTTTCTCCACGATACATTACTAGGGTGAAATCCAAGCGCTGTTTCTTCGGCATGAGGGTTATTTGTGTGCTATTGGCGCATTCTTGAAAGGAATGGAGGAAGAAGGTATCCAGAATAATTTTGTTGCAATAATTCCTTTTTTTTTATTTTCATTCTAAATTAAGTTTTCATTATTTCATTTGTGAAATAACTTTTTGTTTTAGGAATTTAGAATTCAGCTTAACCCCTGGAGAAATTCAAAAAAATATATATGAAAAAATATGGCATGGTTGAAGCTTCACGTAATAAGTCAATGACACAAATTAGAGCAACGTTTCAACTCAATAGGTCTTCATTAGGAACAAACATACAAAACTTTGTTCCTGCTGAAGGCATATTGAGCTGAAACATCCTAATTTATGTTATGCACTTATTATGTCAAGCTTTAACCATACCATTTTTTCTTTTTTTTTTCTATATATATTTTTTCATTCCTCCTTACAATTAGTTTTACTGCAGCTTCACATTTTTATGCATTTCTTTGCTTTAACCCTACATGTTTAACCCCTATATTTTCATTTGATGCTTTGCTCACCGGGCCTTGTTTTCTATATAATAATGACTACTTTAGATTTGCATTTGAGCTACATTCAAAATGTAGTAAAACATTAAGACAAATGACATTAAAATTCCTTGTTATTATTGCATGTTGTTGCTTTTCTAACAAGAAAAATACCATCTGTATTAATATATATATATATATATATATATATATATATATATATATATATATATATATATATATATATATATATATATATAAGTAAAGTACCCCCATTACGCCAAGTGGGAATATGGTGTTAGTGACCATAAATTTTGCAGACCTTCGGCACATGTTTTTTGGGGTAATGTGGTCAGTATTACGCCAGTGCTGCTTTACTTTCCCAGAAAAAAATCCGGTACCCATTTAAGGATGGGTGAACCGGAAGCCGTCGGCTGGGATTGAACCCTATCTCTTGTCCTTTGTAGTCCAGCTCACTTGTGTATTTTTTTGTTGTTGAGGTTTTGTTTTTGTTGAACAGCTTCTCTCATGGCTAATTCTACCAATTTTTGACAAACACACATGGCCACAGATTGAACAAGTCAGGCCCACTGATCCACAAAGTTTCACTGCTGATGGTGTTCATTTAGGTTAAGAGAACAAAATTTCAACTAGTCACCATTAATCTCGACTGTTGTCAGTGAAAATCAGTGTGACCTACACATTTAAATATAATTATGAGAAAACTGCGTGGCAGAGAGATTCAAAAATATAATTTATTTAAACTTTAAATGGTATATCTCTGCAGCGTAGTTATTTTTCTTTAGGGCATTAATTATTTTTTTCCAATAACATCAAAGAAATACTAGACCACTAGGTCAGGTTAATTGTGAGCATGTGTGGAAAACACAGATCCGCTGTTGTATAAAAATGACACCATAAATTATTACAAGTTTATTTTATATGCTATAAAAGAGAATATTTAAGAGAATGACATTAAATTATCAAATTAATATAATTAAATTTTATTTTAAGTGCTTACAAAAGATGTATTTTAAAAAACATTTAGGAACTATTACTGAGTGTATTATGATAATGTCATTGTTTTTTATATTATCTGTGCTCTCCTTTCCATGCTAAAGCAAAGGGACATGCCTAAAATATCGGTAACAAGGCCCTGTGTGCTGTATTCATTAGATTTTGTTTGTTATTTTTGAGAGATAAACAACAAAAGTCTTATTTTAATATTTTTTTGATAGTACATTAAATTTAAAAGACACCATGGTACAGAAAATTTGTTAAAAGACACCATGTAACTGAATGTATTAAAAGACACCATGTTACAGAATATGTTAAAAAGACACTATGGTACAGATTATACATTTTTTCAAAGTCTGGGAAGGGATTAATTAAATTATGTTTATTTAATAAACTTGTGTGATTTATTTGTGTTTTGTATTTTCACATATTTAATTTGAAATAAGTGTATTGTGTTTATTTTAATTTAGTTAACACATCGTCTTCATTGCACAATGGACTCAACACAATAGAACCTTCTAGTGAATGTGAATGGGGCACAAGTAAAATGACTGCTGAACATCTGCTACAATCATGCCCATTATATAAGATGAACAAAGATGGCTGTTGTAACCATCACCTGTACTATACCACGAGATGCTGTATGGAGATGTCACCAGCCTTGAGCTGATGCATACTTTCTTCAAACAATTAATATTGACATCTAAAAGTTTATGCTACAGCAGCAGATCCACCACAAGAAAGTGGAGTAAGATCTTGATCATTTGTGGTTTCCTGATCCTGATGAAAGCAGTTAGCTTTGAGTTTCTGACAGCTTCCAGTCCAGTTACTGTTAGGCCTCTTCCGCTATAAGAGTTCAAAGTAAGAATCAATAAATAAACTTGTGTAACATACATTAGATGGAGCTGCATACTGTGATTTCTAAAGTGTAATTTATTTATTCCACCTTTGTTTTTACAAGAGGTCGGGTTCGATCCTAACTGAAGGCTTCCGGGTTCACCCAGCCTTAAATGGGTACTGGATTTTTTTCTGGGAAAGTAAACTGGCACAGGCGTAATACCGATCACATTACTCCAAAAATCATGTGCCGAAGGTCTATACAAATTATGGTCATTAACACCATATTCTCTATATGCCATTTGGCGTGACGGGGGCTCATTACTTTTTACCTTTGTTTTTGTTTCAGATGCAGAGCGCTACTCCTGGGGTGAGAATCTTGCCAGCAGCTCAGGATTGGCTAGTCCCAAAGTTACAAGCACCTCTTTCTTGAGGCAAACGTCTAATAGTGTGAGTAATTCTAAAATAAAATGTTAGTTGTCTCGTAACTGTCTGGTCTTGAGGTAAGATGCTGACCTCTTAACAGGATGGTCCTAGGTTTGAAACCCTTAACAGGTGGTGGGAATGTTCTTCCATGGCTTTACCCTCCTCACACATTACCCCAAAAAGCATGTGCCGCAGGTCTATACAAATTATGGTCACTAACACCATATTCCCTATACACCACTTGGCATGATGGGGCACTTTACTTTTATTACTTTACCCACCCCTGGTCCTTGGGGAGTGAGATCTGATAGTTAACCCTCTCAGATCACAGAGAAAAATAGGTAGTCCTGTGTGCACTCTGCATAAGTTAAAAAAGCCTTGGTAGTTAAAAGTCTATAAGAATAGGCCAAATGTAGCTGCTGCGCTAATTTGTCAATATAATGATGATGTGGGGACAGAACATTAATGATGATGTGTGAGAAGTGTCATTTGTGTGTATACTGCAACATCAGTACCAACATATAACCACACAAAATTGGTTAATGCTGAGGTCAAAGGTCTCATCTGCGATAACATCAATGAGAAAGATGCCATCATCTATACAGATGGATCTGTAAGACGACACCAAAGAAGTGCATGGGCATTTACAGCACGCTCGGCAGGCAGAATAGTCTATGAAGATAGTGGTACATACGTCATGACCATGAGTAGCATGACAATGGAGGTGATGGCAGTGACCAAGGCTTTCAAATGGTTAGAGTTACAAGACTACATCCACGCATGTATACTGAGTGATTTGATGAGCATGATAAAAAAAAGTGGAGGCGGGCTCTGTACGCATGCAATGGGCAGAGTCGTTGCAGAAATCCAAAATACGTAAGGTCACCTTTGTCTATGTCCCTGGCCATGCAGGAGTACAGGGAAATGAATGAGCGGACAGGTTGGCTAGCTGCGCTGTCGTTGAGGACGGGCAACCAATGGATCAGGTGGACATCATCAATGCCCTCCGAGACGTGGGAAGAGCACAGAACTTCGACAAACACAGATCCACATTACTTCTTCGGATGATGGAAATGGGAGTTAAGATAGGCACAGCCAGAAATGAGAAACTTAGTGGGCGTGTAAGAAGACTTATCCACCAACATAGAACTGGAGTCATCAGTCACTGGACACTGCGGGAATTGCTGAAGAGGGGATCTGAGCACCTATGGACATGTCCGGAGTGCAATGATGATGACCCGCAAATAACTCAATAAATTGGGCCAGGCATATTATTGCTACTTTAATACATTTGCTCAAACTGACAAAAACAATAGTTATAAGAATGTAGCACTAGAATTGAACCATACCATAAAGGAGACATTTATTTAGTTGGTTTACTTACAGGCCCTCTTTTGGAATTCCCAGGGAAAGAGACAGAGAGGAAGACCAAAATATTCTTGGAGAAGACATGTGAAAGCAGAGATGAAGATGATGGGGAAGACATTGAAAAATTTTAACAGAATTTCAAGGAACAAAATGGCTTAGAAAATGTCTATTGAAGACTTATGCTTCACAGGGAGCTGAAAGGAAGAAGAAGAATAAAGGAGACATTCATTGACTTGTTAAGATTATCGCTTCACCAAAACAGTCATTGTCTTGTTTGATTGCAACAAAAATAATAGGTCTGTAATCACGCTACAAACATTATCTATCTACTGTCCTTTTGAGCCGAAGACGGCACATAGGGCAGAACCGCAATCTCAAAAACAGAAACCTTGCGTGCCAAAATGACATATATTGCAGAGATCACTGATTCTAAAATCTATGGCTCTGTTTCCATAACATTACTTTTTATAATCACAGTTTGTCAAGCCTTCGATCAACCTCCTTAGTGATCTCTTACGACATTCCTGGAAGGTCACAGTGTCACTATTATAAACATTATATACACAGACACAATTCTTTAATGAATATAAAACCATGTGAAAATTAGTTAACGAAAACACACATTCCTAGATAGCTGTCGCAAAAGTAAGTCAAAACACTATTTCTTGGAATAAATTGTGGTATTTAAATAACTTAGTGATCTAGACTAAGAATAACTGAAATACTTAACTTGTGTTGCCACATTTGGTACAGTGCCTCCTGGCTTGTAGTTGAGCAAGCTAAATAAACTATAAAGTTTACATGCAAAGAAAAAAAATGTGTAACTCACAGGCTAATCCCACTCTAGTTCCCAATGTCTATTCTACAGTAAACAAATATTTCTCCTTTTGGGAATTGGTAAAAACCTTTACCTGCTTTATTTTCTTTTGCACTTCTCTCCCTCTCTTACCTTTTAGCTTTGAGACAAGATGGAGTGTTTGTTTCAATTTTTTGTAATGTATCTCGTGTAGGATTATGGTTATGGATATGGAAGACCCCAGTATCACTGCAAACAAATTAAAATCCATAATTGTTCAACAACCCATGCCAGTGGAATCAATCGAACTAATATATGTCTTCTCCCAAACAAAGAAAGGCAGCTGCTGTCCCCATCATAGCAGCCTCGGCATACACCATAGACATAAGGCGAAACCACACAGAAAGTGAACACACCCATCTGTTCCCCGTCATATGATATAATCATTCATCATGAGCAATCGGAATATCGAAACACGATCAAAACGGATGGAACAAGTGCCCAAAGCACTTAACTCAGTAGCTCCAGCAGCAAGCCGGATATGTATATATAGAATACACAACAGGTTTGCAACATGCTAAGACCCTAACAATCATGTTGCACACATATCATAATATATATATATATATGATTATGGAAGACCCCGGTATCACTGCAAACAAATCAAAATCCATAATCCCTCAACCATGTTCACCAAGAGGTCAGCTTTTTTACTTATACACCATCTTCTAGATCTCCCTCCTGTTTTCTATGTTCTAATATTTCTACTATATTTCTTTGTCATCATCTCATAACTGGGTGTCTTTGGGGTATCACTGACAGACTCTGTAACCTTCTCCATTTCTCTCTATCTTCAGTAATTTTTTTTTGGACCTCTGTAACGTTGAGGCATGTCCATTCTTTTATGTTATTTTCTCACCTCTTTCACTGCCTACCTCACTTTCTCACTTCTTTCACAGTTCCTTGCAGAATGGTCTTTGCTAGGCCAGACGATTGAGATACGTGGCTAAACCATTTCATTTTGCTCTTCTTCTTTACTTCTTCTTCTTCTTTTCTCTTTTCACTGATACCTAAAAGGTGTCATAGTTATGTCATTTGTCGTTCTTGAGCTGCTCGAACTGTCCGAATTAGTGATTTTCCTTTGTTGTTACATGTCTCTGTCACTGCATCTATCCATCTTCTTCTGGGTCTTCCTCTTGGTCTTTTTCCATGCATTCTTGAGAAGAACGCCCTTAATGGTGATTGGTGAGGATTCATTCTGACCAGGTGACCAAACCATTTAAGTTGTTGTTGTTCTATATATTCCTGGCAAGGTTTTGTTCCTACCATTTTTCTTATGGTTTCATTTGGTATTCTATCTCTTCTTATGTTGTTTGTTACTTTTCTCAAGCATCACATCTCACATGTATTGATCTTTCTTAATTGGGATTTAGAAAGGGTCCATGTTTGTCTCTCATAGCACAAAGTTGGTATGAAAATGCTATTTATCATTTGTTGTTTAGCTGGCATAGAAATGTTTGGATGTCTTAACAATGGTGAAAGCTGGTATATGACAGCATTCTCTTCTTTACTATCATCTTATACTCTGAGTTCTGTTCATGGAATCAGTTTCACTGCAGTTGGGAATTCCCCATATCCACTCCATTTATGTCACAGCTCCCTCCTAAGTGTGTTGGCAAAATCTGTTTACAAGGTCGACTACCATGCAGCTCTAATCAGCAGCACAGGCGACAATTGATTTTTGTATCCTTTTGCTAACTTTTTTTCATTCATGATGTGATCAATGTGAAGTGATTAATGTAAGAGGTTCCAAAAATCTTTCAATAACAATTAATCTCTATATTTAGATTATATAATTTAATGTCTTTGATAATTCAATAATTTTTATTTCATTTGCATGGGCCTCTATATTTCATGTGCAAAATATTTAATTTTTCTGAATGCTCATTAAAGATGTCATGGTAGTAAAGTTAGGTTAAGAAAGACAGAACAAACTGAACAGGTTTTTGTTGACCTTTGCTGCATTAAGGGAGCCGTGATAGCTCAGTGGTTAGTGAACTGGACTACAAAGGACAAGGGGTAGGGTTCGATCCCAACCGACAGCTTCCGGATTCACCCAGCCTTAAATGGGTACCGGATTTTTTTCTGGGAAAGTAAAGTGGCACGGGTGTAATACCGACCACATTACCCCAAAAATCATGTGCTGAAGGTCTGTAAAATATAGGGTCACTAACACCATATTTCCCTATACGCCACTTGGCGTGATGGGGGTACTTTACTTTTTTTTTACTTTGCTGCATTAGGGGCCAAATGGTTGATGATGTTATTACTTTTATCTTTTCAGTTCTCAATGCTGGAGATCAACAGGCTCGACCGAGCCCTCTTGCCCTGTCCACTTCTGCTTGACGTCACAAGCTATTTCCCAGACACTGTGGACCTGACCCAGGATGCAGATGCTAGAAACTACTGGCTAAAGTGTTTTGCTGACAGTGCTCATAAGGTTGTCAACCGGCTTGTGTAGATCAATAAATGCGTGAGCCATGTGCTTAATAATGTCTGCTTGATTATAGCTTGTGGCATTTTGTTTGTTTTATGTTTT
Source organism: Megaustenia siamemsis (assembly GCA_032433765.1). Classification (NCBI taxonomy): domain Eukaryota; kingdom Metazoa; phylum Mollusca; class Gastropoda; order Stylommatophora; family Ariophantidae; genus Megaustenia; species Megaustenia siamemsis. The sequence goes on from JAVIAB010000108.1 coordinate 16,575,592, forward strand.
CTATTCTACCTGCTTATGTAGAGCTAGACTTTACATATGGATGTGAATCATGGACAATAGGACAACAGACAAGAAAATCACTGGAGTCTGTAGAAATGTGGTTTTACAGAAGAATGTTGAGAATACCATGGACAGCTAAGAAGAGTAATGAAAACGTTCTGAAAGATGTCAAAGCAAAAGAGAGCTAATATCTAATATTAGGCAGAAACAGGAAAGGAAGGTCAGATCCTATCTACTGATAGGAAGGTCAACAACAGAAATGATAAATAACTGTTGTGATCGAAAGTTGTGCAGAGACATGATCACCCACGCCAGCAGACCCGGTACTTGATGATGATTCTACCTGCCTACTGTCCTTTTGAGCTGAAGACATAGGGCAGAAATTTGAGACTCACTAGGTCTAACAATCTTTGTTGTGAAGTATCAGTCCTTGCACAGCATAAGAAGTGTATCTCACCATGGTTTCCTTGTTCTTGGTGATTTGTTCAACCTTGGCAAATTGATGCATACTGTTGTTGCCTCTCACCTCAGTGTTTTTCTTGGTCGACTACTTTTTCTTTTACCATGTGGGCCCGCTCTGAGATACTCTTGTTGTTTCTTCCTGTCGCATGGCCATATATGACCACCTTCTTCTCTTGATTATAGATGATATTTTTGTTATTTGTATTGTCATTTCTTTTATTTCAGCACTAGTCTTATATATTCATTCCATGGTACACAACATTTTTTCTTGAAGCATTTATATTCAAGTATATGCAATACAGTTTTTTTTATTGCTTAATATATATGTATATATATAGTTAATTTGTAAGTGTTGTGTTTATTTGTTAACATGCTTTATAGATCTCCTTTATGCAATGAATTACATATTAAGAGCCTACATTTATATTGTGTGATTTTGAACCTAAACTTGTCTTTTTAAAAATGTAATTACTAAGCAGAACAACTTGAAAGATGAATTTCTTTTTTTTATAGCGATGTATGTGTCTTCATTTTAAACTCCTTAATCTCTCACTGAATATGTAGTAAAATAGTAAAAGTTCCCTCCATGTCTTACTAGGCATATGCGGAATATGGTGTTAGTACCCATTTTTTTCCATGACTGCGGCACATAGTGATTGATGTTTGTTATTACGTCAGGCTCCCTTTGCTTCCCAGAAAAATTTCTGATACCCATTTCTAAGGGTTGACCATCAATATGGTCGCTGTAAGTCCATCAGTATGTTTGGCTATCTCATAGTGTCATTTTATTTTTCCGGCAGTGTTTCTCCAGTTATAAAGAGTTGTTTTGATGTCAGTGATGGCTAATTAAATTTCCTTGGTCACAGAAAAAAAGGAAAATTACCAATTTCATACGACATTATACGAGATCGTATCTCACAAAATTGGAAAAAGGAAAATTCTAACATCAATATATACAAATCCAACACTCAGAGATCACTAGAAGTAGTAATTTGGACAATACATGGAGGGGAGGATGTTTGGCTATGTCAAATTTGGAAGAATTTGTCTGTTTTTTTTTTTAACCGTTTGCCAGCTTTTACCTCTGACGAAGTCCCTAGGAACTGAATTTTGCATGTTAATCTGTTTTTTCCTGGCAGCCATGTGCACAGGAGTCTCTCGCCGCACAAGCAGATAACTCCGTGTTCGGAGGTAGTTATATTTTTCCGTCCATGAATAATTGACGTTTCAAGCCGGGTCTCGCTGCTGAGACCAGGGGTGGTTGCAACAGAGAGAAATCATAAATAAAAATTCCAGCTGGTGCAGCCGGGATTTTAACCCACAACCTCTCTGTCTCGAGGCTGGTGTCTTGCCTCGAGACCAACCAGTCCCCCCCATTTGTCTGTTGATGTGGTAATTTCTAGCACAGTATCATAATCTAGAGTTAATATATGTTGTTAGAAATGTCCACACAAATACATGATATGCTATCAGTACAATATCATAACATCTGAAGTGTAGTTGTTGCATGTTGGTGTGGCAATAAAGTGATTGTGGTTTCGGTGACACTGTATATACTTAATGCTTTCCAGTCAGCTCAACTAAAAAATTGTGATGCAAGGTTCTTTATGTTTCAGAAGGTAAATAACAGCATGGAAGAACATTGATACTTCATCACCAAATACTATAGTCTAGTGCGATGAAGTTTAATAAATTACTTCCTTATGACATTAAATTATGTTATGGGATGTCCTTTAACTTTATATTCATTAGACTTGCCATTTTGGTTATTGGGAAGCAGCAGTGTAAAGTTATTCTTTAATTAATTTTTTTCAATAATCTATTTTCAGACACGTGATCTTGCAATAAAGAGTCAGCCACATGAAAGAGACGCTAAGGAACGTGGAAACAGATTTTTGGAGAAGTATCTTGAAAGGCTACAGTCACTGGAACAAAATCCGTGGTGTGTGTGCAAATAGTGGTTTTGTAGAATTGTCTCATACCATGGACAGATAAGAAGAGTAATGAAAATGTTCTGAATGGGGCCAAAGCAAAAAGACAGTTAATATCCAATATTAGGAAAAAACAATTATAATTTTTGGCCATGTAATGAGAAGGGAACAGCTGGAATACATTGTGACAACTGTGAGGAATGAAGAGATAGAGGGAAGCAAAGAGAAAAGATACCAGACAGCTTAAGAGAATGGCTTGGCCGAAGGTCAGCAACAGAAATGATAAATAACTGTCGAGATCGAAAGTTGTGGAGAAACATGATCACCAACGCCAGCAGGCATGGTACTTGATGATGAGGATGATAATTGTCTCACATGCTGTAATAAAGAGGATATAAATGAACAATGTATTATTACAACATTAAGTTGAGGAACGTTACCCCAATTCCTACAGGAGATTTGAAACTTTCATGACAAGTTCATTCTATCTGGTAGTTAGTGCTTTACTCAGAGTATATGTTCTACCTATTTCCAGCAGTTTCTGTATTTATATTTCTTTATTTATTTCAGAATAGTATTTGTCAGGAGGCCTCGGAAGCCTAGCTGGGAAAATCAACCCACTAGGCTTCTACCGTTTGGACAACCTGTATTCGATTCCCGCTGGAAGCAGTGTGAATTGTACTTGTGGTTGGAAAAAAGATACTCCCGCGGTTGACCCAGCCACTGGCAAAGATGGGTACCAGGGTTCATACTCTGGGAAGGTGAGGAATAGCGCCTTGCTCATGAGTTACGATGCTTGAGGCGACATTAAACAGGAGTCTCTGAAAACTTCTGGATAGGCAGCCGAGCACATGTGGGTAAAAACCCGTGTGCTAAGACTTTGATTCAAGTCTTGTACCTTTACTTTTAATATTTGTCTCTCGTGTTGATCTTTGTATATTTTATGCTTTGTACCTCACGAAGGCTTTTGCCATAACGTCGTTGTTTGTCTCTCGTCACTCTCATAATTTAGCTGCTGGTTACAATTTCATGTTTAATTTATACACTATTTCCAGCACCTGCCCGTTATCATTATTCTGTGCATTTCATCCTTGATTGCAACACAGTGTAGTTCTTGAATGATAATTTTGTTTTTCTAAAATATTTTGTGAAGTGTTTCTTCAGAAAAAAAGTGAAGTAATGACAATCTTGGTGTTTCCCTTTCTGGGGTCAAAGCAAAGAAATGCATACAAATGCGAATCTGCAGTAGGAAGAAATGAAAAAAAAAAAAAAATATATATATATTTTTAATATATGTTTTAATATATATTTAAAAAGTAGAAAAAAAATGGTACGGTTAAATCTTTATGTAATAAGTGGACGACACAAATTGGAACAACGTATTGGCTCAATAGGCCTTCAGCAGGAACAAACACACACTTTTTCCTTCTGGCCACAGTGTGGTGTACAGGGAAGACATTTCATTCTTTTTTTTTTTATTTCTATTTCTCATTCTAGTTCTCTCTCTCTCTCTGCGATCAGGACTCAGTCAGAGTAGGATTCCAGACTCTCACATGAAGACAGCTGTCTGTTTAAGTGAATTGACATCATAATTAAAGTCAATTAGAGTGTTAGATCCACTATGATTGAATACCTGTTAAAACGTTACACTGTGTTCTGCGCCATTGGCCCAGTGCATCCGATTTCAGCCAGCATTTTGTTCAGGTTAGCTTTCCTTAGCCTTTGATTGTCCCCAATCTTCCTGCAAGGCAGCAGATTGTCTTTTCTGTAGGGGGATTCTGCCCTAAGATGGTCTGCCCACCCAGGTTTACGAGCACCATCTGCCCGAGTCACTAGAGGTGACTAACACAGACATTCTACAGGGTGTTTATAAAGTCTCACTACACTTGGTATCTAGGTCAATTTGAAAAAAAAATGTTTATGACGTCATCACAATATGTGCTCCCACTGTCAATGAAATTTGTTGAATAAGTTTATTGCTACTGGAAATGTGGAAGATGCTCCACGATCTGGTAGGCCTGCTGTGAATGATGAAATATGTTTAGATATCCAAGACAGAATCCTTAAAAGTCCAGACAAGTCATTAAGAAAACTGTCGCAACAAGTGAACTTACCATTGAGCACATATTGTGATGACGTCATAAACATTTTTTTTCAAATTGACCTAGATACCAAGTGTAGTGAGACTTTATAAACACCCTATAGTTCAAAATTATTATTTTTAAAATTATTTATTTTTTATTTTAAATACATATCTGTGTGTGTGTGTGTTGTATATTTGTTCCTGCTGAAGGCCTATTGAGCCGAAACTTTGTTCTAATTTTTGTTGTCCACTTATTACGTAAAGCTTTAACCTTACCATTTCTTCTATTATTTTTTGGTTTCATTTCTCCATGTTTCCCTTTCTCTTATTCTATTCTTGGTTTCATTTCTCCATGTTTCCCTTTCTCTTATTCTATGTCTTGGTTTCATTTCTCCATGTTTCCCTTTCTCTTATTCTATGTCTTGGTTTCATTTCTCCATGTTTCCCTTTCTCTTATTCTATGTCTTGGTTTCATTTCTCCGTGCTTCCCTTTCTCTTATTCTATGTCTTGGTTTCATTTCTCCATGTTTCCCTTTCTCTTATTCTATGTCTTGGTTTCATTTCTCCATGTTTCCCTTTCTCTTATTCTATGTCTTGGTTTCATTTCTCCGTGTTTCCCTTTCTCTTATTCTATGTCTTGGTTTCATTTCTCCATGTTTCCCTTTCTCTTATTCTATGTCTTGGTTTCATTTCTCCATGTTTCCCATTCTCTTATTCTATGTCTTGGTTTCATTTCTCCATGTTTCCCATTCTCTTATTCTATGTCTTGGTTTCATTTCTCCATGTTTCCCTTTCTCTTATTCTATGTCTTGGTTTCATTTCTCCGTGTTTCCCTTTCTCTTATTCTATGTCTTGGTTTCATTTCTCTATGTTTCCCTTTCCCTTATTCTATGTCTTGGTTTCATTTCTCCATGTTTCCCTTTCTCTTATTCTATGTCTTGGTTTCATTTCTCCATGTTTACCTTTCTCTTATTCTATGTCTTGGTTTCATTTCTCCATTTTTCCCTTTCTCTTATTCTATGTCATTCAGGGATCTATATAAAAGTACTAAAATTACGCATCTTTTGTGTATCCTTAGTTTAGTTTCTGTGCTGTACTTGAAGGAGCCTCAAATGTAGTTTAGATTAGGTATTGTAGAAAGCAAATTATTTATGCAGAAAACCAGGTTTCATAACACATCCTCTAGCTGACCCAGTCAAACAAAAATAGAATTTGATACCAGGTCTTTGGCCAGAGATCGGCAGGTATTTAGAGAGAGAAAGAGCACTGGACTGTGCTCCCTTAAATTATGTGTCCAAGAGAATGAGAGACTGTTCATTCCTTTCTCTCATGGCCGTAAAATATATAAAATATTCTTCGTTTCTATAATAGTCTGTGGTAGACAACACACAGGCTTGATAGAATATAACAATTCTTTGTTAAGTCAAGTTCTTTTCTTCTTTCCAGTGCATTTGGTTCTCTGACAGTTAGAAGCCTCCTGGATACCAGCACGCACATTTTGGAGGAATGCTTGTTTACAGATATATTCTCACAGGTACTTATCTTAAGCTTGTGATGTGAAGAAAACTGGTCTGAACTTGGCAACTAAGAAAAAAAGTAATGTCTCCACCACTACACTACACGTATGGGGAAATATGGTGTTAGTGACCATATTTTTCTTTTGACCACAACATATTTTTGGGTGATGTGGTCGTTATTACGACCAGTTGCCTTTATTTTTTTCTCAGAAAAATCTCTGGTACGAAATTTTAGAGGCGTGAGGAACCCCAGAACCTTGTGGGTCCAAAAAAAGAAACCCCCACTTCAAGGAATTGAACCAGGGCCCTTCTGATCAGGAAGTGAGCACACTAACCACTCAGCCATCAAGGCTCCACTTGGGAACTAAAGACGGTTAGATGTTTAGTTTAGATAAGTTGATAGGTCATTCTCATTTACACCTTAAACAGTAGGGAGCCTCGGTAGCTTAGTTGGGAAAACCACCCGACTGGGCTACCGACGTTTGGGCAACCTGAGTTCGGTTCCTGCAGGAAGCAGTGTGAATTGTACTCATGGTTGGAAAAAAAAAATACCCCGCGGTTGACCCAGCTGCTGGCAGAAATGAGTACCTGGGTAGTACTCTGGGAAGGTGAGAAATGCTGCCTTGCATCGTGAGTTTCGATTGAAGTGACACTGTCAAGAAGTCTCCGAAAACTTCTGGATAGACAGCTAAGCACATATGGGTCAAAACTAAATCTTTCATATTTCCACTCTAACAAGTCATAGACATATATTTTAGGCATCAAATTGAAGGGAAAAAGACACAGATTTATAATCAGAAACAATATTTTGAAAAAAAAAATTGAAGGATAAGAATGTAAGCAATTAAGAATCAATATTTTTGTTTAAAAAAAAAATATATGAAAAATGGTACTCACCTACCAAAGTGGGAGTCCATTTTCATCCAACAGTGCTACTAAAACTAAGTCACTAAGATCACTATTACATTTAAAGTTCTAAGAACATAATTCCTAGCTTTTCCTGCTGTTAATAATTCACGTTTAGGAGCGATAGATACTTTACTGCTGCTAGCCATTTTTCACTTATAAACATGAATCAGCTAATTGAAGACTTTAGAAAACAACACAAATTTCAACGATTTTGTGAACAAATTAAGCCCACGTTGATTGACCAAAGCATGTCTAAAGACAGGAAATTCTATTAGAGCTATATCCCTTGCGGTTTGGTAGTTTAAAATGTGTAGTATTTACTATAACGAAAAAAATGAAAGTAACCATGTCAGTGTTCGCTTGGCAAAATGTAAGTAAGTAGCCATGACAGCATTTCCACGGACATTAAGAGTTAAATATCCTGATGGAGCCCAGTCCTTTCCAGGATGGCAGTGACCACACTAGTCGGAGATGACAGCCATTATCTCTGCAGTTAACATCCTTCCTGCCACCATTGAGTGGAGACCATAATCAGCACCACTTGTCAGCTGCTCCCACAACACCACTCACCACCTGCTCCCATGGCTTCATGTAAGACCCGATCAGGGGAGTTTAAATCAGTGCTTGACATCTTACTCCTCCTTTGATAGTGGACCCTGCTAGCCCATGAACTTTAATGTGTCTGGAGATAGAGAGAAATAGAGAAGGGTGACAAAGTTTGTCAGTGGAGCCCAAATGATTAAATGATTTCCCCCCCCCCCCCCCCCCCCACCACCACCAATCCCCGGGGTTATAGGAAGGAAGAAGAAGATTGTAAAGTGGACATTAACACATTATATACATTTATATTCTTTCTTTATATTTGCTAGTCTCCCATGCTGTGCAGCAAAATTCTTTCTTCATATTTATTAACTCTTTCCATACATTTCACCGCACTGTGCGCCATGCTCAAATGGATTAGTGTGAACGCCATCAAACCATATTCAACTTACATGTCTTGTATCATCTTGATGTTGGTGGAATCCAATACCTTGTTTAATTATCTAAAAATTCACATATAATGTGTTATATGTTAGATAAATATAAATATGTAAATTGGTTCCCATGAAAAATTTTGTCTCTGAAGTCTCTTCCGTTGCGTCGATAAAAAAAAGCCGTACGGAAAGAGTTAATGTTTTCCATGCTGTGCAGCAAAATTCTTTCTTCATATTTAGTGTTTTCCTTGCTGCTTAGCAAAATTCTTTGTTGTTTTTAGTATTTTCTTCATTTGTATAGCAAAAACAGATGGAGAATGAACAAGCACTGAAGCAACTTTCTTCTAGACTGGAGATGCTGGACAGTCTATCATTTGAGGAGCGACATATGCAGTTGATTCTGGGTATTCTGGCTGGGAATGTGTTTGACTGGGGAGCCAAGGAAATCAGGAATATTCTAGAAACTCAGGAGTTTACCCTGGAGAATGCTCAACAAAGATTGCAAAGTATATGATTTATTATTGTTGCTTTGGTGAAGACTTAGCTTTGATTTGTTCTATTGCATGCCTGAATATGTTCATATCTTTCTTGAGTTTATTCTGAAGCATTTGTTGATCATCATCATCAAGTACCAAGCCTGCTGGCGTAGGTGATCATGTCTCTCCACAACTTTCGATCTCGACAGTTATTTATCATTTCTGTTGTTGACCTTCTGCCAAGCCATTCTCTTAAGCTGTCTGGTATCTTTTCTCTTTGCTTCCCTCTATCTCCTCATCCTTAAATTTTCTCAGTTGTTACAATATATTCCAGCTGTTCTCTTCTCATTACTTGGCCAAAAAATGATGATTGTTTCTTCCTAATATTGGAAATTAGCTCTCTTTTTGCTTTGGCCTCTTTCAGGACATTTTCATTACTCTTCTTAGCTGTCCATGGTATTCTCAACATTCCTCTGTAAAACCACATTTCTACAGACTCCAGTGATTTTCTTGTCTGTTGTCCTATTTTGTTAATAGCTCCTTTGAATATCAGTTGATATCCCATTAGAGTTTGTTCTGTGGTATCTAATCATATCACCATAGCATTTATCCTGGAATATATGTGATATTTTCATAGAGTTTATCCTGTAATGTCAATTATATCTTCTTAGAGTTTATCCTGTAATATCAGTTATATCTTCTTAGAGTTTATCCTGTAATATCAGTTATATCTTCTTAGAGTTTATCCTGTAATATCCATGTTATCTCATAAACTTTTTTCTCGAATGTTTGTGATATCTCATAGAGTTTCTTCTTGAAAGTCTGTGATATCTCCACAGAGTTTATCCAGGAATATTTGTGATATCATCATAAGTATATCCCGGGATATCTATGATATCTTCATCTTTGATTTTATCCATGGAATATCTGTGATAACTTAATAGAGTTTATCTTAAAATATCAATAATATTACCAAAAAGTTTATCTCGGAATATCACAGAAACAGACAGCTGCCTTCATAATAGAAACATAGTCTGAATGAGCCATGATCGCAGTAGAAGAAGAATCTTAGAATATTTATGATAACTCAATAAAGTTTATCCTGTAATATCTGTCATACCTTCAAAGAGCTTATGCTAAAATGTGTTAAGACTTCTGATATCTTAGTAAACCATGACGTTTAGTTGAGTGGATTGATTGTTATGTTTTCTACTCATTTTACCTCAGAGTTTGTCTCTTGTGCTATCTACTTGTTTTACCTCAGTAGTTTGAATACTATTATCTACTCATTTTACCTCATAAATTTGTCTGTTATGTTGTCTACTCATTTTACTCAGAGATTTGTCTGTTATGTTGTCTACTCATTTTACTCAGAGATTTGTCTGTTATGTTTTCTACTCATTTTACCTCAGAGTTTGTCTCGAGCTATTTACTTGATTTACCTCAGTGGTTTGAATATTATTATCTACTCATTTTACCTCAGGTGTTTGTTTATGTTATTTACTCATTTTATTGATAGGTCGACCCTGGTTGTTTGATGACTTTGATACCTGGATGTCTCGGATATCCCAGCCTAGACCATACAGATGTGCTGTGATATTCTGTGACAACTCAGGGGTGGACATAATATTAGGAATTTTCCCATTTGCTCGTCACCTTTTGTCTCTAGGGACAAATGTAAGTAGTCAATGATACACACTTAAACACTAGCTGAAACTTATATGGTAGTCTGTACAGTCAAATATTGCTCTAATCAAAGTGGCTTGTCACTCATACTTTAGTTGATTTGCTCATTTGTGTCTTTCCAGAAAGATAAAATAGATATCTTCTTCTATCTTTCAGTTCCCTCTGGAGCATAGGTCTTCAACAAACACTTTCCAAGCCGTTCTGTTTCTCGCCATTCCTTTAAGATCATTCCTTGTCAGCCCCATCATCTTTATCTCTGCTTCCATCTGTCTTCTACTAGAATATTTTGATCTTCCTCCCCTTTTTCCTTGGGGATTCCAAAAAAATGGCCTTTTGTGTAATACCCTCAGTTGGCTTCTGCAGTGTGTGTCCTATCTAGTACCATCATTATCGCTGCATTTCTTTATCGACTGATATTGTGAAGTTTTTTCAGCTTATTTTTTTACAGTACAGGATAGCCAGTCCCATGCCCAGGATTGGTTAAGGAAAGCTGCATCTTAAAATGTTAAAACTTTTGCAGTTTAAAAAAATTGAATATTGGATTCCCCTGAAACTCTCAGATTGGCCTTGGCCATTTCTTAAATCTCTTTGTTACCAGCATTAATCTACTAAAATATCATTCAGCATAAATATTTAAATATGTCTATATATATCTAAAATATATATAATATATATAGCAGTTTCCGGTTGTTTCCAAAATGGAGGAATTATTTTTCTCCGGCTTGGTATTGAACCGTTGATCAGAGGTTTAACAAGCCGCTATCGTAAAAACGATGTTGTTAATGAAACGTAGACCTGATACAGAATGTGTAAATTAGCAGTAGATAGTAGTGATAGTTTTTTCGGCCCTAAAACAACAACAAAAATAGGATTCTGGAATGTGCGAACAATGGCCGCTCCGACGAAACATGCACAGGTCGCGAGCGAGATGGACAGATACGATCTAGATATTTTAGGATTAAGCGAAATGCGCTGGCTTGGAACAGGTAGGAGATCTATTGATAATAAAATTGTAGTTTTTTCTGGAAGGGAAGATGGAAAACACCGTGAAGGAGTAGGCATAATGATGACAGACAAAGCTGCAAGAAGTTTATTAGAATGGGAACCGGTAAACAGCCGTCTGATACGAACACGATACAAAACAAAACATGGAAGACTTTCAATTATTCAATGTTATGCGCCTACTAACGAAGCTGATGATGAAGTTAAGGACGTTTTTTATAACCAACTGCAACAACTTATAAACAAAATACCAAAACACGATCTTTTAATTGTAATGGGAGACTTCAACGCCAAAGTAGGACAAGATAACGCAGGAGTGGAACATGTGATGGGGAGAGAAGGCTGTAATACAACAAGTCAGAATGGAGAAAGATTAATAGAATTATGTTTAATAGAAAATTTAGTTATAGGTGGGACATTATTTCCACACAAAAATATTCACAAAACAACATGGATATCTCCTGACGATAGAACATCAAATCAAATTGACCACCTATGTATTAAACAACAATTCAGATCATCATTAATAGATGTAAGAGCTTACAGAGGTGCTGATGTTAATAGTGACCACAACCTGTGCATTGGGAAAATAAGATTAAAATTTAGAAACCAACAGAAGAGGTCAATTACACATAAAATTGATAGTCATAAACTGAAAGATGAAGCCATAAAGGAAAAGTTTAACATAGAGCTAAGTAATTGTTATTCAGCACTCGGTGAAATAGACTTAGATATCAATGAAATGTGGGACTCACAGAGCAAAATACTAATGACAGCAGCAGAAGCAAGTGCCGGACTGAAGAAAATGGAAAAACGAGCTTGGATCTCAGACACCACATGGAAATACATCAAAGAAAGAAGAGAAGCAAAGAGAGCCGTGACTAATGTAAAGACAGATCTTGGAAAGGTTCTGGCAAAAGCAACATACAAAGAATTAGACAACAAAGTGAAAAGTTCGGCAAGAAGAGATACAAGAGCTTATATAGACAACTTGGCAGAGAAAGCAGAGACAGCTGCAATTACAGGAGACAGCAGAACTCTCTATACAGTACAAAAGATGCTGACAAACACCTATACATCCAGTGGAACACCAATTCTAGACAAATCTGGATTAATGCTAACAACAAGCGCAGACATAAAAGCCCGTTGGGCAGAACACTTCAAAGAAATTCTTAACCGTCCACTACCTCACAGTTTAATAGATTTTGAAGCTGAAACACCAGCAGCAGAATTAGATGTAAATTTAGATGACTTCACCTTGAGTGAAATAGAAACCACCTTAAAGCTAATGGCCAATAACAAGGCTGCTGGAGAGGATAAGTTAACAGCTGAGATCCTCAAGGCAATTGATAGCCATAATTTAATACATCTCCAAAAAATGTTCAACATCATTTGGAAAACAGAGAAGACGCCTCATAAATGGAAAAAAGGAATCATTGTTAAGATCCCAAAAAAGGGCAATCTTAGAGATTGTAACAACTGGAGAGGCGTGACACTTTTGTCAGTTGCCTCAAAGTTATTCTGTAAAATCATCCTAAATAGAATCAAAGATTCAATAGATACAGTAATGCGTGAAGAACAGGCTGGGTTTAGAAAAGGGAGAAGCTGTCTTGACCACATTTTCACTCTACGACTTATATTGGAGGAACATATTGAAAAGCAAAAACCTTTTGTACTTAACTTCATCGACTTCAAAAAAGCATTTGATAGTATTCATAGAGATTCTTTGTGGAAAATTCTGAAGCAATATGGTTTACCATCAAAAATCATAAATATTATCAAAGACATGTATGATGGTTACACATGTGCAGTTCGAACAGAGGAAGGACTGAGCGAATGTTTCCCAATAGAAACTGGGGTTAAACAAGGATGTATTTTATCGCCCTTGTTATTTGGAATTGTTATGGACTTCATAATGAAGAAATGCTGCACTGGTAATAAAGGCATCGAATGGATACAAGGAGACCATTTGGAGGACCTCGACTTTGCTGATGACATAGTTCTCATCAGCAGTCAGATAAAAACGATGCAGGAAAACACAAATGAACTATCATCAATAGCCAGCAAAATTGGGCTTGAGGTCAATCATGAAAAGACTAAAGTCATGAAAAGTTTAATTCCAACAAGTGACAAAATATACATGGAAAACAAACCAGTAGAAGAGATCGATCACTTTATCTATCTTGGAAGTCACATTGATCGAGAAGGGGATACGAGCAAAGAAATTAGAATCAGACTGGCTAAAGCAGCAATGTCTTTCAGAAGCCTTGAAAAGTTGTGGAAATCAAAACTCATTAGCACAAACACAAAACTTAGGCTATTCAAATCAAATGTACTATCAACCCTTACGTATGCGTGTGAAAGCTGGAAAACAACAAGAGATATAGAAACAAAGTTGAACGCATTCGAAAATAAATGTCTAAGGAAAATACTTGGTATAGAATGGAACGAATTCAAAACAAACGAGGAAATTAGAGAAATCGCCAATCAACCACTAATATCTTCAGTAATAAAGAAAAGACGATGGTCATACGTTGGACATGTGATGAGAAGAGATAATAATCGAATAGCAAAGCAAGCCCTCATATGGGAAACAACAGGTAAAAGAAAAAGAGGAAGACCCAGGGAGACACTGAGAAGAACATTGATGAGAGAGGCAAGAGCAGCAGGAATCGGCTCCCTCAATGAGATAGAACTGCTTGCACAGAACAGAGACAGATGGCGAGATTTAATAAAATATCTTTAAAAGAAAACTGCTAGAACAAAAATTCATATAGGAGAAGGTGTATCTTGGTCTACGCCCTATGGGCCGGTTACGGCTCGAAAGGTCAATAGATAGATAGATAGATATCTAAAAATGTGATATTCTGTGTCTGGTATCACAAATTGATGGTCACAAAATTAAAGGAATTGAAGTCAACGGTCACAGTATAAATAATTTGCAATATGCGGATGACACAGTCTTAATAGCAGAGACAGAGAATGAACTACAAGAAACAATAGACATAATAGTAAAAGAAAGCAACAAAAAAGGTCTCAGTCTGAATAGTAAGAAAACAGAAGTAATGGTCAATTCAGAGAAACAATCATCACCAGCATGCAGCATAAAAATAAACAGGTCAAATCTGAAACAAGTGCAACGCATCAAATACTTGGGTACAATAATAACATCAGATGGAAGATGCACCACAAAAATAAAAAGCAGAATAGCTCATGCCAAAATAGCATTTCAGAAAATGGAAAATATCTTATGCAACAAATCTATGTCAATGGAAGTGAGAAAGAGAGTTCATCGATGCTATATAGAACCAATTCTGACCTATGGAAACGAATCATGGACAATAGACAAACAAATGAAAAGACGATTAAAGGCCACAGAGATGGGATTTTTCAGAAGAATGTTGAAAGTTCCCTGGACAGATAAAAAAACCAATGAGGAAATTCTCAAAGAGACCAACACAAAAAGGGAGCTCCTAAAAAACATCAGAAAGAAACAATCAACATTTTTCGGGCACATCATGAGAAGAGGAAAGTTGGAATATGTGGTTACAACTGACAAAATACAGGGAAAGAGAGATCATGGATGACAAAGAGAGAAAATACTGGATAGCTTGGTGTCATGGCATGGAAAACAGTCAACAACAGAACTGATATGATGCACTGTAGATAGAAAATTGTGGAAGGACATGATCGCCTACATCATGATGATGTATCACGTATGATGTATCTACGTATGGTACATGATGATGATGATGTCACAATTGAAACTACTCCCATAAAATATAAGTTTTAAGAATGAAAGGAATGTACTAGGCTCAGAACATCTTCATCCATAAATGCTGTAAAATCTCAAAGATTAGAACTAAAATGCCACTTTGAGATGAAGACAAAGAGCTGTGTAATGATAAGCATGAATGCATGATAACAATTGTTGTAATGTTGGGAAATCATTCTCATAAAAAAATAATGAAATGTAATATGTTTTGATGTTGGCATAACTCCGATAACAAGGACTACATTTTAACACCTTGATGCAGGTGATACTGTGCGCCAACTCCCATCCCAGTCTGAACGATGTTGTGTACAGTGAACTGTTACTGATTGTGAAGAAAGCCAGTGAAATTTGTCCCATTCTGCAGTCAGCGCTGAAAGAGGGCCGGCTGATTGTCATGGAGTCAGGGCAAGCTTCGCCGTGTTTAGACCTGAGGTAATTTATTTCTCAATTTTTAGTTTTTTGGCTTTCCTGTATTCCAGAACACCGATTAACCGTCGAGATTAACCCTTTCTTTGCTCATCTGGAGAGAATGCGCTGAGATGCCATAGCCTGCATGATATGAAGCTCTGGAGATTGGGTAAGGGGGGTTATACACTTCCAGAACATTTTTTTGTCTTCTCTCTCTCTCTCTCTCTCTTTCTCTCACTCTCTCTCTCTCTCTCTCCCTCTCTCTCACTCACTCTCTCTCTCTCTCTCTCTCTCTCTCTCTCTCTCAGATTTGCAATTTATTGACATAAAATATACAGTGAATACCACAGGTAGTATTGCATTCACGATTTTATGGAAAGTACCGGTGCCTTTTTTTCTATAAAAATTGCACTAATGGCATTTTTTCAAAAAAGAGAAGGCAGGGAAGCCCAAGACATGCCCAGAACAAGAAGTGTTGAGCTGATGATGGCTGAGGCTGCCTGAGAAGCAAGAACTACCTGTCCACAAATCAGGCGCTGTGAGTTATTTCCTCATTTACAGCAAGAACTATCCGTCTATTGATATTTGTATATGGATAAAGAACTAAATAGGCTACACGTCGATATTGCTGCCCTACAAAAAACAAGACTCTCAGACTGTGGTTCTGTAAAGGAAGAAAAAAAAGACTAAATGTCTTCCACATGTGATGTCTCTGCAGAGGGTACATCAAATGGCAGGATAAAATAACCAACTTAACTGTCCTGCAACGTGCTAAAATCCCAACAATCACGTCGATACTCAGATGTCGAAGACTAAGATGGCTGGGTCATGTCCAGTGAATGGAAGAAAAGCGCATCCACAGGCAAATACTATATGGCGAACTAACACACAGAAAAAGACAAATTGGCAGACCTAACTATGATATAGAGATTACACAGTTTATTTAAAAAAAAAAAATGGCTGTTGCCTGAGCAAAATTTGTAGGAAAAACTCTCCCCAAAAACATCAAAACTCTCAACAATAAAAAATGATGGCAACAGACATCTGAACGTATGGCTGCCAGTATGATGAAAAAAAAAAAAAAAAAGTAATATTCACACGATATTCAGTCACTCGGGACTTTGCTAGAAAGATATGCCTTGTACGTTACAGAAGCACAAGACTTTCTCTCTAGGTTGTTCAAACTATTTTATTTAGTGTCCCTGTATGTAGGTAAGATTAGTTCTATGCCTATTCTTTTTTCTTTTGAGTTTTTAATGATTTTATTCCTTGAATGTTTTACAATGGACACATTTTATTTGTAGACTTGTTGATGAAAATCTGGTTACTGTGATGCGTGAACAAGGAGCAGACCTGATTGTCATTGAGGGGATGGGGAGAGCAATCCACACAAATTTTGAAGCAGCTTTCGCTTGCGATGCTCTGAAAGTTGCAGTCATCAAGAACAAATGGCTGGCCACTCGCCTTGGAGGGGATATGTTCAGCGTCATATTTAAATTTGAAAGAAGTAGAAAAATTTTGTTAACAGATGCGTGTAACTTTTCATCCTCTCGGAGTGTGAGATAGTGATTGATAACATGTATAGTGTTTGTGTTTTAGAGCTTTTAACATTTTCTGCCAGAGAAGATTTTTAAAATTTACGTTTCTTTAAAAAAATATTACATCCAATAAGAAAAAATGCATTAAAAACTGCATGTGGACAAAATAAAAATACTTATGATCATTCCCATACTCTGTTCATTTAGATGTAAAAATGTGTACCTGACTAGTAGAAATTGATTAGAAAAAGCAATAAAGGTCTCTGATCATCTTGCATTGAGATGTTAAAGTCTAGTATTGTGAGGATAAAATAATTCTCACAAATATAGAATTATATGCTGTGGTGTACTTATGGTTGTGAATCATGGACAATTTCACAAAAAATAATGGTTCACTAGAAAAACAAAAACTAAAGAAAATTCTTTAGGGTACATTGGATAACAAAAAAGAAATGAAGACATTGAAAGATCTAAACTTTGAAAAGAACTGGCTTATAAACATCTTACAGAGAAAATTACAATCACATCAAAAGACACAGTGAGCTAGAAGGAACAATAATGGAAGGCATAGTTTCAGGAAAATGAGACAGGTGCAGATCAAAAGAAGGTGGTTTCAAAACATCAAAGAGACCTTCTCTATTCAACAGAAGAGGTGGAAGATCTGGCTAGAAGCAGAGATTTTTTAAGATAGGCTATGTGAGAGCAAAGTTCTGCACAGGACATGCAACTCGGTGATGATTCTATGGGTTACTTTTGTCTACTTAACATTAATTAAGCAGAGTGGAACAACCACAAAAAAAAAAAAAAAAAAAAGAACCAAAAATAATTTAAATGATAGAGCAAAGTAATGGTAAAGGTAATGTATCAGACTTGAACAGGAGTCTTAGCACGCGAGTTTTTCACCAATATGTGCTCGGCCGCCTATCCAGAAATGTTCAGAGATTTCTGGATAGTGTCGTCTCAAGCATCGAAACTCAGGATGCGAGGCGACATTCCTCACCTTCCCATGGTAATACCCTGGTACCCATTTCCTCCAGTAGCTGGGTCGACTGTGGGGGTATTTGTTTTTCAACCACGAGTACAATTCACACTGCTCCCAGCGAGAATCGAACACGGGTTGTCCGAACATCGGTAGTCCAGTCGGGTTGATAGAGCAAAGCAAAAAAATTGATGTTAGCTGACAATATTTTAAGTAAATTAAATTAAAGGTGCCCTCCAGTTCTTGTTCGACATATGGAGAATATGGTGTCAATATCCATATTTTTTCATGACCAAAGAGCACATTTGTTGAGTGATGTGGCTGGTATCACACCAAATGGCTATTACTTCAGAAAAAAATCTCTGTAGAGGCTGGGTGGACCCTGTAGCCTTGTCAGTCCAACAAAAAAAATCCACATCTGGAAATTTAACCCAGACCCTTGAGTTATTGAGTTATTTGCGGATCATCATCATTGCACTCAGAACATGTCCATAGGTGCTCAGATCCCCTACTCAGCAATTCCCTCAGTGTCCAGTGACTGACAGCTCCAGTTCTATGTTGGTTGATAAGCCTTCTTACACGGTCACTAAGTGTCTCATTTCTGAACCCAGACTCTTCTGATCAGGAAGTGAGCATCTTAACCACTGAGGCACTTTCACAATAAATACCCTGAGTCTTTATTCTTCTTCTTCAATGATTGGCTATTGCTCTGCATTTAGACCAGCTTGGGTCATGAACAAGACGAGTCTGAGGTCATCACCAGTTCCTCATAACTTGTCATGCAGGGTTGTTATTGTGGGCCATATTGATGTTCTTTTGGTGTTGAGAGTGCTGCAGTCCTGTTAGATAAGTTCTGGAGTTTGCCTGGGTGCTCAGCATGTGCATTTTGCTAAGTCGCAGAGTTCTATCTTGTGTAGATGTGCTTTGAGGCTACAGTTTGTTAAAACTCCTGTTACCCACCTGGTACTATTGCAGTGGATGCACATCATTACCATAACCTTATTACTTTTCCAGTTGCCTGTTTTCTCTATTTCCTCACTAGAAAACTAAAACAAAAAGCAATCTCTGTTTCTCATTTTCTTTATCGAGAAATATTTTCTTTATCATTCATCAATTAGCACATTGCATTGTGTTTTACAGGAAAAATTAATAAATACAAAAAAATGGTATGTTAGAAGCTTTACGTGATAAGTGGACGACACAGACTAAATGACGTTTCGGCCCAATAGGCCTTCAGCAGGAACAAACAAGACAAACACACACACAAAACCAATAACGAAACATTCAAAACAAAAATATTTGAAATATGTTAAAGAAAAAAAAAATACTATCCTGTGTGTATGAAAAGGAAATGGTAACAAAAGTGTGGCTGTCGTGAATGGGCAAAAATGTGCGCAAATGCACTCCGAACCAGAGGAGTTCACACAGGGGTCAGTGTGCAAACACAAAGGAGAAAGAATAGAACAGTAGACTAACAGGTGCTCAAAAGGCGGTAAGAGTGAGATGTCTGAGAGTGGGGTACAATAAAAATAAATGAGGGCTAAGGGGCACAGAAAAAAGGTATAGAGGAGAACACCGAAGTGTCTCATAAGGGACTAGAGGAGAAGAACTATAAATAGCATGGCATAGTAGATAGACCAAAGATCCCAAATATGTGCAGTGTGTTTTACACCATGTTAGAGAGACAATATATCAGTACTCCCTATTCCTCTTACTGCAAAAATAAGGCATGAATTTCCTTTTCTTCCTCACCTCCTTCCTGGAAAAATAAGACAACTACCATTTTCCACAACATTTAAAAGAAATCATTAAACTCACCCCCCCAAACGCTATTTTCAATCTGCATTGCTCACTAATGATACTGCTATAACCAGAATGAATCTTTAATCTAGAAAATAATCAAATATTTAATCTATATTTTTAACCTGCTTGTAATCTGATAACATCTACTTATAGGAATTACCATTTTTTTTAAACTCATATGATTTAAGATATGCCATTGATTGTCCAGAAATGCCCATCAATCAAGTGTGTAATTTATTCAGGGACTGTGTCTGTGTTGCACAAGTTTTATTATCACAGTTTTGTTTAATGTTTTTAATAAAATTGTATGTAATTTGATTGAAGTTTATGTTTTTTTTAAATGGTTCTTTTATTACTTCCCTTCATCTTGCTGTATGCATCATCATATTTACTGCTTGTTGCAATGACATTTTATTTTATAGCTGCTGTCACTATTTTCTTCCATTATCTTTATTCATGATTGTTCTTTTTTTTTTATTTTGATCTTCAATTGCATTTTATATTTTATATTTTTTTGTCTAATCAGTGAAGCATCTTTTATAAATTAGATTACTTTTGTATTCTCTAAAGATTCAATCTTTATTCTATTTTTACATGTTTTATAGGTTTTGTTGAATGTTTTTCTCGTTTCTATTTATAATTGCATGTTTTACATTAAATCTGTGCTTTGGCCTATGAAGGTGGTGACGTTTCCTAAATGGAGTTTCTCTATATGAAGGACTTCAAATAAATTATGTGATTTGTGAAAACTACCATCGTTGCTTGCTGATCACTGGTGGAGCAAGAATGTGCAATTACATGAACCTTCAGCATGAAGAGCTGTCCAGAGGAGGACGCTGCTCTTTTGACTGTCAATTTGGCCTATTCATACACAAGCAACTAAAACTGGTGACATAAGTGAGGGGTGTAAATGCTGGCAAACAGCAAAACAATATTGAAAGAAGAGTAGCCACCTCCAGGAAGAGAGACCTGATTGATGCATGCATCCAAATATTCACACATGAATCAGCAGATGATACAATAGAAATGGAGAGGAAGGGATATTCATAGATTGTTCTGACAATAATTGTTGTATGTTGTTCTTGT
The DNA here is from genome assembly GCA_032433765.1 of Megaustenia siamemsis. NCBI lineage: Eukaryota > Metazoa > Mollusca > Gastropoda > Stylommatophora > Ariophantidae > Megaustenia > Megaustenia siamemsis. Next base: position 16,596,221 of record JAVIAB010000108.1, read on the forward strand.
TATGGGAGCCGCGATAGCTCAGTGGTTAGTGAACTGGACTACATAGGACACGAGGTAGGGTTCGGTCCCAACTGACGGCTTCTGGGTTCACCCAGCCTTAAATGGGTACCGGATTTTTTTTCTGGGAATGTAAAGCGGCACGGGCGTAATACTGACCACATTACCCCAAAAATCATGTGCTGAAGGTCTAAAAATTATGGTCACTAACACCATATTCCCTATACGCCACTTGGTGCGACGGGGCACTTTACTTTTCTTTACTTTTGTTCTTGTTTACATACTATAGCTAGATGTGGGAAAGGAACATGACTTTGACAACCATGAGTCAACCATGATTAGAATATCTTTATCAGTATTTCAGCAGCAAAATATTGTAAAAACTTTGACTCTGAAACTAAAGCCATCATCAGCGTGACTGATGAGCTATACAACTTCAACTTTGAACCATATGGAGCCGCATTTTTAACAAATGCATAATGAATACTTGAATATAGAAAACTACCAGAGCCGAGAGTGAATCTCATCCTACTGTGGCACCCAAGGAAGCTGATATACTGGCCAAGGATGGTAGCAAAATGGAACATCCAAGCTTACTGATCATATACCAGCAGAAGGTCAGTATGATAAAAGGCACCAGAAGAACCAAACCCCAGGACTATTACCACATACTATATTAAAAGGATCAGGCCATCATCTTCTGACCAAAAACAGGGCACAATCTACTAACTAATACAAATACATGTACACAAAGTTCAAGTTTGGAACAACAATGTGTACAAGTACCACAAACTGCATCACACAAACTACGAGACTCTAACTTGTACAATGCTTTGAGAAATACACACTGGTCAAACAGAAGTACATCCCTCTGAAATGTGGGTAGGGCACAGGACTTCGACATTCATGAGTCCATGTCACTCCGTCAGATGAAAGAGATGGGAGTTAAGATGGGCACAGCCAGAAACGAGAAGCTTAGTAGGCATATAAGAAGACTTATCAACCAACACAGAACTGGAGTCGTCAGTCGCTGGACACTGCGGGGATTGCTGAGGAGGGGATCTGAGCACCTATGGACATGTTCAGAGTGCAATGCTGATGACCCGCAAATAAATCAAGTACATTAAGCACACAGCAATGGTTTTACATACAAGAGCTGCTAAAGACAATCAAATTCATCAAAAGATAACTCTGCAGATATTGACCTTAACAATCAAGAGGAAGAAGAAAATCTCCACAGGCAGTTAGAAACAGGCTAATATTTATCTTCAATACAATCTGGCCAGTGCTATTTTCCCAAGCAATTTCTCTCATTGCTGATTTTGCCAATTTTGGAATGGCAGGTTTATCTGCAGAGTGAACAAGACAGCTTTATGACCTAGCTTTTTACTATTTTTCTCTTGCATGTTTTTTCTTCAAACTTTAACTATATTTCTATTTTACATGTTATTAAGCTGCTCCTTATATTCTCCATTTACTATGATTATTTGCAAGCATTTCCTAGTCTTTTACACACAGTGATGCCTTGCAGACATTTTTTATCTCGGTTAGGTCTGCCCACAGGCGACTTCTCATCTAATAGTTCCCCCTATGTTCTGTCAATATCTGTTTGTGGATGCTGATATATCTATTCTTCTAACATGTCCCAGCTACCTTAATCTTCTGCTCCCGTGTGTTATCTTCTTCTTCTTTCCTTCCTCATTTAATTTTCAGCGTCGAGGGGAGATATAATTTGAGGCCTTTTGCTCTTCTGTTCACCTCTGTTGCTGTTATGTTTTCTAGTGCTTCTATTGAGTTATTTGCGGGTCATCATCATTGCACTCCGAACATGTCCATAGGTGCTCAGATCTCCTCCTCAGCAAGTCCCGCAGTGTCCAGCGACTGACGACTCCAGTTCTGTGTTGGTTGATAGGTCTTCTTACACACCCACTAAGTTTTTAATTTCTGGCTGTGCCCATCTTAACTCCCATCTCTTTCATCCGAAGGAGTGACGTGGACTCATAACTGTCAAAGTCCTGTACTCTTCCCACATCTCAGAGGGCATTGATGATGTCCACCCGATCCATTGGTTGACCGTCCTCAACGACAGCCCAACTAGCCTACCAGTCCGCTCTTTCATTTCTCCATTCTCCTGCATGTCCAGGGACATAGACAAAGGTGACCTTACATATTTTTGACTTCTGCAATGATGCAGTGACTCTAACCATTGCATGCGTACAGAGCCCGCCTCCACTTTTTTTATCATGCTCATTGAATCACTCAGTATACAAGCATGGGTGTAGTCTTGTGACTCTAACCAGTTGAATGCCCTGGTCACTGCCATCACCTCCATCGTCATGCTACTCGTGGTCATGATGTATGCATCACTGTCTTCTTTGACTATTCTGCCTGCCGAGCGTGCTGTAAATGCCCATGCACTTCTTTGGTGTCGTATTACAGATCCGTCTGTATAGATGACTGCATCTTTCTCATCAGTGTTATCGCAGATGAGACCATTGACCTCCGCATTGTCCACGAATGAGTTCTGCTACCTATTTTTCCTGTCGAGTGTGATAATACATGAGAATGTCCCCTTGAATGACGTAGGCACCGGTATCCACTCCTCGCCAACGTTGATATTGGTAAGACCACAGACCTGTTTGATGACATCTGCTCTGCCCACCCATGATTTGCCTCTTTTTAGCCTGGCACCTTTCCCTGTGTTGAGCTTGTGGTGCAATGGATGCTCTTTATCTGCACTAATCTTCAGTTATGCTCATGCCCTCCAGATCTTGATTCTTTCATTCATGGTTGGAAAGTCAAGAAGATACCTCATTGCTACACAGGGAGTGTCCCTCATACACCCCAAGATAATGCTATAATCCTAGTGCTTCAAATATTCCATCAATCCATCTTTTTCGTGGTCGACCCTTGGGTCTGGTATTCCCACAATGTGTGTTATCAATGGCTTATAATTTGCCTGACATCTGAGCTGGTTACTTTATCTTGCCATTTAATGTCCATTATTTTTTTTAGAGCAGTGCACATGGACAATCTTTAATCCTTTCTCCTGCTTTGAATAGATTGTCCCAATGTCAGATCCACATGGGTGTTTTATATATTAGAATCTTGGTCGTTAATGTTGATTGCTTGCTTCTCCAAACCTGCTGTGTTTGTTTAATTTATGCCAGACTATATGTTTCCCATTATTAAGCTGTGTTGCAAACAAAGTCTATAAGAGTCTTGATATCTTGGTCCTTCTTTTGTTAGATTGCCCATTTTTCATTTTCCGAGACTTCTACCCTCCATTATTATTCTGTCAAGGCCATTGTGGCAATTGATATGACTAAAATTTTCAGTCTAATTTTCTTAATTAAACTCTCTGTTATTTATTCATTATTGTCATTATTATTTATTTTCAATTCTCCTAAAATACTTTTGTTAGTTAAAATAAATATTCCAGATATTTGTTGCATTCTTCTTCTGTAGTCTTTCATTTCATATGATGAAATATTCTATTAGGTTACCCAAGTTAGCATCAATGTTTCTTATCATTTTGCAGCTGTAAGTCATAGGCCCTTTGTAGCTTTAACTTGATAAAATGGTGTTTTGCTGTAAATGTTTCTATTTCAATAGTCATTTTGAAAAATTTGCTAATCAGTAGTCATTTTGAAAAAATTTGCTAATCGATAGTCATTTTTAAAAAATTTGCTAATTGATAGTCATTTTGAAACATTTGCTAACTTCTTCTTAATCTCTGCTAGACAGCCTAAGTTATTGGCATCATTGACAACTATCTCTAAAGTTTTAGTTGTCTTGTTATGATTTTTGTCTTTTAAAAAAAATGTTATGATCTTTCCTAGCTTCAAGCTGATAACAAACTATGAAATATTCCATTGATTTTAAAATAATTATGTTTTGATTTGTTCCATATCAGTCTGTTGTGTTTATGATGACTTGTTTTGTATGAACAAAATTATGAATATCTTGATACTATTGAGATGTTTTTATCTTGCTATCCAAAATCTATATTGCTTTATCAATGTGTATTATGGAGAACCATTTATGAAAGATCACTTGCAGCATTCAAGAGTCTGAATATAATGCTATGCATACCATGGACAGCTAATAAATCATCAACAGATGGTTTGTTCAAAGACATTGATTATTTGACTGAATGTTTCGCATTGTGTTTTCTGCCATAGTGATTAGCCTGTAAGGAGCTTTTGCCAGTCTGAAAGTTTCTCATGGTGTTGTCTATCACTGTGACAAGTCTGTAAGGAGCTTTTGCCAGTCTGAATGTTTGTCATGGTGTTGTCTATCACTGTGACAAGTCTGTAAGGAGCTTTTGCCAGTCTGAATATTTCTTATGGTGTTGTCTATCACTGTGACAAGTCTGTAAGGAGCTTTTGCCAGTCTGAATGTTTGTCATGGTGTTGTCTATCACTGTGACAAGTCTGTAAGGAGCTTTTGCCAGTCTGAATATTTCTTATGGTGTTGTCTATCACTGTGACAAGTCTGTAAGGAGCTTTTGCCAGTCTGAATGTTTGTCATGGTGTTGTCTATCACTGTGACAAGTCTGTAAGGAGCTTTTGCCAGTCTGAATGTTTGTCATGGTGTTGTCTATCACTGTGACAAGTCTGTAAGGAGCTTTTGCCAGTCTGAATGTTTCTTATGGTGTTGTCTATCACTGTGACAAGTCTGTAAGGAGCTTTTGCCAGTCTGAATGTTTCTCATGGTGTTGTCTATCACTGTGACAAGTCTGTAAGGAGCTTTTGCCAGTCTGAATATTTCTCATGGTGTTGTCTATCACTGTGACAAGTCTGTAAGGAGCTTTTGCCAGTCTGAATATCTCTCATGGTGTTGTCTATCACTGTGACAAGTCTGTAAGGAGCTTTTGCCAGTCTGAATGTTTCTCATGGTTTTGTCTATCCATGTGACAAGTCTGTAAGGAGCTTTTGACTCTCAAATTGTTTCTCAGTGTTTTGTCAGACACAATGAATATAGTCTTTTAGGTGCTTTTAACTGTCAGTCTGAATGTTTATTGTTAAATGTTACTATCATTTTGAATTTCTTTTATTGTCAAACTGTAGTTTGTTTCAATGAGTATGGTCTGTAATAAGCTTTTGACTGCCAGCGTTAAAGTTTCTTATCAGTTCAAATTAGTGTTTTAAAATTTACAAACATTGCAGAAAAAAGAGCTTTTAAATATCATTTTTAAAATAAGAGAAAGGGAGAAATGTATTGATTACATTCAAGGAAGAGGATATCTTCTTCTTCTTCTTTTCTCTTTCTCACTAATACCTAAAAGGTGTCGTGGTTTATATTATTTGTCGTTTTTGAGCTGCTGGAACTGTCTGAATTAGTGACTTTCCTTACCATTTAAGTTGTTGTTGGTTTGCCAAACCATTTAAGTTGTTGTTGTTCTATATATTCTTGGCAGGGTTTTGTTCCTACTATTTTTCTTGTGGTTTCATTTGGTATTCTATCTCTTCTTGTGTTGAAGAGGATATAAAGAACCTTTTAATGATAGAAAGAGCAAGATAGGAAGGTTCTATTGTTGACTTTCTTTCATGTAACTTCTTCTTCTCTATGTTCACCAATTAAGTAGTTATGGATGCTAAGTGTTGTTGGCCTATGGTAAAGCCACTATATCTGTACTTTTCAGCTTTGACACTCATCTTTGGCATGGGCTGATTTGCTTAATAATTTTGGCCCGAGGAATAGGATGACCATTTTTGACTGAATTTTCTTAACTTTTAACTACCAAGGATACTTTAAACTGAGCCAGGGCATGCGGGACCTCCTGTTTTTCACCATTATCATAGAGGACCAGACATAGGATCTCACTACCCAGAGACCAGTGGAGAGTAGAGCCACAAAGCTAAAGTGAAAAATTCCCACCAACTATCAAGGGAATGGGGGAGCAGAAGCGCCTGTGCGACCTGCGGCCGCAATAGCAGAGTCGGCGCACCATCAGCTGAGCAAGACCTAGCAGTTCTACCTCCTCGTGGTCTACCATGGTAACAGTCTGCATAAAACAGGCTGTCTCACAGGAGCTAGGATCGTTGTGTTCCCTAGTCGTGGCTGTTACTGATATAGAAGACCCAGTTTTGCAGTACCTCTGGACTGGACTAGTAGTTTCCCAGCATAGCCTGGGATATACGAGCTCCAACTTCTCCAGTAAGAGCCGGGAATGTCAAGAAAGCCATTAAGACCCGCCACATCAAATGAGTCAAAGGGCACCCTGCATGCATCAACTCGTGGCATTCCGTCAACAACCAAGGGAATCAAATCTGGGACCTTCATGTCTGGAGATCAGTTTCTTACCTCTAGATCACCCAGTCTCTTTTCATGTAAATAAAAAGGGCACTAGTATCTTACCTCTAGATCACCCAGTCTCTTTTCATGTAAATAAAAAGGGCACTAGTATCTTACCTCTAGATCACCCAGTCTCTTTTCATGTAAATAAAAAGGGCACTAGTATCTTACCTCTAGATCACCCAGTCTCTTTTCATGTAAATAAAAAGGGCACTAGTATCTTACCTCTAGATCACCCAGTCTCTTTTCATGTAAATAAAAAGGGCACCCTGCATGTATCAACTCGTGGCATTCCATCAACAACCAAGGGAATCAAATATGGGACCTTCATGTCTGGAGATCAGTATCTTACCTCTAGATCACCTAGTCTCTTTTCATGTAAATAAAAAGCTTGGTCTTAGAGTAGACTTAACAATACAACCAAAGAGAAAATGGAACGTGAAGAAAATGAGCAAGTAATGAAAAGATACATGAAAAATGTCTCTGGAGCTAGAATTTGAAAAACATATAGGAATACTTGGTTCAAAATTGTAATTAAATGTGTAGCACTGCCATGGCTGAAAACAGGTGGCAGCTTGGCTGACTGCTTACATCAGGATCAGTGAACAAAAACATAAAAATTTGTATTAAACTTTACCATAGTGGCTCTGAAAAGATTAACCAGACTGGCCAAGCAGGTAGAGATTGAAGAGGTAATACTCAAACAGGTAGTGTAAGTCAGACGTGTTATCAGATTCCATTTTGCTGTAAATCATAAAACATGGCACTTGTTGAGTTATTTTCAGGTCATCATCATTGCACTCTGAACATGTCCATAGGTGCTCAGATCCCCTCCTGCAGCTGATGACTCCAGTTCTTTGTTGGTTGATAAGTCTTCTTATACGCCCACTAAGTTTCTCATTTCTGGCTGTGCCCATCTTAACTCCCATCACTTTCATTCGAAGGAGGTTGTGGACTCATGGTTGTCAAAGTCCTGTGCCATTCCCACAGCTCGGGTGGCATTAACCTCAGAGTGTGGGTGGGAATGTTACACTCAATGAATGCTCTTATAAGGCTGGTAATTGTCGGCTGAATGTGAAATAAGAGAAAGAAACAAAATCTCTCATTGCAATCTCATTCTTATTTTTTTGTAAAATAACATAACTCATGATAAAATGGTGCAGATAATTCTAAATCAGTATTTTCTTTCAAGCACAGGAACAGAACATTGACAGAATAACAGAGCAGTCTCATATCAACTGAAGTACAGTGAAGATATATAATACCACAGCAAACAGATACACATTAGAGAAAAGTAAAATACAAATGTTTATCATGCCAGTTTTACATCTAGACTAGGATTTTGGGAATAGGTTTTCTTTCAGGGATGAGTTTGAAATAAAAATTATTTCATTATGTAAATATTAAACTTGTTTATTTGTGAAACCTTCTGCAATGTAAGCTATCTATCTATTGTCCTTTCGAAGCGAAGATGGCACATGGGGCCGAAATTTTAGATCCTCTCTCGGATAATCTTTGTTAGCAAGCAGCAGATCTTTGCACAGGACCCGCATTGTGTCTCATCACATGACCCGGTTTTGGGCAAGCCTCTCAATTTTGGCCAGGAGCTGACGCCTACTGATGTTGCCTCTCATTCAGTTTTCTTTTTAGTGTTTCTTTGAGTCAACCACTTTTTCTTGTTATCTCTTCTCATCATATGGCGAACATATTATCACCTACTTCTCTTGATTACAGATGATATTGCAATGTAATGAGTAATTCAAAAATACTTATCAAATTTAAATTGATTGTGTATTTAAATTTTGTAACATAAAAATGGTAAGAGATATGTTAAAACACTTAAAAACTCACAGATTTTAATTTCACACCTTATATGTGCACTAAGTGGCTACCCTTATCAAGGCAAGCAAAATCATAATGACAATTTAATTATTGTCAGTACAGACTGATCAGCATATCAGTTGTTACTGGACTACTAAGGACAAGAGTCCAGATTCACCCAGCATTAAATGGGTACCGGATTTTTTTCTAGGAAAGTAAAACGGCACGGGCATAATACCGACCACATTACCCCAAAAATCATGTGCTGTTGGTCTGTAAAAATTATGATCACTAACACCATATTCCATATACACCACATAGCATGACAAGGCTCTTTACTTTTAAGGGGAAATAACTTGGTAGCATGGCTGTTATGGAGAGAGAATGAGCAGTTGACAAGACTGATATTTAAAATGCCCTTAGGAAGGCAAGGGAGCTGCGATAGCGCAGTGGTTAGTGAACTGGACTACACAGGACAAGAGGTAGGGTTCGTTCCCAACCGATGGCTTCTGGTTCACCCAGCCTTTAATGGGTACCGGATTATTTTCTGGGAAAGTAAAGCAGCACAGGCGTAATACCGAGCACATTACCCCAAAAATCATGTGCTGAAGGTCTGTAAAATTTATGGTCACTAACACCATATTCCCTATACGCCACTTGGCGTGATGGGGGTACTTTACTTTACTTTAGGAAGGCAAGACAAATAAATCATTCGGGCGAAGAATGAGTATCTACAACTCTGTCTAGACTGCAAGAATATTATGTCAAAAGAGGTGAAGCCAGACAAGAGCGCCATGCAGGGAGCAACAGAAGATTAGTAAACAAACACAGAACTGGGGTCATCAGTCGCTACGCACAGAGGGATATAGTGAGAAGAGAATTTGAGCACTGATAGAATTGTCCAATATGCAGTGAGGATCATCTCCTGACTAACTCAATTGTGATAACAAATGCAAGCGTTGAGCTTGTCTACATAATTTACAGGCAATGGGGACACATAAACAATGGTATTGTTTAAACTTATATGAGTTTTCCTTTATATGGTGTATCTCTTCTCATTTGTTTATGGAAGGCCCCGGTATCACTGCAAACGAATTAAAATCCATAATTGCTCAACCGCCCGTGCCAGCATAATCATCCGAATTATATCTCATCTCCCAAACAAAGAAAGGTAACTGTAGTCCCCATCGTAGCAGTCTCAGCACATGCCAAAAAGACATAAGGCGAAACCACACAGAAAGTGGAACACAGCCAACTGTTCCCTGTCATACAATATCATCATTCATTGTAAACAATTGGAATATCGAAACATGATCAAAACAGATCTTCTCATTTTGGTGTTGTAAAATCAAAACTGATAGTCATTTTGAATCAAAAGAATCATTTTGCTTGCTTGTGTTCATCCAATGAGTAAAGGAATAGTTAGACCTCTTTATCAATCGCCCTTAAAAGGATATTAAGGGGGCATGTAAGTGATGTGTTGTGGCTTGCAGTCATCATCATCATGTGCCATACTGGTCCATCAATTCATTTTTTTCGTGGTCGGCCTTTAAGTCTGTTGCTCCCACAATGTTTATTCAGACAAGAATAATTCTAAAGATTCATATTTTGGAAAGAAGTAATCCAAAGTCTAGGCAGATTATATTGAAATCATTAGCAAATGAATCCTGTTCATTTGTAAAACTAGCAAGGCATCAATTTGCTATTTACCAAAGTAAAATTATATCAAAATTCTAGTTCAAGACAGAAATATATATCAAGACAATATTACACCTCAACAAGAATATCAATAATTAGTTAAACTAAAAATATATTCCACAATTTACATGAAAGATTATTAAGAAATAATCTATCTTTCCAAGAAATAATCTATCTTTACAAACCAGTGTACAACAATCTTGTTATATTTTGTATCATTCTGTTCAGTTTACGAGGAAGATTTATATTGAAATTATTAAAATAATTATGTTGTTAATACATTAATAATTTTTGGATAAAAAATACTGTGCAGGCATGAATAAATATAACAAGTTACTATGTGAACACAGTCTACCATTAACATAGTTATGATATACCATCAGAGATATTGCTGTAATATTTGTTACGAGCTAGTGAGCATGATTAAACAGTAAATATCATATATGATAATGGTGCCATATATTGCAGATCTAAATAGACAGACATGGATTCATTTTAAAAATACAGGTGAGGATAATGATAAAAATAATGATACATTTAATAAAGATAAAGATAAATTAGTGATCACTTAGCCGATAAGCTTGTTGGCAGCTCTATCAATGAGTGTGGCCTTACTATCAACAAAGAGGATGTCACCAAGTTTGTTCTTCATTCCTTAAGAGAAGAGGAAGAGAAATTGGTGGGACAATGATGTTTATATTGAGATTGAGGGAGTCTAAAGGTAGGAAAGGGATCTGGTTGATCCAGAGTGTATAGTGGGGAAAAGCAGATGTATCTATAATGAACACTTTACAGGTACAATCAGTCTGCAAAAATGATTTGAGAATTGTTGGGTTGGGTGGTGGACCGGATATGGGGATGCTTCAACTGCAGCAAAACTGATTCCATAAATAGAGTAAAACTGATTCCATAAATAGAGTAAAACTGATTCCATGAATAGAGTAAAACTGATTCCATGAATAGAGTAAAACTGATTCCATGAATAGAGTAAAACTGATTCCATGAATAGAATAAAACTGATTCCATAAATAGATTAAAACTGATTCCATGAATAGAATAAAACTGATTCCATAAATAGAGTAAAACTGATTCCATGAATAGAGTAAAACTGATTCCATAAATAGAGTAAAACTGATTCCATGAATAGAATAAAACTGATTCCATAAATAGAGTAAAACTGATTCCATAAATAGAGTAAAACTGATTCCATGAATAGAGTAAAACTGATTCCATGAATTGAATAAAACTGATTCCATAAATAGAGTAAAACTGATTCCATAAATAGAGTAAAACTGATTCCATGAATAGAATAAAACTGATTCCATGAATTGAATAAAACTGATTCCATGAATAGAATAAAACTGATTCCATGAATAGAGTAAAACTGATTCCATGAATAGAATAAAACTGATTCCATGAATAGAGTAAAACTGATTCCATGAATAGAGTAAAACTGATTCCATGAATAGAGTAAAACTGATTCCATGAATTGAATAAAACTGATTCCTTAAATAGAGTAAAACTGATTCCATGAATAGAATAAAACTGATTCCATAAATAGAGTAAAACTGATTCCATGAATTGAATAAAACTGATTCCATGAATAGAATAAAACTGATTCCATGAATTGAATAAAACTGATTCCATTAATAGAATAAAACTGATTCCATAAATAGAGTAAAACTGATTCCATGAATAGAATAAAACTGATTCCATGAATTGAATAAAACTGATTCCATGAATTGAATAAAACTAATTCCATGAATAGAATAAAACTGATTCCATGAATAGAGTAAAACTGATTCCATGAATTGAATAAAACTGATTCCATGAATAGAGTAAAACTGATTCCATGAATTGAATAAAACTGATTCCATGAATAGAATAAAACTGATTCCATGAATAGAGTAAAACTGATTCCATGAATAGAGTAAAACTGAAGTAGTGATCACTGGGGAAAAAAATTAGATAAGAAAACAGAATTAAAGCCTTTGAAATGTGGATATATAGAAGAATACGTAGAAATGGATGGAAGGAAAAGAAAACAAACGATGAAGTGTTAAAACAACTAAAAATGAAAAGAGAACTACTAAACACAATTCAAACAAGACAAATGAGATTTTTGGGCCATGTTAAAAGTCACAACAGCCTACTAAAAGTAATCTTGGAGGGGAAAATACAAGGTAAAAGAGGTAGAGGCAGACCAAGACTAACATGGATGTGTAACATCAAAAGATGGACAAATCAGCCTATGACAACCTGTACCATCAAAGCAAAAGACAGAGTAGAATGGCGCTCCATGGTAGCTGACCTTTGTTGCGGAGATGGCACTCGATAATGGGGAAAAACAAAACAATCTTGACTGTATTATCCCATTACTAGACTCTTCCTGGGAGTACTTATAAGTTCACGGGGACTATAAAAACAGTGAATGCATTGTATTTCACAGTTATTTTTACTGATAAAAAAAAAAAAAGTAAAGTACCTCGTCACACCAAGTGGTGTATAGGTAATATGGTGTTAGTGACCATAAATTTTACAAACCCTCGGCACATGATTTTTGGGGTAATGTGGTCGGTATTACGTCCATGCCGCTTTACTTTCCCAGAAAAAAATCCGGTACCCATTAAAGGCCGGGTGATCCGGAAGCCATCAGCTGGGATCGAACCCTACGTCTTGTCCTTTTCTTTCACTGATACTCTAGTTTATTTGCTAATTTCTTTCTTTCCAGGAAGATGAAACACATATACTTCTTCTATTTTTATATATAAAGTGATTAGAAATAGCATTATCTTGAAATTAAAAACTTTGTGTAGTTGAAAATTGAATATTATATCCCCCAAAACTCTCTGATAAATCAGTTGTTTTTTTTTTTAATTAATTAACGAGCACTATTTCCGCACTTAAACTTTTTATCAATGCAACGGGAAAAATTTCAGAGACATTTTTCATGGTTTCAAGATTCAATTTACATATTTATCTAACATATAACATATTATATATGAAGTTTTATATAATTCAACAAGGTATTAAGACTTCACCAATGATACAAAGCATGTAAAAAGAGTATGGTTTGATGACGGTTCACACTAATCAAATTGAGAGTGACACAGAATGCAGCAAAACGTACACTGCTGAATACGGCATGGTGCACGGTGCATCAAAACGTACGCAAAGAGTTAGTTAAATATCATTCAAAGATAAATATTTACTATATATAGAAATAAGACCCAGGGAGACACTGAGAAGAACATTGATGAGAGAGGCAAGAGCAGCAGGAATCGGCTCCCTCAATGAGATAGAACTGCTTGCACAGAACAGAGACAGATGGCGAGATTTGATAAAATATCTTTAAAAGAAAACTGCTAGAACAAAAATTCATATAGGAGAAGGTGTATCTTGGTCTACGCCCTATGGGCCGGCTACGGCTCGAAAGGTCAATAGATAGATATATAGAAATTATACATTTTGTGTCTGGTATCACTATTGAAACCACTTCCATACAATATCAATTTTAAGAATAAGTGGAATGTACCAGGCCCAGAATATCTTCATCCATAAGTGCAGCAAAATTTCCTAGATTATAACTAAAATGTCACTTTGAGATGAAAACTAGTAGCTGTGATTTTGTTGCATTTTTGAAAAATAAAGCTCTTGTAATCTCACATATCTATAATTTACTCATATAAATTATTAAAGAAGTAATGAAGATGAAGACGCAATTCATTTTTGACAATAGAAACAAGAAAAAGAGTTCCTAAATGTTATGTAGAGCCAGTCTTAACATATGGATGTGAATCATGGACAATAGGACAACAGACAAGAAAATCACTGGAGGCTGTAGAAATCTAATTTGACACGAAGAATGTTGAGAATACCATGGGCAGCTATGAAGGGCAATGAAAATGTTCTCAAAGAGGCCAAAGCTAAAGAGATCTAATATCCAATATTAGGAATAAACAATCATCATTTTTTGGCCATGTAATGAGAATTGCTTATAATGAATGATATCACTTTCGGTACCGCTTGGCCTTATGTCTTTTGGTGTGTGCTATAGCTGCTATGATGGGGACTGCCTTTCTTTGTTTGGATCCTTCAATGAGATGAGTTTTAACTTGGATGATTCCACTGGCACGAGCGGTTGAGCAGTTATGGATTTTAATTCGTTTGTAGTGATACCGGGGACTTCAACCATAACTGGATGATTTAGAGTTGACTGAAAGGATAAAAGATGATTGAATGATTTAGAGCTGACTGAAAGGATAAAAGATGAGATGACTGATTTAGAGCTGACTGAAAGGATAAAAGATGAGATGACTGAATGATTTAGAGTTAACTGAAAGGATAAAAGATGAGATGACTGAATGATTTAGAGTTGACTGAAAGGATAAAAGATGAGATGACTGATTTAGAGCTGACTGAAAGGATAAAAGATGAGATGACTGATTTAGAGCTGACTGAAAGGATAAAAGATGAGATGACTGATTTAGAGCTGACTGAAAGGATAAAAGATGAGATGACTGAATGATTTAGAGTTGACAGAAAGGATAAAAGATGAGATGACTGAATGATTTAGAGTTGACTGAAAGGATAAAAGATGAGATGACTGAATGATTTAGAGTTGACTGAAAGGTTAAGTGATGATTGAATGATTTAGAGCTGACTGAAAGGTTAATAAGAGATGATGACATGACTGAATGATTTAGAGCTGACTGAAAGGTTAAGAGATGATTGAATGATTTAGAGCTGACTGAAAGGTTAAAGAGAATGCATGGAAAAAGACCAAAAGGATGACCTAGAAGAAGATGGATAGATGCAGTGATAGAGACATGTAACAACAAAGGGAAATCACTAATTCAGACAGTTTGAGCAGCTTAAGAAAGACAAATAATATAAACCACGACACCTCTTTGGTATCAGTGAAAAGAGAAAAGAAAGAAGAAGAAAGAAAGGTTAATAAGAGATGATGAGATGACTGAATGATTTAAAGCTGATGTAATGACTGAATAATTTAGAGATGTAATGACTGAACGATTTAGAGCTGATGTAATGACAGAATGATTTAGAGCTGATGCAAATAATATATGGTTGGAGTCATGTTAACTCAATTAAGATGAGGTTGTGTTTCATCCCAATGAACAGTTCCTAGGTTTATGCAGCCATAACTGGGTACAACATTTTTCTTGAAAATTAAGGTCACCTGGCATAATACTGACCAAATTACACATAAAATGTGTGATCATTGAAACATATGCCATTAACCACTAAATTTCCCATATTTAAAGGTCCGCAACTTACATTTTTAAAAATGATAAATAGGAGGGGTGGGGGTTGTAGGTTCATGGCTGTTATATAAAAAAATAGGGGAGGGGAATGGGTTACTAAAAAAATGTTCAACTCCAATGTTAAGTTAGTCCTATTATATGGCTGTGAAACATGGAGAAGAACAAAATGGACAATCATGAAGATACAGACTTTCATTAATGGATGCTTACGCAGCATAAAAGGATGGAAATCTTCTTTCCTTCCTCATCTGCCTTTCAGTGTCGAGCGGAGATATAATTTGCGGTCTTTTGCTCTTTTGTTCGCCTCTGCTGCTGTTATGTTTCCTAGTGCTTCTAATATTTCATAGATTCATCTTTTTTATGGTCAACCCTTGGGTCTGGTGTTCTCACAACATTTGTTGAAGGCTCGTTGTGTTGTGATCTTTCTGCCTTGTCACGTGGCCAAACCATTTTATCTGCTGTTTCCTTATATATTCTATGGCGGGGGCTATTCCTAGCTTTTTTTCTCAGTTCTTCATTTCTGATCCTATCTCTCAGACTGTTTCCTGTCATTCATCTCTGTAGAGGTTATTTTTTTTTTATTGTTCTTGCATCTAGGGTCCAGGTCTGGCATTGGTAGCTCAACGTTGGGATGAAGATTGTATTATATAGTGCTTGTTTAAGGATGGAAATGGCAGGATAAAATCACTAACATAAAATTATGGAAATGTATCAGTCAAATACCAGCGGATAAAGAGATACAGTGAAGACAATGGCGATGAATAGGACACACAATGCGGAAGCCAAATGAGAGTATTACACAACAGGCCCTTTTATGGAAACCCCTTGGAAACGACAAAGAGGAAGACCAAGAAATTCTTGGAGAGGACAGACAGAAGCAGAGATGGAGATGATGGAGAAGACATGGAATGATCTTAAAAGAATGGCAAGAAACAGAACGACTTGGAAAGTGTTTGTTGAAGACCTATGCTCCACAGGGAGCTGAAAGGTAGAAGAAGAAGAATGGGTTACTTGGCTGTTATAAAAGAAGGCAGGGTTGTTATAGAGCTGAATATAGCACATAGAGCAGAAAGTCCCCTTTTCATGTCCGACGATCTTTGCTATCAAGAGTCAAGACTTATGTATAGGACCTACATTGTATCTTGCCACATATCCCTGTTCTGGGTGAGCCTCTAAATTTTAGTAAGACAGTCAAAGCCAGCTGTTGTTGCTTCCAACCTCAGTGTTCCTTTTAGTGTTTCTCTAGGTTGGCATCTTTTTCTAGATTCTCTTGTTGTCTCTTCTCATTGCATGGTCAACGGATCACTAAAAATTTCTCTTGGTTATAGACTATATTTTTAGATGCTTTGTCATTTCTCTTATTTCAGCATTAGTTTTAAATTCATCCATGATATATGAAGAATTTTCATGAGGCATTTGCTTTGAAACGCATCTAATTTATTTTCTATTTCCTCAGTTACTTTCTATTTCTTTAGTTGTTTTCTATTTCTTTAGTTATTTTCTATTTCTTTAGTTGTTTTCTATTTCTTTAGTTATTTTCTATTTCTTTAGTTGTTTTCTATTTCTTTAGTTGTTTTCTATTTCTTTAGTTACTTTCCAGCTCTCATTATTCACAGTTCTACTGCTCCTTAAATTAGTTACTAAGTCTCACATTTTCTACCCAGGGTGAATGTTATGGTTATGGAAGGCCCCTGTATCACTGCAAACGAATTAAAATCCATAAATGGGTGTATGTGTTATACAATACATAAGAAGCATGAATTAGGCTCATTATAGCAAATACATATGATTTTATAGCAAATACATACGATTTAAGGGAAGACAATATAAACTGCTGTCAGCAGACAAAGTTATCAAGGAAAATGTTAGAATAAAAATGGCATAGGTTGTTTTTAGTCAGAAGACCATTTTTAGTCCCTCTTTTAGCAGTGATAAGTGATTTGTTTGAAACAACTAAGTGAAGCAACAAGCAAAAAAGATGAACCAATCATCATCATCGAGTGCCTTCTCCGCAACGAAGGTTGGCTACCATGGATCGCCATTCTACTCTGTTTCTTGCTTTGATGGTGCAGGCTGTCATAGATTGACTTGTCCATCTTTTGATTTTACTCGTCCATGTTAGTTTTGGTCTGCCTCTTTTACCTTGTATTTTTCCTTCCAATATTACTTTCAGTAGGCTGTTGTGTCTTTTAACATACCCCAAAAATTTCATTTGTCTTAATTGTATTTATTAGTTCTCTTTTTATTTTCAGTTGTTTTAAAACTTTATCGTTTGTTATCTTTTGTTTCCATCCAATTCTACCTATTCTTCTATAAATCCACACGAACCAATCACAGTAACATTGTTACATGAGTAAAGCGAGTCACACTCAGAAAGCTATAGTAAGCACTACATCATGAACTATATACCACTTATCTTGCCACTGGTTTCAACAGATCTAGACTTTGATGAGACTTTTCCTCAACGAACCAATCACAGTAACATTGTTACATGAGTAAAGCGAGTCACACTCAGAAAGCTATAGTAAGCACTACATCATGAACTATATACCACTTATCTTGCCACTGGTTTCAACAGATCTAGACTTTGATGAGACTTTTCCTCAACGAACCAATCACAGTAACATTGTTACATGAGTAAAGCGAGTCACACTCAGAAAGCTATAGTAAGCACTACATCATGAACTATATACCACTTATCTTGCCACTGGTTTCAACAGATCTAGACTTTGATGAGACTTTTCCTCAACGAACCAATCACAGTAACATTGTTACATGAGTAAAGCGAGTCACACTCAGAAAGCTATAGTAAGCACTACATCATGAACTATATACCACTTATCTTGCCACTGGTTTCAACAGATCTAGACTTTGATGAGACTTTTCCTCAACGAACCAATCACAGTAACATTGTTACATGAGTAAAGCGAGTCACACTCAGAAAGCTATAGTAAGCACTACATCATGAACTATATACCACTTATCTTGCCACTGGTTTCAACAGATCTAGACTTTGATGAGACTTTTCCTCAGTGGAAAAGAACAAAACATTCAATCATTGCAGGAGAGGGACAAGAAGTAGACAAACACTTCAATGGTTGCTGGAATGGGCAGTAGAGTGGATATGGGAATGCTACAACAACTGTGATGCCAGTTTGAACTAGAGAGAGACTGATGAACAATGCAACTCCTCCCCACTTAAAAACCAAGTTCTGTGCAAACCACATGATGATTAAAGCTGTTATTGTGATGGACGGCTATTACTATTAATAATTTAATATTAATGCTATCTTGGCATACATTATCAAATGAATAATTATGTATATTAACATCTAACAAGTAAAAAAAAGTAACGAGCCCAGTCATGCCAAGTGGCGTATAGGGAATATGGAGTTAGTGACCATAATTTTTACAGACCGTCTGCACATTATTTTTGGGGTAATGTGGTAGGTATTATGTCAGTGCCGCTTAAATTTCCCAGAAAAAAATCTGGTACCCATTTAAGGCTGGGTGAACCTGGAAGCCGTTTTAGCACCTAATGCCTAGTAATAATTAATGATTGAACAGATTTATAAAATCAAACTGTAAATGAATAAAACTGCCCTTAAATATCAGTTAACCTTATCTCAAGTTCAACATTCCTGATGTTTGAAAGAATTTCATTTATGTCCAAATATTATTTTGTCCTTTTAACATTTATTAATGTTCTGCATATTCCCATTTAATTTATAATATAATTTGTGTTATTTAAAAATTACATACAAAAATGTTTCAACTTATGAATATGAAGTTCATAATTTTTGCTGCCTGCAGTTGTGTCTGAACCAACAAAACAATAATTCTGGAGTTAAAAACCTTTGTCATAAGTGACATATAAAGAGCACAAGTGTGTCATGAATAATTATGATGAAGAATAAATTTCACTCCGTTCCAGGCCAACTCACAGAGATCCACTATCATCATCATGTGCCATACCAGTTGGCGTAGGCGATCATGTCCTTCCACAATCTTCTATCTACAGTGCATTGTATCAGTTCTGTTGTTGACTGTTTTCCATGCCATGACACCAAGCTATCCAGTATTTTCTCTCTTTGTCATCCGCGATCTCTCTTTCCTTTTATTTTGCCAGTTTTAACCAAGTATTCCAACTTTCCTCTTCTCATGATGTGCCCAAAAAATGTTCATTGCTTCTTTCTGATGTTTTTTAGGAGCTCCCTGTTTGTGTTGGCCTCTTTGAGAACTTTCTCATTGGTCTTTGAGATCCACTATAGCAGACAATAAATTGAAGCCGAACTGATGAGTCCCATGCATCACACTTCCTCTAATGTTTTTTCGCAGACTCAAAGTTAAAATGTCAAATTCCCACAATAAGGGTAATAGATTCATGAGGGAGAATAAGCATAAATATGTGAAGCTGAGGTAAAGTTGATGATACAGAGAGAGAGAAAACTTGGTAATAAATGTGTGATTATAATGCAACAACAGCAGGGTCAGCTCCCTTGCTGAGGTTGAGAGGATGGCCCAGAACAGGGACATTTGACGTGATATAATGTGGGTCCTGAGCAAAATCTAACATTTAATAACAAAGATCGTCAGACATGGAGTCTATAGAATCTCTGTCCTAGGAGCTTTCTACAGTTTGAAAAGGACATTAGGAAGATACAATGCTACAGTGAGGAGGTCTAGTAGCTCAGTGGTTGATCTGGACTTCTAATGACAACAGGTCAAGTTCAGCCCTAACCAGGAGGTGAGACGCTTGACATCAGCAGAGCTAGAAGCTGTCAGCTACTCCAAACTAATGGCTTGTGCTAGGATTGGTGAACCAGAACCATCCAGACCGTACTTCACACATGTCTGACCAAGCAAGTAGGGGGTCGTTGAAAGAAGACAACCTAGTACTCAAAAATTCTGTTTATGGAGTCAACTGTGTTGGGCTGAAAAGGCGTAAATATAACAGTTCTACTGCAAACCACAACACTAGATAGCTACGCCCACTTAACGTCCTTCTAGGGATGGATGACAAAGAGGGCTATGCCGACTTAACATCCTTACTGAGGATGAAAGACAAAGAGGGCTATGCCGACTTAACATCCTTCTGAGGATGGATGACAAAGAGGGCTATGCCGACTTAACATCCTTCTGAGGATGGATGACAAAGAGGGCTATGGCGACTTAACATCCTTCTGAGGATGGATGACAAAGAGGGATATGCCGACTTAACATCCTTCTGAGGATGGATGACAAAGAGGGCTATGCCCACTTAACGTCCTTCTGAGGATGGATGACAAAGAGGGCTATGCCAACTTAACATCCTTCTAGGGATGGATGACAAAGAGGGCTATGCCGACTTAACATCCTTCTAGGGATGGATGACAAAGAGGGCTATGCCGACATAACATCCTTCTAGGGATGGATGACGAAGAGGGCTATACTGACTTAACATCCTTCTGAGGATGGATGACAAAGAGGGCTATGCCGACTTAACATCCTTTTGAGGATGGATGACAAAGAGGGCTATGCCCACTTAACATCCTTCTGAGGATGGATGACAAAGAGGGATATGCCGACTTAACATCCTTCTGAGGATGGATGACAAAGAGGGCTATGCCCACTTAACGTCCTTCTGAGGATGGATGACAAAGAGGGCTATGCCAACTTAACATCCTTCTAGGGATGGATGACAAAGAGGGCTATGCCGACTTAACATCCTTCTAGGGATGGATGACAAAGAGGGCTATGCCGACATAACATCCTTCTAGGGATGGATGACAAAGAGGGCTATACTGACTTAACATCCTTCTGAGGATGGATGACAAAGAGGGCTATGCCGACTTAACATCCTTTTGAGGATGGATGACAAAGAGGGCTATGCCCACTTAACATCCTTCTGAGGATGGATGACAAAGAGGGCTATGCCCACTTAACGTCCTTCTGAGGATGGATGACAAAGAGGGCTATGCCCACTAAACATCCTTCTGGGGATGGATGACAAAGAGGGATATGCCCACTTAACGTCCTTCTAGGAAGAGAAAGAAATAATCCAGATTGATGGTTCCTAGGTTCATTCCACTTTAAATGGATACCAGATTTTTGTTGGAAAAGTAGGGTGGCTTTGAGTGATACAGACCACATCAGTCATAAAAAGTGTCTTGTTGGTCATTGAAAAAAACAAGCAATAAAAGCGTAAAGCCCCATTAAGGTGTGAAGATAGCTTTTATACCAGGATCCACAAAACACAGCTTTAGTTACTAATGTGAGAAACCCAGGAGCAGATTTTTACTGCTTTTAATTTATTGACGTTTCTGCAATTGTTTCCACTAAAACCTTGAACTTCTCTTATTTGACCTATTTTCCAACTTCAAGGGCAAATTGTCTGAATAAACAACATTCATATAAATTTTCCTTTATTTTCTCGCTGTTAGTGAAAATGCTCTTTTATTATCGTGAATCTACGAATGACCAGTTCGATAAATCCACAGTTCCTGAAGCTTCAAGGTCTCTAAAGAATACCATCCACTGACATCACTGCAATTAATAATTGTCAACATTTCTTAGTTTTGATTATTGCAGTGTCATGTATCCAGGAATGTAAAATAGATCATCATTTTTTGCCATTTCCATATATTTTACTCTACCTCTACCTCATAACTCTTTCCGTACGTTTTGCCGCACTGTGCGGCAATGCGATTTCGGTAACGTACATTTTGCCACACTCAATTTGATTAGTGTGAACGCCATCAAACCATATTCTTTTTACATATCTTGTATCATCTGGATATTGGTGAAATCTTAAACCTTGTTCAATTATCTAAACATTCATATATAATATGTTAAATGTTAGATAAAAATAAATATGTAGATTGATTCTTAAAACCATGAACAATTTGTCTCTGAAATCTCTTCCGTTGCATCAATAAAAAGCTTCCATACGGAAAAAGTTAATGATGCACACTGTCATAGGTTCATCTGCCACAGGGTGATCAATTCTCTTTAGTCTTATTTGCTTGATTTCCCCTCGTATTTCCAGTCCCAGGATAACAACTTTCTGTAGATTATTGTGTCTCTTTAATGTGACCAATAAAACAGTAACTTATCTTGCCTGAATTGATTTAAATAGATCTTTCTTCATTTTCAACTGTGTCAAAGCTTCATTATTTGTTTTCTTCTATTCATCATAAATGCTGCAAGTAATTTGTAAATTATTTGTTTTATCAGTTCAATTATTCCAATCAGAATATTCGGATACAGATTACATCCCCTCTCCATCTTCACAGATACCTGCAATCGTTTAAGCTCTAGCACATGCATTTGAATACACAATAAAATAATCAAACACTGGTTTTATTTCATAAATACAATAAAAACAACTAAAATATTGCCCAAATTTGAAATAATTTCTTACTCAAGGACTGAGTTTCATTTAAAGAACACAAAAATATGAAATTGTAAATAATTGATAAATAAATGTATTGCACTGCTTCTAACACACGAACATTCAAACTGTCAACAGTAAAAATTGTTTCTTTCAGTGAAAAATTTTTGAAATTAAACCGCACGTATTGGGATTAGATAAACATTACAATCATTCTTTCAGTAATGTACTCTCATTATCAAATGTTAGCAACTATACCCATCTGTTGCTGTAAATAATTCAGATTCTATAAAAAAAACTGTCCATGGTTCACATCCATTAAAAAAACAGTGGTTCTAAAACAGCATTGCAAACCCTTTCTAACTTTCAAATTACAAAATTATGCCAAGAAAAATTGAATTCTTCCAAACAGACAATTTGAAAATGAAATGTCATCTCATCAAATAAAGAAATCATAAGGCAAAACAGAATAATCTCAAAGTACTGTGGTCAGTGGAAAAAAGAACAGAACTGCTATCTCCTCCAAAGCATGTCATATGAAGTGACTATGGAGGTTTGGGGACAGGTTAATGACTAGTCATCTGTGAAAAAGTCCACACAAATTGCAAAAATACAGACAAGAAACGTTTTCTTGAAAAAGGAAAGTAAAGGTTCCCTCCATATCTAGTTAGGCGTATGGGGAATATGATGCTTGTGACCATATTTATCCAAAATACAGCTGATTTGTTGGCAATGTTGTATCATGGCAGCCACCTTTAATTCTCAAAAAAATATCTTGTACTCATTTTTAGAGGTTGGGTGGAACCCCAAAGCCTTGTCCGAAAGAAAAAAAAATTCACCATTTCTGGGAATTGACCTCAGACCAATCAGAAAGTGAGCACACAAACCAGTCAGCCACCGATGCTCCTGGAGAAGATAGGGACCCTGAAAATAGAACACCATTGACACTGGGCTTGGCTGGAAGGAATTGTCCAAGAACAAGATTGGTTAGATTTGATAGTTTAGACAGAAAAATGCTTTGGAAGTTGCTGAGCCATTACGGAATCCCCATAAAGTTTATTAACCTGATAAAAACAATGTATGAAGGAACAAAATGTAGTGTGGTGCATGAAGGACAGCTTACAGAAGCATTTGAAATAAGAACAGGAGTAAGGCAAGGATGCCTCCTGTCTCCATTTCTCTTTCTACTGGCCATAGATTGGATTATGAAAATAACTCAAAACAACAGAAATGGGATCCAGTGGTCACTGACCAAACAACTTGATGATTTAGACTTTGCTGATGACATAGCTCTCCTATCACACAGCCA
Organism: Megaustenia siamemsis; assembly: GCA_032433765.1. Taxonomy (NCBI): domain Eukaryota; kingdom Metazoa; phylum Mollusca; class Gastropoda; order Stylommatophora; family Ariophantidae; genus Megaustenia; species Megaustenia siamemsis. Next base: position 16,620,003 of record JAVIAB010000108.1, read on the forward strand.
TCAACAGATGCAGGATAAAATGAGTATATTAGATGAGAGATCACAACAGCTAGGACTAAAGATTAATAGAGATAAGACCAACATTATGAGAATTAATGCAGTTGGCAATAACCAAATAAAACTAGGAGAAATACCTCTACTAGACGTACAATCTTATATATATCTGGGCAGTAATATAGATAAAGAGGGAGGAACATAAAATGATACCAAAATAAGGATATCAAAAGCAAGAGGAGCTTTCATTGCACTGGGAAACATGGAAATCCAAAGAAATTAGGCTAAATACAAAAATAAAAATTTTCAACTCAAATGTTAAGTCGGTCCTATTATATGGCTGTGAAACATAGAGAATAACAAAATTGACAATCACGAAGGTACAGACTTTCATTAATGGATGCTTGCGCAGAATAAAGGGATGGAATTGGCAGGACAAAGTCACTAACGTGGAATTATGGAAATGTACCGGTCAAATACCAGTGGATAAAGAGATACAGCGAAGACGATGGATAGGACACACACTACGGAAGCCAACTGAGAGTATTACACAACAGGCCCTTTTTGGAATCCCCAGGGGAAAAGGCAAAGAGGAAGACCAAGGAATTCTTGGAGAAGACAGATAGAAGCAGAGATGAAGATGATGGGGAAGACATGGAATGATCTTAAAAGAATGGCAAAAAACAGAACGACTTGGAAAGTGTTTGTTGAAGACCTATGCTCCACAGGTAGCTAAAAGGTAGAAGAAGATTGGTTAGAGACCACGGCTTTTAAGGACCTGACTGAATTATTGAAAAGGTAATCAGTTTCTCTCCTGACAAATAAACTCAATAACATGAGTTAATATATATATTATACATAAAACAGCAGTATATAAAGAGAACCATTGTCAGGTCATGTTTGTTATTTAGCTGCTTTTATATCTAAAAAATAAATACATCGAACTAAAAAACTAACAACTCTATAATATGGGATAAAGCTGAATGTCATGGACGAATCTTTTCAACCTGAGATTTAAATTTATGAGTTTGCATGCAAATTACCCCACATCCTAATATCTTTAGACAGTGAATCAACCTTAGATCAGAATTGTTTGAAAAATACTCTCCTTCTCTGTATGTAAGTAGGGGTGGGCTCTGTACGTAGGCAGTGGGTCAAGTCATTACATATAAGTCAACTATATATAATATACAGTCACCTTTGTCTATATTCCTGGACAGGAGTGCATGAAGATGAAAGAGTGGACAGACTGGCTAGGTGTGCTGTTGTCGAAGATAATCAACCAATGGATTGGACAGACGTCATCAATGTCCTTCAAGAAGGGGAAAAGGCACAGGACTTCGAAAACCATGAATCCACACCACTCCTTCAGATGAAAGAGATGGGAGTAATGATGGGCACAGCCAGAAATGAGAGACTTAGTGGGCGCATAAGAGGACTTAAATCATCAGTCACTGGATGCTGGGGACATGCTAAGGAGGGAATCTGCCATCTATGGACATGTTCGGTATGTAATAATGATAATCCACAAATAACTCAATGTAATGATTATCAGTAAGTGTTGAAAAAGTTTTTGAATCCACTTTTATTATCATTATGGCATTATCCAGTTTAGACAGTAGATGTACATAAGAGGTGAGATGCAGAATGGCTCAGGCTAAAGCAGCTTTCCAAAAAATGAGGAAGATACTGTGCAATCCATTTTTGACAATAGAAACAAGAAAAAGAGTTCTTAAATGGTATTTAGAGCCAGTCTTGACATATGGATGTGAATCATGGAGAATAGGACAACAGATAAGAAAGTCACTGGAGTCTGTAGAAATGTGGTTTTACTGACGAATGTTGAGAATACCATGAACAGCTAAGAAGAGTAATGAAAATGTTCTGAAACAGGCTGGGGGGTTAAAGAGAGCTAATTTCCAATATTCGGAAGAAACAATCATCATTTTTTGGTCATGTAATGAGAAAGGAACAGCTGGAATATATTGTGACAACTGGGAAAATTGAGGGATGAAGAGATAGAGGGAAGCAAAGAGAAAAGATACCAGACAGTTTAAGAGAATGGCTTGGCAGAAGGTCAACAACAGAAATGATAATCACCTACGCCAGCAGGCAAGGTACTTGATGATTATCCAGCTCTTGAGTATAAAGGTCACACACCCTGTCATGAGGTGTTTGTGTCAGAGTTTTAATATCAATCCAGTCAGAAAAAAAAACTGCCTAACTCTACCATGATTCAAACTTGCATTCACATGATTCGGAGAACGACACATCCACAAACACTCATAATGACAGTCCCACATAACTTGATAATCTAGATTTATCAACTGTTCCGAGGTTTACAATCACCAAATAATCATTTCCCTTCCTCGTCTACCCTTAGAAGGACATTAAATGGGTGCAGTTTGAACAAAGTCATGGTATACAGCAAGCAACGATTGTGCCTTTCATCCAATCACATTCTATTTCAGCACAATCTTTATTTTAGATGCAAAATTTATCTTCCCAGCTAAATAATCCCTACTCACTTAGCCATACACGTTTGTCTGCTTCCAGGGCTACCATTAGGACTTGGTTGGGTCTTCATCAGTTCTGGTTCACTGATCCTAATACCAGAAGTAAGTTATAAGGACTTCCAGAAAGATGGTGGCCATGCTTGCAGACCTTTATAGAAAGTGCCAGCACTAAAACTGTTTTTTATTTTTTGCTTGAAAAAAAATTGTAGCTTGTGATGTGTTTTTTTTTAAATTTATTTGAGCAAATTGGAATTGGATGTGACTATGGTGTTGCCTATGCAGCCAACTAGGTTTGCACTGAAGTTTGACATTGCTGAAGCCAACCGATAATACAAAATGGCTGCATGTCACCCTGTTTTTGCAGAGACTAATGCAGTTGCTTAAACTGTTAGGGTTGCTTTGTTTTGTTTTCAATGTGTGTTTTCAGGTAAACTGGAGCGAGGAAGTCCACTCTCTATTCGAAGGCAGTCATTTGGAATCATCACCTGTGTCGCAGATTAGGGCTACATCTTCCGTCTTACATAATGCTATTACTTTATAGCTTCAATCCCCTCCAAAATTTAGCAGAAGCCACAACACCATCATACAATAAATTACAATGTGCTACACAAAAATACAACATATCAAACGTTTGTTAACATAACAGAAATTATAACTGTTGGTGTTATTGTTAATTACCAATTAGCCCTTATATAACTTATGCTAGAGGAAAAGTGCCAGATTTTATAGGAAAGACATCCAACATTTAATTTTCATCAAAATTCATTACTCTCTGCCCCTCTCAACATAAAGAAAAAAAAAGAGTATACTGTTACTATAACAAAAAAGTGTGGATCAGCATTACATTATGCGCTACTGTGTTACATTACATACTGTATATGTACAATGACATCTATACATAAGCACAACCATCAAATAGAACATTTTATTTGCATGATTTGAAGCTTAAAGTTTCTCATAAATTTTGAAATTACAAAGAGATTAGGTTAAATACAAAAATAAAAATTATCAACTCCAATGTTAAGTCAGTCCTATCATATGGGTCATAAAATGACAATTGTGTAGACAGAAATTCAATAATGGATGCTTCTTCTTCTACCTTTTAGCTCCCAGTGGAGCATAGGTCTTCAACAAACACTTTCCAAGTCGTTCTGTTTTTTGCAATTCTTTTAAGATCATTCCATGTCTTCCCCATCATCTTCATCTCTGCTTCAATCTGTCTTCTCCAAGAATTCCTTGGTCTTCCTCTTTGTCTTTTCCCCTGGGGATTCCAAAAAAGGGCCTGTTGTGTAATACTCTCAGTTGGTTTCCGTAGTGTGTGTCCTATCCATCGCCATCGTCTTCGCTGTATTTCTTTATCCACTGGTATTTGACCGGTACATTTCCATAATTCCACGTTTGTGACTTTGTCCTGCCATTTCCATCCCTTTATTCTGCGCAAGCATCCATTAATGAAAGTCTGTACCTTCGTGATTGTCAATTTTGTTATTCTCCATGTTTCACAGCCATATAATAGAACCGACTTAACATTGGAGTTGAAAATTTGTATTTTTGTATTTAGCCTAATTTCTTTGGATTTCCATATGTTTCCCAGTGCAATGAAAGCTCCTCTTGCTTTTGATATCCTTATTTTGGTATCGTTTTCTGTTCCTCCCTCTTTATCTATATTACTGCCCAGATATATATAAGATATAAGCTTATATATATCTGGGCCTTATAATGGATGCTTGCGCAGAATAAAAGGATGGAAATGGCAGGATTAAAACCACTAACTTAGAATTACGGAAAAGTACCAGTCAAATACCAGTGAATAAAGAGATACAATGAAGAGGATGGCGCTGGATAGGGCACACTGCAGAAGCCAACTGAGAGTATTATACAACAGGCCCTTTTTTGGAAACCCCAAGGTAAAAAGCAAAGAGGAAGACCAAAATATTCTTGGAGAAGACATGGAATAATCTTAAAAGAATGGCAGGAAACAGAATGGCTTGGAAAGTGTTTGTTGAGGACCTATGCTCCACAGGGAGTTGAAATGAAGAACATGACAACCTTCAAAAAGAACATTTTATTTGCATGATTTGAAACTAATGAAATGTTTCTCTTAAACTTTCTTTCATCTGTTTTCCCCTTTGGGAAGAGGGAGATATAAACTACAGATAACTGGAATCATAAATACAGGATGTCCAAATAAAAGGGGTTCTACTTCTCTTTCATGCTTTTGAATCTCTAATTATAATTGTTACTACTGTCAACATAATTATATATATATATATACATACACAAAATTAGAATCTATATATGTTAACAAACGATGTTATTACATAAGCTACAGGCCACAAGCTCAGTAAAATATAATACTTAATCAAAAGTGTAGCCAGAAATTGCTCAAATAACAATACACAAATAATAATAACACATAATGAATTATAACGATTAATTAAATAATGTTATATATTGCTTGCTTCTGAAATACGTTCAGCAATGGTTAACAGATTATACAAGCTATTACCTAGTTAAACTCCATGCATTCATCAAATGCTGACAAAAAAAGAACTCTATATGCATTCATTCAAAAGAATTGCTTCAGTCCTTCAAGAAACACAAATTTACAGCAACTATGCAATACAAGAAATGTGATAAATAATATTCAGACAGGTGTATGATTTCAGTACACATTCATCCATCAGTTATATTACAGCACTTGCTCATACTGAAGCAGGATTACAATACTGCTCATCTACATAGATGCAAGATTTGAATAAATCTCACTGAATAAGATTACAGTACTATTTTCTCATAAAACAAAATTCACATACATATGATAATACGACTACTACGAAGGACCATGAGAAAGTTCCCGAACTATGTCTACACAAAATTATAGGCTTTTATTTGAATTTGGCCACCATCAGCATCAAAATAGTTCCCTTTAAAACATACACATTGATCCCAGCGTCACTTTCATGTCTTAAAGGCACAATATGTTGTCGTCCTCAAAGCTGCCCAAAGTCATCTGCGGTCACAAGCTGATGTCATTTAAGTGTTAAAGGGCCCATTATAGCTCAGTGGTTAGTGAACTGGACCACTAAGGACAAGAAGTTAGGTTTGATCCTGATCTACAGCTTCCAGGTTCACCCAGGCTTAAAATGGTACCAGATTTTAGTTTAGGGAACAATATGAAGTCACGGGGACTAGGAGTCAGGTGAATGTGGAAGGTACAGGAAAACCTGCATGTTGTTTTCTATAAAAAAACCTTTGAGTTGTTCTAAATGAGGCGTGAGCTGACACACTGTCATGATCCAACAGTCTATTGCTCTGCAAACATGTTGCTCAAATTTGTCAACTATTGAACTCAACGAAGCCTATACGCTGGGTCAGAGAATGTTATGCAGAAGAATATTATGTGTTATACACATTTTTGTGTGAATATCTCAAGTGGTTACGTCATGATAATTACAGTCCAGAAACATTCTGTTAGTCTCTCATATACTCACTGACACATTATTATTGCACTCACTCATTCAGCAGTAAGATTACGGTACATGTAACTAAAGTAGTATATTACATTTCACACAATAGTATGTCTGCAGTGCTCATTTACAGAGCAGAACATTACAGTACTTACTGATTTTAGCAACAAAAGTGCGGCACTCACACATAGAGCAGCAAGATTACATATAGTGCTCACTCATATAGAGTAGTAATGATTAAATAATACACAGTAAGTTTCATTTACAAAAAAAATAAAATCACTGAACTCATCATTAAAACTTAATTTAGAAGAAACAGAGAAAACAAACGTGCTATGTAATCAAGTCAAACATTATCTACTAAACATGAAAAACCAAAAATTAGAGAAAATGAGAATATACAAGTGAAATAAAGAACAACCATGACAACAGAAAGTAAGTGTTACAGTGTCTATAGAGACTAGTGCGATAATTCTTAAACTTTAAACAGACAGAAGATTTGAGTACAATAATCCATTTAAGTTGTATAGACAGAATACTAGAAATATTCAAAAAATTAAAGCCGCCCAACTCCCCAATTTTTAATGTGAAAGACAAATGAAGAAAAATGAACTTACTAAAGAGCTAAGATTAACAATTTTGATAAATTTATCTTTGGTTTTAATGAAACAACTGCTGAATACTTGTTTAGAGTAATGTCTGACATATCAAAATGAGACAGCACTCATATGGCTGTCTCTAGTGTCAAAATCTTAGCAGGTTTAAAAGCCTGTGGCTAAACATGTCTTTTTTCAATCAAAGGTGATTTCATGTGAGAAAGTTTTTGCACAAGAAAAATTAATTTCTACATTTATTTTGAACATTTCTTCAGCTCCAATATGTACACCTTCAAGAGCCTAAAGAAATACAAATTTTAGATATAAAATCAACACAAACCTTTAGAAACAGACAAAATAAATGTAACATTCTTTGGGGAAAAAGTAAAGTGAGGTAGTGATGATGATGTGAATAGTGCACACTCATCTGCTGTGAATATATGACTAGAGATCATTGGAAAAAACTCATTGGATCTTCCAATGAGTTTTTTTTTCCCTATGCAACACAACTTTAGATTTTACTCTTCTTCTTCTTTCCTTTCTTATTTGCCTTTCAACGTTGAAGGGAGATACAATTAGCTCATTTGTTAGCCTCTGCTGCTGTTATACTTCCTAGTGTATTTAATATCCCATCAATCATCATTTTTTGTGGTCGACCCCTCGGTCTGGTGTTCTCGTAATGTTTATTAAAGGCCTGTTGGTTTCATTCAACCTCTGAAAATAGGAACTTGAGATTTTCATGGGAGGGGATAATGGCCTGGTGTTGTGCTGATTACATTGCCCATAAAACGTGGAATCTTCAGAGGGAAAGTATGGACAGTATCATTTAGTTAGTGCCATGATAGGTACTCATTAAATTTCATGCTCACTGATCTTGAAATTTACACACATTTGGTGTGGGCACATGGAGATTATGCTGCCAGTGACACCCGGAGGTGTCCATTTTGAGCTGTGCACCTTTAAACAGAATGCTGCATATTCAATAGAACAGAATGAACGATCAGGATGAACACTTTGTTGGTTGCTGAAACTGGGGCTGAGCACATATGGGAATACCCCAACTGCAGCGAAGTCATTCTGTACTAAAGAATAAATTTCATATTTCACAAAGAACTAGTTGCAGTGATAAAATTCTACAACAAACACATAAATAAATTGGGAAAATCTAGAATGGCCAGAAAAGATGACTAAAACAAAAGTACTTTTATAAGTTAAAATAAAAATGCTCAAAACAAAGTTACTGCGTAAATTGTTAATGCTACTGACCAGTTGGCAATGCTCCATTTTCTATCACAATCTGTGTATTCATATGACAGGGTTTTATGTATTTAACTTGGTTATGCCTTCAGTGAGTTACGTGTTCATCATTATCTGGTTAATTTCAGTACAAAGGAAGGTATTGAAGTCACCTTTCCAATGTGTTTCTACAAAACTATTTCAAATGTAATTATAAAAACTGATGAATTATGGTTATTCTTTACATAAGATTTTACTTTATAATATTCTTGGCAGAGAAGGAAAACTTAATCAGGGTAGGTAATTCATAAAGTTTAGTAATGAAAGGCAAGGAGATCAATCTTGAACACTTATGTCAAAGGCAAATGTAGCGGGGGCTGAAATGTGAAAAATAAACTGCAATGAAAGTTACCAGTAAATGAACAATAAAAAAGATCTTCATGACCTATACCTGCCCCCTGCCTCGAGAGGACACTGGGACAAGTTGTATGGAGATGTCACCAGCCTTGAGCTGATGAACGCTTTCTAGAAACTAATTAATATTGACGTCTAATGGTGTACGCAGAAGATGTTTAATTATACCAATGTGTTTATCTCACCAGAACATTTACAAAATTATATTCAATAATCATTATCCTTGATTTGTTTCTCAATAGACATCCTATGTATAATGATTTCATTCAGACTTAATCTCCATGGCCATTATTCATTGTCACAATAAAAACGTCAACTTGAAACTTTGCCAACAAAAAAAAAATTGTTTTTTTTAATCAGATAATTAAATTGTTAATCGAGAAAAAATGAAACTAGGGACATGCTTATGTCAAAAGAAATCTCTAAATTAAAACATGAGAATCAAATTGGAAAGTAATAAAATTGTAGCCAATGCAGAGCAGAATGGAGCTTACTCTGCAATGGCCTCCAGTATGAGAATGGAAATCTAAGCAATCACTGTTGGCTATAATTTCAAAAAAATAATTGAATGAGGAAATTATCACCACAGACACTTATTATGTCAACTCTAACATGTTCACTGGAATTCTAGATATAAGCTCACATGCTTAGTGATAGCTATGTAACACAATTTCTACAATGTAAGCTTTGTTTGTTCTGGAACACACTGTTTCATAACAATGGTGGTACAAATAAATGAAACATTAACTAGAGCACTGTAAGGAATAAATGTACTAGACTTAATACAACTAGCTGGAAAGAGATTCCCAAAGACAGGCCCTGCTAAAAGCATGCTATACACATGGGCCTGAAAACTAAAGAAACTATAATCTTGTAACACTTTTTACATAAATTCTATTACATGTAATATGACCTAGACTTATTCTGATCATATTCCATAAACCATTTATTAAATTATAAACATATATAAGATATGTATGTTTGTTATATTTGTATTTATATCTCTAAATATTGTATGTAAAATATGTAAATTTATACTGTTGCCTTTTGACACTTTTTTCTATCACTTATTTATTTATATATTAATTTATTTATATATTATTTTATTTATTTTTATGTATAAAATATAATTTAGAGTTGTTCCTTGACATCAAACTGTCTCTATTCTTGTTACACACATAATTTTTAAATAATACCCTGTTTATAGTTCGCAAGAGAACACAACAAGCAATCACAGTACATGATATTTTGACTATTGTGAAAAAAAAAACACAAAATGAAATAGTTCGGCCACATATCTCAATCATCCAGACTAGCAAAGACCATTTTACACGGAACTGTAAAAGGTAGAAGATGAGATAGACAAAGAAAGAGATGGGAAGATAACATCAAAGAGTAGACAGGCCTCGACTTCGCATTGTCCCAAAGAATGACTGAAGATAGAAATAAATAGAGAGGTAGATGAAGTCCATCAGTAAAAGCTCCAATGACCTCCAGGGTTAAGGGATCTATGATTCAATGTTTCCATAATTTGACTTTACTTCCACTATACAATTTCTCTCATGTGCATATAAATGAATATTTACTTGCAAAAAAATGTCAGCCTGAAGTCTTTGAACCAAAAATCTTGATACACCAAGGCTGTGTGCAAGTAATTCTCATCCCAAAAATTATGATATATGGGATCGGAGATTTGGGCACAGAAAATGTGTGCAAACTATGAAGTACACAGCTATTTGCTTCACCCTCAAAATAGTATGATAGCATAGACTAAAAAAGATTTGTATTATTTATGAGTGATGATGTCCTGAACCTACTACATTCCCTTCATTCTAGGAACTTATATTCCTAGAAAGTTGTTGTAATTTATAACACCATATAGAGGCGCCAATTTTCAAGTGTTTTTGTATTCATGTTTTAGATTTTTAAAAATTACAAAGATTAGAGCACTTTGATGCTCTGATCTGATGACACTGAGTGTGAAATGCTTAACCACAAATGCTATATAAAGTCTAAGATAAACTTCTAACAGGCTTAAGTGTACCTTTGTTGAATGATACACAGGTTTTTAGCTCTGAAATTGGCAAATGCTCAAAACAACTAAAACATCAACAGCTGTTATATGGAAGGAAAATCCCAAAATGATGACACTAATAAAAGAACATTTTTCAATTTATAAAATGATCTATGAAACACATGAATGCCAATTCTGGAAAATCTATCTATCATCCTTCTGAGCTGAAGATGGCATGTAATGCAGAAATTCTAGTCTATGTCCGGCGATTGTTGTTACCAAGAATCAGACCTCGCACAAGACCCACATTGTATCTCACCACACATCCCTGTCTGGGCGAGTTGTTCAATCTCGGGGGAGGGACTTCATGCCTTCTGTTGTTACATCTCACCTCAGTGTTCCTTTTTAGCATTTCTCTAGGCTGGCCTCTTTTTCTTTTACACTCTGGTAATTTAAATAAATCTGGTTGATATAAAGGAGTGACAACAAAACATTGCTGAAATTACTCACACTGAGTTGGAAATAATGAAACAGATATTGGCAGTGATTTGTGTAAACATAAGCCTATCTTAATCAACGTGGGTGACAACTAAACACATAAACTTAAATTTTATCAGACATATAACCTCCAGGGAAGACTACATTTCACCATAACAATGGCATTAGGAATAAAAAAATTGTGCAGATGGTTACGTCAATCCTTTTGTGATAGAATAAATAAATATGAGCATATGTATTTAAAAGTGCTCTGCTTTGCATGTTTGTTTTTTTTTGTTCTGGAGCTCCAGAGAATGGGAGTTTCCTGGGCTGGTTGGTACTATGGTTAAAAATTTATTTTCTGCAAAATTGTGGTTATTTCAGGGAAAGTTACAGTGTCTGAAATAAATTAGTCAAAAATTGTGTTTAGGAATTATATGATACAGATACATGTTACACCTGCTGTTAAATTAACACAAATTGACTAGTAATTAAAACAGACATTTATCCTGGAATGCAGTCATGGCAACAATCATAACAAAGATTGTTCAATCATGATTGAGTCAAAGCCTTCAGGAGGTGTGTGGTAGAACTTCTCAAACTGTACATCCAGGACAGCACAGTTATCAACTGGATTAAGAGAATAGATAGATTCAAAATTTAAAAAAAAAAAAAGATTAAAAAGTACAAGCATGGTATTTACTTAATATAGGATCGTTATGATACTTATTTATAAAACTAATAATTTATTATATGATCGTTATGATACTTATTTGTAAAACTAATAATCTATTATATAATCGTTATGATACTTATTTGTAAAACTAATAACCTATTATATAATTGTTATGATACTTATTTGTAAAACTAATAATCTATTATATAATTGTTATGATACTTATTTGTAAAACTAATAATCTATTATATAATTGTTATGATACTTATTTGCAAAACTAATAATCTATTATATAATTATTATGATACTTATTTTGCAAAACTAATAATCTACTATATGATTGTCTATATCTGGGAGCCACAATAGCTCAGTGGTTAGTGAACTGAACTACAAAGGACAAGAGGTAGGGTTCGATACCAACCGACGGCTTCCGGTTCACCCAGCCGTTAATGGGTACCGGATTTTTTTTTCTGGGAAAGTAAAGCGGCATGGATGTTATACTGACCACATTACCCCAAAAATCATGTGCAAAGGGTCTGTAAAATTTATGGTCACTAATTCACTTATTCGCCACTTGGCGTGACAGGGGTACTTTACTTTTTTTTTACTTATTGTCTATATCTGCAATGTTGCTTCTTGTATAAATGTTAATGTTTTTTTTTTTTTTGTAGTTCTTGCAGAGACATATATAGATCTGCCTGTTGTTAAAATTAATAATCACTTTTACTTCATTTATGAAAATGAAGGATACTTAATTTAATTACAAAATCAGGCATGATAATTATATATGCCAAAAAATTATTTTTAAAAATTAAGTAAAGACATGAAAATACAACATATACTTTGAAACAGCTAAAGAAATGCACACAAATGTTTGTAAAACTAACTGAAAAATATGCAAACTGATACATTATGTGTGTAAAAATAAACATAAAAATGGTATTAAACAGCTAAACCTGTAGAGAGATGAAACAAACTACGATGTTTCTGCAAAAGCCCTCAACAGGTATAAAACCACAATTAATACAAAAACAAACATAAAAGGTAAAATGATACATTATCTCTTAAGACAGATATAAATAAGACAACAGACTTACACTTCACCCACACAATCATCAAGAAAATCTGACAAATAAATTATTTTAAAAAAAATAAAGTAAAGACATGAAAATACAAATACAACAAACATATGCTCTGAAACAGATAAAGAAAGAAATGTAAAGAAATGGACACAAATATTTGTAAAACTAACAGAAAAATCAGAAAACTGATACACTATCTTATTAGACAAAGATATAATACAACAGATATGCACTTCACTAGCACTATCACAAATATACCATAAAATGCAGGATATACTGTGCCCTTTATTCCAGGAAATGGGACATTTAAGGGGCTTCCATTGCGGAAGAAATTCAACTCGATGTGGTCATATGTTAAACCCTGAAAAATAAAAAGTTCATGAAAGTAAACATAAGTGATCAGTTAAATAAGACAAAACCAGAAAAGTAAACACATTAGTCTGTGACATTAAAAAAATTAAAACCAGGCTAAATCAGTGAACAAAGCACTTAAAAATGGGTACTAGAAATGTTTACTTTAGTCATAGATTGTAAGGTTTACTTAAACTGGAAGGGATGTGTACTATTTCCCCTTTTGTTTATTACCTACATGGACTACATATGTAAGTTAACCAACCCATCAGAGACAGAAGAGATTAATGAGCTTCTTCTATTTGCAGATGATCGGACACTAATGCATAGAAAAATAGAAAACCTACAATAACAGTTGACTTAACAGCACAGTCAACCAACATATTAAAATCAATATCAACAAAACAGAAGTCATGAATATCGCAAAAGAGAAACAGAACATCAACATAATGATAGACGGCAGACAATTAAAACAAGTGGAGAAATTTAAATATGTAGGAAGTCTAGCAACAAATGACAATTCACAAACAGCAGAAATAGACTCAAAATGCAAAAAAGCTTGTCAAAGCATTGGACAGCTATCATCACTATTGTCCAACAAGGGAATAACTCTAATGGCAAAACGGGCACTCTACAATACAATCTTCAATTCAACTTTGTGTTACCAATGCCAGACTTGGACCCTAAACTCAAGAACAATAAGAAAAATTTAATGTGCTAGACGAATGACAGGGGCCAGCCTGAGAGATAAGATCAGAAATAAAGAACTGAGAAAGAAAGCTAGGAATAACTCCCACCATTGAAAACATAAAAGAAGCAACAGATAAAATGGCTTGGTCATGTGATAAGGCAAAAAAAAACCATGGGCCGACCATGAGAAAGATGGATTTATAGAATATTAAAATCACTAGGAAACATAACAGCAGGAGGCCAGCAGAAGACAGCAAATTATATATGTTCCCTCAATGCTGAAAGGTAAATGAAGAAAAGAAGAAAGAGAAATGAAAGATCAATTTAGCACATGAACTCACTAATTGAAAGATCAATTTAATACATAAATTCACCAAATGAAAGATCAATTTAGTAAGTAAACTCACCAAATGAAAGATCAATTTAGCATATAAACTCACCAAATGAAAAATCAATTTAGTAAATCAACTCACCAAATTTAACTTAAAAAACTCACCAGAATATCTCCTTCTTGAGGCATATCAGATAACTTGCCTTTCTCTTCGCCATTGTGAAACATAAGGCCATCGTGGCGCAGAACCCAGCTATCAGAGTCTTCACCAAGAGGCAATTTATTCAGATTACACCTTCTGGTGGCCAAACCAACGCCCCAAGTACCTATGGGTTAGAAATTTGGTTTCACTTTTAAAAATACACATTACACTTACTGTTATATGAAAGTGGATGATGAAGAAGAAGAAGCTCTAAATTTCTCACAAAACTTTTCACATTATGGGGGCCGGGTAGTCTACAGGCATGAGTTGGCCTAGGACAGGACGGATCCAGGTTCAAAGCCGACCTGAAGTGGTGTTGATTAAAAGGAAAAAAAAAAAACAGGAAAAATGTATCTGTGATTTCTTTATGATGTTACTCTCCACTATCTAGGGAGCTGCGATAGTTCAGTGGTTAGTGAACTGGACTACAAAGGATAAGAGGTAGGGTTCACCCAGACTTAAATGGGTACCGGATTTTTTTCTGGGAAAGTAAAGTGGCACGGGCGTATTACCTACCACATTACCCCAAAAATCATGTGCTGAAGGTCTGTAAAATTTATGGTCACTAGCACCATATTCCCTATACGCTACTTGGCATCTTCACTTAAAGAGTTCCATCTACTCCTGGTTCCTTTGTCTAACCCCTCACCAAGGACCTGTCCAGCTTGGGTGACCATGCCAGAAGCTAGGCTCCCACTAGCTGGAAGGATATGATAACCAGTGATGGAAAATGTATAACTGAAATAAACAAGAGAATGGACTTCTGTTTCCATGATGGCGGAACTAAGTCACGTTCTCTCGATCGCTGCAGAAATTGCTTTGGAATCTGATCAATTTCGGCTTTACGTTGCAATTTTCTGCATTCAAGTCGAAATGATGTTCTACTTATCATATCTACGCCAATGAATTGGCGTTGCACGCACAGCAATACTCCGTTTTGACAAATCAAGAGTTGTGAATGCGACCTTCCACCGTCTAGTGTTGATCTGCGTTTTATGTCACAATGAGTGCTGTTCAATGACCGTTGATGGTGTTGTTTGCCGCAAGTTATTTACAATTTCCAACGTATTAATGTGGTGGGCTCCATCAAGTCAGCCGAAGTTTTATCTCGTCGGGGAATTTGCACCATATTTCATTCGTTGTAGACTGCATTCACTAGAGCAAACATGAATCCATGGGCGCAGCCATTTTGTGCGTGCTACGTCATCATAATGGCTCATCATGTGTCCCAAGACCGACCATGCGCTAATCTTGCGATCTGTTTGGTGTGCAGCGGGGATAATCTGACAACGAACTGTGTTTTGTATGTTCGGAGTTGGAGTCAAACACGATGTCCTAACATCATCAAGCGCTATACATTTAAATACTATGACGATCATCATTTTCAGGAGGACGTGAATTTCCGGGCAATATGGTGGATAGGCGGCAGGAACCATTGAAGGCTATGTCTGAAAAGTGTTCCTTGTTGCAGTTTCCTCATATTCCAAGTCCGGATTGTTGCAGGAGTTACTGAGTTAAGTGCTCTGTGCACACTGTGAGCTGTGTGTTTCATCCGTTTTGATCATGTTCTGATATTCCAATTGTTTACGATGAATGCTGATACCATATGACAGGGAACAGTTGGCCGTGTTCCCTTTCTATGCGGTTTCGCCTTATGTCTTTTGGCGTGTGCTGAGACTGTTATGATGGGGACTATGGCTACTTTTCTTTGTTGGGAGATGAGTTAGTAATTCGGATGATTCCACTGGCACGGGCGGTTGAGCAATTATGGATTTTAATTCGTTTGCAGTGACACAGGGGTCTTCCATAGCCAAAACGAACCAAACAAAAGAATAGGTATGGCAAAGAGTAATTTTAATGCCATGAAAAGTATACTAACATCAAAACATATAACACCAGGGCTAGAACTAAGAATAGCAAAATGTTACATTTTCTCAATATTCCTGTATGGTGCAAAAACATGGACATTAGACAAGAAAACAGAACAGAAAATTGAAGCCTTTGAAATGTGGATTTATAGAAGAATAGGTAGAATTAGATGGAAAGAAAAGAAAACAAACTAGAAGTTTTATAACAACTAAAAATGAAAAGAACTATTAAACACAATTAGAACAAGACAGATTAAATTGTTTGGGCATGATAAAAGACACAACAGCCTACTAAAAGTAATATTTTTTTCCTTTCAATATTATTTTTAGTAGGCTGTTGTGTCTTTTATCATGCCCAAACAATTTCATCTGTCTTGTTCTAATTGTGTTTAATAGTTCTTTTCATTTCATTGCCTCTGCCACCTTGTATTTTTCCTTCCAGGTAAAAGAGGCAGAGGCAGACCAAGACTAACATGGACAAGTAACATCACAAGATGGACAAGTCAACCTATGACAATCTGCACCATCAAAGCAAGAGACATAGTGGAATGGCGCTCCATGGTAGCCAACCATCGATGCGGAGATGGCACTCAGTGATGATAATGAGAAAACATGGAAATCCAAAGAAATTAGGTTAAATATAAAAATAATAATTTACAACTCCAATGTTAAGGCACTCTTATTATATGGCGTGAAACATGGATAACAACAAAAATGACAATAAAGATATAGATCTTCATTAATGGATGCTTGCACAGAATAAAGAATGGAAATGGCAGGACAAAATGACTAACATAGAATTATGGTAAAGTACAGTCAAATACCAGTGGATAAAGAAATACAGTGAAGATGATGGTGCTAGATAGGACACACACTGCAGAAGCCTACTGAGAGTAACGATTACACGAACGAGCTTTTTTTCAAATCGGCAAGGAAAAAGTCAAAGATGATATGGGGAAGACATGGAATGATCTTAAAACAATGGTAAGAAACAATGGATTGAAAAGTGTTTGCTGAAGACCTATGCTCAACAGGTACTTGAAAGGAAGAAGAATAAATGCATAACAACAAAAACAAGTGTGACGTAAATATATATATATATATCAACATAAGAGCACAGAAAAAGCAAAATGCAGTATTTACCAGTACACTGTATCTTTATTTCAAAATATGCTTTGTTCTGTGCTATTGGAGCATTGGCTAATGCTGCACCAGTTCCACATATTCTATGCCCATTCTTCACTATTACGACATCATTTCCTGAAAAATACAAATTAAAAAGAATTATGAAGCATCCTTTAATTATATTGCAATGTTATGTTGGTCATAATCCACACAATCCCAATAAATGTAAATCCATCCTTTACATTTCCTGTTTGATGTTTTTCATTTTTCCCTTTCGCATAAGTGTTCTAACATTCCAATTCCTTTTCTTAGCGTCTGTTTTATCTTTATCTTGCTTACAGTAGCTTGATGATGATCAGGTATCACCTATTAAAACAGGTAAATACTGCAAACAACAACACAACATAGACATGCCCACTTAACGTCCTTTTCAGGGAAGAATGAAGAGGTGTACTCCTTTAATCATCGAGCAAACACAAGCAAGAAAAGAGGTAAATAAATTTAAATATCTGGGAACAATGCTAACATCAGATGATAAATGTACAACAGAGGTGAGATGCAGAATGGCTTAAGTACAACAGAGGTGAGATGCAGAATGGCTTAAGTAAAAGAAGCTTCCCAAAAAATGAGGAAAATGCTATGCAATCCATTTTTGACAACAGAAACTAGAAAAATAGTTCTTTAATAAATGTTATGTAGAGATAGAGACATGAATCATGGACAGCAGACAAGAAAAATAATGGAGGCAGTAGAATTGTGGTTTTACAGAAGAATATGGAGAACACCAGGGAAAGCTAAGCAGAGTAATAATTAATTAATTTTCATGCCAGCTTTGACCTCTGATGAAGTCCGTAGAGACTAGGAACTGAATTTTGCATCTCAATCCTTTTTTTCCCTTGCAGCCGTGTGCACAGGCGTCCCTCGTTGCACATGCAGATAACTCCGTCTTTGGAGGTACTCATATTTTTTCTATCGATGAGTAATTGACATTTCAAGCCGGGCCTCGCTGCTGAGACCTGGGGTGGTTGCCACAGAGAGAAATCATAAATAAAAATCCTAACTGGTGCAGCCAGGATTTGAACCCCCAACCTCTCTGTCTCGAGGCTGACGTCTTGCCTCGAGACCAACCAGTCCCCCAAGCAGAGTAATGAAAACGTTCTGAAAGATTCTAAAGCAAAAAAGACAGCTAATTTCAAATATTAGGAAGAAACTTCAAACAATCATAATTTTTTGGCCATGTAATGAATGAGAAAAGAACAACTGGAATATATTGTAATTGGGAAAATGGAGGGATGAAGAGATATATAGGGAAGCAAAGACTAGAGAAAAGATACTAGACAGCTTGGCAGAAAGTGAACAACAGAATTGATAAATAATATAGTGTAAATTCAGACACGTCTAAAAAAGATTAATAAATGAAAGGGGGTATCGCCTCCAAACTCATGCGTGATTATATATAGTATCCAACTCTTAATTCCCCGCCTGCACTGGCACGGACAACTTTCGAAAAGGGTCCCGTGCCGTGCGTGATATTTTCCGCTACTATACTATATTATTTATTACTTATCAGTTATATTCTAGGTTTGAAATTGTTTGTCACACAAACATAATGAAGATATATATTTGAATATAAAATTGTAAGGGTTATCTAACTATCACATTCTAACTCAACTGCAGCTAAACTTAAAGTTTAAACTAACTACTAACCAGTGAGTAGTGAGTGAAGTAGAGTATATCAGTATCATACTCACCGAGTATCTCTTGAGTAACTTGACGTGTCGTTTTCACATCATAATCGTATATGTTATTTATTTTATTGTGAAAATGTCCGCAATATAAGCTCTCAACAAATATCTAGACGCATCACTTACTCACCAATATAACCAGTGTCAAGTTTTACAGCTGGAAGATCTTTTAACTGTACATGCCCTGGACCAAAAGCACCATTCTTGCAGCAACAAAATACGAAAGACGACATATTGACACAGGAAGAAGCTAATTACAGCAGTGCAGATCAAATAATATATACAGAGTGATAGCGAGGTTAATAAATAGGAGTAATTGATTAATCATACAAATGTCAAGATTAAATATTTTAAAAATAGGAAAATTATTAATATCAGTAGTATTTAAAATAAGAATATAATAATTTATAAATATTTATATTATTTACATTTCAGACTGTTGTCCAGGAAGTAGTTCTACTTTCAGTTTCTCTGTTGACAACAAAAAATAAGTTACATAACATAAGTCTTATCATTATGATAAGAAAGACATTCAGGTTCTCAACGCAGATCTTCTTCAATAGGCAGCGGTGTGTGTGGCTGGGTCTAGTTTTGAAATGATTCGATAAAATAATGCATTATTCATTATTATAATCGTGTTGTTGTTGTTGTTATTATCCCTTTTTCTGCTACAATTCTCTGGTAGTCGGGTAGTCAATCAGTTAAACTAAACATTGAATGAGTATCACAAATGACAATGACTTTATCAGACTTATGATAAAATTTATGTATTATTGTATTTGTATTGTATGTTAATTCAATGTGACAGTCATCATCATCGAGGACGAGTGCCATCTCCACAATGAAGGTTGGCTACCATGGAGCGCCATTCTTCTAGTCTGCTATGTCTCTTGCTTTCATGGTGCAGGCTGTCATAAGCTGATTTGTCCATCTTTTGATGTTAGTTGTTACTCGTCCATGTTAGTCTTGGTCTGCCTCTGCCTCTTTTACCTTGTATTTTCCCCTCCAGGATTACTTTTAGTAGGCTGTTGTGTCTTTTAACATGGCCCAAAAATTGAATTTGACATTAACATTTCAAATATCATTAATAATATTGTATATTATATTCAATAATCAATTCATCATATGATTATGTTCAATTGCTATTGTAATTCAATATTATAATTATGATCGTACATATTATTATCATCATCATCAAGTACCGGACCTGCTGGCTTATTTGATCATGTCTCTCCACAACTTTCCATATCAACAGTTATTTATCATTTCTGTTGTTGACCTTCTGCCAAGCCATTCTCTTAAGCTGTCTGATATTTTCTCTCTTTGCTCTCCTCTATCTCTTCATCCCTCAATTTTCCCAGATGTTACAATATATTGCAGCTGTTCTCTTCTCATTGCATGGCCAAAAAATGATGTTGTTTCTTCCTAATATTGGAAATTAGCTCTCTTTTTGCTTTAGCCTCTTTCAGAACGTTTTACATATTATTACATTTTATAGATAATAGATTAGTATTAGTTAGTAACTTTTGGTAGTGTAAGTATTAATAATTTAACTTTCGAGACAGTGCTGATGTCAAATTCAGAAGACAAAAGGCGCAAGAGAAAGGAAACAAGGCCTGGTACCACGGGTCCACCTTGCTCGTTCTGTGGATGGATCTGTCTGTCCAGGATTGGCAAATTCAGCCACGAGAAAAGATGTTCAGTAAAGCAGCACCCAGTATGAGAGACTAATGCTTTACCAAACTACTGACTTATCATGATTGCTTGCTACCAACCGTCTATCAAGATGATAAAGGCCATATAGTTAGTAACTATCTATCTATCTATTGCCCTTTCGGGCCGAAGACGGCACATAGGGCAGAACCACAATCTCAAAAACAGATACCTTGCGTGCCAAAATGGCACGTATTGCAGAGATCACTGCTTCTAAAATCTATGGCTCTGTTTCCATAACAATACTTTTTTACAATGACAGCTTGTCAAGCCATCAATCAATCTCCTTAGTCGCCTCTTACGACATGCCTGGAAGGTCACAGTGTCACTATTAGTTAGTAACGGTAGTAACTAAATTTTTTTTAAATTAAATATATAAATTATAATAAGGATTAATTATTTTTTTTATGCTTAAGTTATAAACAATGAAATGACAGAAATGTTCTGCAAAAAAAATATATATAAAATAGATCTAGTCATGATTGAAAAAAAACATATTGCACAATACATATATTACTATGTATATAGGTAATTTATGAGTTTACTGTCTCAAATTGGTTATTGGTTATGGAAGGCCTCGGCATCACAGCAAACGAATTAAAATCCATAATTGCTCAACCGCCCGTGCCAGTGGAATCATCCGAATTACCAACTCATCTCCCAAACAAAGAAAGGTAACTGTAGTTCCCATCGTAGCAGTCTCAGCACACGCCAAAAGACATAAGGCGAAACCGCGCAGAAAGTGAACACAGCCAACTGTTCCCTGTCATACGATATCATCATTCATCGTAAACAAGCGGGATATCGAAGCAGGATCAAAACGGATGAGACACACAGCTCACGGTGTGCACAGAGCACTTAACTCAGTAGCTCCTGCAACAAGCCGGACTTGGAATATGAGGAAACTGCAAGAAGGAACACTTTTCAGACATAGCCTTCAATGGTTCCTGCCGCCTATCCACCATATACCATGGGAGTTCACGTCCTCCCGAAAATGATGATCGTCGTAGCACTTGATGATGTTAGGCCGTCATTGATGACTCCAATTCCAAACATATAGACACACAGTGGTGGTAATTTGTCATTTCCAATCCAACAGAAGCCACATGACCTGTAGTTAGTAAAACCACAAAGAGAATATGATTTTGTGACCTTCACTGATTCACTCTTAGATGTGAATGTGTAGTTTACACAAGAGGAGAAGTTGTCAACTACAGTGATTCCAGTTAAGGCAATTCTGGGATAGCAAGGCAAGTCTCCTTTATAGCAGCAGAACTTGATGTTCTCCGCTCCCTTCTTGTAGCTGCTGCCACACGATTCTGATGTCTCATTAACTTGGGCATCATTCAAGAACAATGTCAGATTAACATTCCATAGATATGGCTCTGCTGATGAAGTGCTTGGTGCAACAGTTGTATCAATCATACTGGAGGCTCCTGGTCTGTGGTCATTAATATCACAGACGGCAGCACATGGTGTTGTTATATTCAGTATTTCTTTCTGGGGTGTAAATATGTGGCACACACATGGAGAGTGGTTTGTGGTCACAGTAATCCCATTAAAGGCAATTCTAGGGTAGCATGGCATAGCTGTTTCAGAACAGCACAATCCTGTGATGTTTTCTGTGTTCGCTATAAAGCTGCTGCTGCTACACAATCCTGACCAATTATAGGTGTGGACATTATTCACTTGCAATGACAAAACTGCTTTGTTTACATCATAAACCTCTGGAAGCGAATCATTTATGGGACTGATAGTACAATTTATTCTTCCATCGGGGATATCTGCATTGAGTCCCCAGAAAAAGGTCTTTGGTTAAAAAGCACATATGCGTTTGAGTTAAACACACAATGAGCCCACTTCATAAATTCAAAATGATTCTTGCCAATGCCATCCGTTTGCACAAGTTAGGTCCTTAGCTACCAACGTCAAAAATGTCTGAAACGAAGCCATCCAATTAACGGCTTTATCTACAGCGAAGGTTAACGAACTGTGAACAAACATTTATGTTCAAACCCTTGAAAACATTTTCAAAAATCTGCCAACTCGCAGCAATAACATTTATTGTGTTGTTCAATGTAAACATTGCTTGGTCCATAGCTCAAATATAAATAAGCTGCCATTTTGGTGCGTCCCATGACGTCATCATAAAAGTAATCCTGGAGGTGAAAATACAAGGTAAAAGGGGCAGAGGTAGACCAAGACTAACATGGACGAGTAACATCAAATGATGGACAAATCTGCCTATAATAGACAAATCTGTCTCAAATTATTTCTGCTAAATGAGTGATCTCCTCTCACTGACCTGACATACTTGAATTATTAACTGTTTCTAGTTTTTGTGCATTTAATTTTTTCAACCTGGTTTAAGGTTAGCTGTAGGCTATTCCAAATTGTAAACATTACTCAGGGCCTTCTAATGACAGATTCATCATCATCATCGAGTGCCATCTCCACAATGAAGGTTGGCTACCATGGAGCGCCATTCTGCTCTGTCTCTTGCTTTGATGGTGCAGGTTATTATAGGCAGATTTGTCCATCATTTGATGTTACTCGTCCATGTTAGTCTTGGTCTACCTCTGCCCCTTTTACCTTGTATTTTCACCTCCAGGATTACTTTTAGTAGGCTGTTGTGTCTTTTAACATGGCCCAAAAATCGCATCTGTCTTTTTTGAATTGTGTTTAGTAGTTCTCTCTTCATTTTTAGTTGTTTTAAGACTTCATTGGTTGTTTTCTTTTCGTTCCATCCAGTTCTACCTATTCTTCTATATATCCAGATTTCAAAGGTTTCAATTCTCTGTTCTGTTTTCTTGTCTAATGTCTATGTTTCTGCACCATATAGGAATGTTGAGAAGACATAACATTTTGCTATTCTTAGTTTTAGCCCTGATGTTATTTGCTTTGATGTTAGTATGTTCTTCATAACATTAACATTACTTTTTGCCATTCCTATTCATTTGTTTATTTCAGTTGTACATTTTCCGTCACTGGTTATAGTATGTCCAAGGTAGTTGTTGTTCTGAACTGTCTCCAGGTCTATTCCTTCAATAATGACAAAAATGACAGATTCAAGAGTGACCAAATAAAGTGCAAGGGGACATTACTGGGAACAGAAATAATTTAGGATTCACTCATAAATTACCTATATATATATATATATATATATATATATATATAATGGCCTTTGGCATCTTGACAGACGTTTGGTAGCAAGCAATCAAGATAAGTTTGTAGTTTGGTAAAAATATTAGTGTCTTATGATGCTTTGCTAAACAGCTTCTCTCATGGCTGAATCTGCCAATATTGGCCAGACAGATCCATCCGCAGAACGAAGAAGATGTATTTGTTGTGCTTGGCCTCGTCTCCTGTGCTTTTTATCTTCTGAATTTGATATCAGCAGTGCCTCAAAAGTTTCTGTGCATTTTGTTATTTTTGTTCTCCATGTGCTTCGATCTGCAGCCAGATTTCCCAGTTTCTTTCACTGATAAATAATTCCCTCAAGTAAGTCCTGTAAACTGTGTCAACTGGGAAAATTGAGGGTCTAAGAGATAGAGGGAAGCAAAGAGAAAAGATACCATGTTTACGGCTAAAGAGAATGGCTTGGCAGAAGGTCAACAACAGAAATGATAAATAACTGCAGAGATAAAAAATTATGGAGAGGCATGATCAACTAGGCCGGCAGGCATGGTACTCGATAATGATGATATATATATACTTTCATTATGATTAACAAAAAAAGTAGGTTTTCTAAATCAAATGGCTGACAGTAGACTGTCAAAACTGAAAGTTAGTGGAAATAGTTAAAGTGAAGGCTAGTAAGCAAAAAACAATGACTTAACTAATTTCTACTTGCATCAGGATCAGTAAACCTGAACTGATAAAGATCCTACACCACTCCCATCTTTGGCCGTGGAAACAAACTAAC
The DNA here is from genome assembly GCA_032433765.1 of Megaustenia siamemsis. NCBI lineage: Eukaryota > Metazoa > Mollusca > Gastropoda > Stylommatophora > Ariophantidae > Megaustenia > Megaustenia siamemsis. The sequence goes on from JAVIAB010000108.1 coordinate 16,644,428, forward strand.
CAGTCTGATCAAATAAATAGGAACTATAGAAGATAGCAAACTCAGTGCTACAAAAACTAGTGCTGCTGTTTTTACATTGTATTGTGTATTCACATGTTTTGGACTGTTAACCATGACAAAATGCAATAACACTCAGTCATTTAACACTCTTTTAAGGCAGACAGCAAGATAAAGTGATCATTAGATGAACACTGATGAAAACAAGTCATTAAATCAAAATAACTAAGAATAGCAAAATGTTACATCTTCTCAATATTCCTGTATGGTGCAGAAACATGGGCATTAGACAAGAAATCAGAACAGAAAATTGAAGCCTTTGAAATGTGGATTTACAGAAGAATAGGTAGAATTGGATGGAAAGAAAAGAAAACAAACGATGAAGTTTTAAAACAACTAAAAATAAAAAGAGAACTACTAAATACAATTAAAACAAGACAAATGAAATTTTTGACAACACGTTAAAAGACACAACAGTCTGCTAAAAGTAATATTGGAAGGGAAAATACAAGGTAAAAGAGGCAGAGGCAGACCAAGACTAACACGGACGAGTAACATTAAAAGATGGACAAGAAAATCTATGACAACCTGCACCATCAATGCAAGAAACAGAGTGGAATGGCGATCCATGGTAGCCAACCTTTGTTGCGGAGACAGCACTTGATGATGATGATGAAATTAAAATGGTATGAATAAACAACAATACTTTTAATGCAAAACAGAGATAACATATTTAACACAAAGACATTTAATACAAACACTAAAAAAATTAAAATTGCTAGGAAATTAGGTATCAGGAGTTGTTATAATGTTTTTGTCATATTTTAGAAAAATTGTGATATTATTTTTAAATATTATGTGGCATTGTTGAACACCATGATAATTATTATAGAAGCACAACAATTTCAGTGTTAAAGTCCACGAGAATACTTGTCCTCAACTGTGATGACTCGAAGCTAAAGATTTGATTACATTACAAAAGGTTATTAACACAGCTCCTTAATAACACTTTACAGACTCATGTCATTAATTATCTTGCTTGCATCTAAAAGTTTTTCACTATGTAGAGATACTTGATATAACCATCTATGAATATATAACACCCCATATTATAAGTATCATTTTATAGTGTCTAAATCAACTCCCAATGATTTGATAATCTCTAGTTTCTGTAAAAAAATGAAAACAACCTCATTGATTATCACAAAATCAATCTTCATCAAGTACCATGCCTGCTGGCATAGGTGATCATGTCTCTCCACAACTTTTGATCTCTACAGTTATTTATAATTTCTATTGTTGACCTTCTGCCAAGCCATTCTCCTAAGATGTTTGTTATCTTTTCTCATTGCTTCCATCTGTCTCTTCGTCCCTCAATTTTCCCAGTTGTTAAAATATTCCAGCTGGTCCCATCTCATTACATGGTCAAAAAATAAACAAAATCAATCACATTAATTAAAAGAGTTCTTAAATGTTATGTAGTCCAATCTTACATATGGATGTGAATCTAGGACAACAGACAAGAAAATCATTGGAGGCTGTAGAAATGTGGTTTTACAGAAGAATGTTGAGAATACCATGGACAGCTAAAAAGAGTAATGAACCATTCTGAAAGTGGCCAAAGCAAAAAGAGAACTAATATCCAATATTAGGCAGAAACAAAATCAATCACATTAATTAAAAATATGTGAATTTTCTCTTCAAAAATGTCTCTCTTAAGTCCATGCACAAAAAAGAATCTGTCATCTCAGAAACAATCTCAACTCAAACTCTTGAGCTCAATACTATTTTCTGTGGTATACATTTTTGCACACTCTAGAACAAGATTCTTGAAATAAGATTCAATATAAATCGGATTCACAAATCAGACTGTCCTTTCTGTCCTTGCACACCATTCAAAATTACCTCCTGAAATAACAACTAGGCTTTCTCATCTTCAAGATTCTTTGATAGGCTTATCAATCCTTCTTATATAGTAAGTCACAACAATCTTGATTTTTGGCATATAGGCTGTTCTCTATTGTACTTAAAACAATCCAGTACTGGTATAATACAATGCTTTTTTATTATGTCATTATTTTTAATTCTGTGGTTGGATGAGTCAGACCAAAACACTGAATTTGTACAACTTTCTGTACACTGAACCAACACATTCAGAACAAATAAAGAAGAAGATAAATCAAACATAAGTAAGTCAATACAGAAAAATGAAATGCTGAATAATAAAAGCATATTTAAGGAAGGCTCCATCACACTCTCCTCGAGGTGATAGGTACAACATGCTAGAAACTACAGTTCTTAAATCATATCTGGGAACTAAAAGTCTTAAATTTCTTGTAAACAAATAGATCATGAAGTGATGTGTGTGTGTGGACATTTATAAATGACTCATTTACTTTATAAAATAAATTATTCTCAGCACATGTCTTTGTAGATGTCATGCAACCAGAAATTTAGCTTCAAGCAGCCATCCAATTTTTGGGCAGGTAAATTGTACATTTAAAAAAATGTTTTGTTCCCTCATCCTTTCTCTATCCCTCTCCGCATTTAAGAATTTGATCATGCTGTGTCTTTTCCCTTTATAACCAGGATAAAGTTTGCATTCCTCTCCAGGTCTTCACATTGTCCCCACAATTTGTGTGTGTGTGTGTGTGTGCCAATGTCATTGAGCCAGATTTGACATCTAAGATCAGCATGGTTGTAGCAGCATTACTGAAGAAGGTGTTCTGTAATTTGGGCCCCTCTTCATCACCCTTTAACCAGGGGTAAATATTTCGAGGCTTTTTCTGCACATACATTACCTTTAGTGTTAACAAGTTTTTATTTCATTTTTGTTTATTTTTTAAATGTATTAGCTGCACATTAATCTTAATAAATAATCATAACGAATTAAATAGAGCTGAAGTCATCAGTCGTTGGACACTGGATGACTTGCTGAGGAGGGGATCTGGGCACCTGTGGACATGTTCGGAGTGCAATGATGATGACCCATAAATAACTCAATTAAGGAGAAAAAACAGCCATAATTTTTTGGCCATTAAGAAAAATTAAACAACTGGAATATATTGTGACAGCTTGGACAATTGTTGGAAGAAGAGATAGAGGAAAGCAGAGAAAGAAGATACAAGACAGTTTAGGAGTGTGGTTTAGTAAAGTCAAGAATAAAATTAATAAACAGATGTTGAGATAGAAACTTATGTTAAAATATCACCCATGTCAGCAGACATAGGACTCAATGATGGATTTAATATGTAACGAATATGTATTTTTTACTGTTTAGAATATTATTTATAATTTTTTTTTCATTTTAGCAACAGATACATCCTGTTTTTAGTCACAGCTCCAGTGTAGCAGCTGCTGCAGTATCATTTGTACAATTGTTCCAAAGCCAGCGTCATCATCCTTGTCCTGACACTATTATCACCAGTGTACGCAATCACAGCTGCAACACAGACTCCAGACACACCAGCAAAGAAGCAGAAAACATAGAAGACAAAAGAGAGTAGGTTAATTAATTGTTTATGATTAAAAATGTACTCTCCTTCAGCAAATGGCATTAAGTATGTATACTGCAGGGTAATATATATCTTGTTGGTCATTAATACTCTTTACCCTTATCTTGTTGGTCATTAATACTCTTTACCCTTATCTTGTTGGTCATTAATACTCTTTACCCTTATCTTGTTGGTCATTAATACTCTTTACCCTTATCTTGTTGGTCATTAATACTCTTTACCCATATCTTGAGGAATTGTGTGAGTCTACTATCCTGTAGTATTCAGGGGAACTGGGTAGGTAGGAAGGACCCAGATTAAAAATCCACCACACAGGCAGAATGCATTTTTCAAAAATAGGAAAATGTAATCCATGTACTCCGCGTGGCTTTACCAAACTTTCTCCCCAATATTACTAAATTTGACACTTTATGGTAGTAAATATTCAATTTTCCATCACAACTGTTACTAAATTTGACACTTTGTGGTAGTAAATATTCAATTTTCCATCACAAATTTTACTAAATTTGACACTTTATGGTAGTAAATATTCAATTTTCCAACACAAATTTTACTAAATTTGACACTTTATGATAGTAAATATTCAATTTTCCAACATAAATTTGACACTTTATGGTAGTAAATATTCAATTTTCTAACACAAATTTTACTAAATTTGACACTTTATGATAGTAAATATTCAATTTTCCAACATAAATTTGACACTTTATGGTAGTAAATATTCAATTTTCTAACACAAATTTTACTAAATTTGACACTGTGGTTGTAAATATTCAATCTTCCAACACAAATTTTACTAAATTTGACACTTTATGGTAGTAAATATTCAATTTTCCAACACAAATTTTACTAAATTTGACACTTTATGGTAGTAAATATTCAATTTTCCAACACAAATTTTACTAAATTTGACACTTTATGGTAGTAAATATTCAATTTTCCAACACAAATTTTACTAAATTTTAAGCCATAGATCCATCAAATAAACTTAAATGTGTCATAGGGGCCAGTAGTGGGGAATACACTCCAACAAGGTGTTGTGACAGCTTTACGAACAAGGAACACAACAAAATACAGACGTTTTGACTTATATGTGGCACAACAAAATACTGATACTAAATTCTGAAATGTCAGTATTATTATTGTCTTCCTTTTTTGTAGAGCTGTTTAGTAAACCATACCTTGTAGGAGTGTATGTTACACCCCACTACTGGCTCCTTACTACCAGCTTTACCGCAGCACTGCAATTATTTACCTTTTCCCTAAATGTGTCATAAAAGAATCTCATATATATAAGTTATATTTATAAAATGAGGAACTCAACTTAAATATCCATGATAAACTGCTGTGAGAAGAAGAATAACACTCTTTATTATTAAAGAAGAACACTATTTGTCACTAAAGAAGAACATTAACGAAGAACACTATGTCATTAAAATTCAAAGTAAAGCCAACCCTTTTATGTGCAACCACCTGAAGAATGACAGAAGTTGCTTGAAGATTTGATAAAGTTGCATTTTCTTAATGATTTCTTGATAGGAGAACTAAAGAAATGTCTAAACCTGTGATCTCTGAGAAACTGAAGGCAGTAAAGGCTGAAGTAGTTTGGGGACTATTTGCAGCAGATGCCTTGGCAATGCCTGTGCACTGGTATTACGATCCACGTGATATTAAAAAAGATTATGGAGATTGGCTTACAAGCTACATTGCAGCCAATGGGAAGCATCCATCTTCAATTCTAAAACTGTCAGCAGTTGGTAAGTTGAACTGTTCACTTCAAGCATAGTATCTTGAAAATCAAAAGTAAAAGTAAAGTACCCCCGTCACGCCAAGTGGCGGCATATAGGGAATATGGTGTTAGTGACCATAAATTTTACAGACCTTCGGCACATGATTTTTTGGGTAATGTGGTCGGTATAATGCCCATGCCGCTTTACTTTTCCAGAAAAAAAATCCAGTACCCATTTAAGGCTGGGTGAACCCGGAAGCCGTCGGTTGGGATCGAACCCTACCCCTTGTCCATGTGTAGTCCAGTTCACTAACCACTGAGCTATCGCGGCTCCCTATCTTAACCATCACCAGATACTATATTCTTGCTGGCTTTGTTGTGTTTACCAAGGAGTGAGTTTTCTATAATTTTTACATGCTGTATATAGTAGTCATAACACACATTGCAGTAGCATCAAGTGTTTTCATCAAACTGATGAACATCTGCAAATCCATTGTACAGAGTAAATGTACAAAACTTAGATTGTTCAGCTCCTTCATGATACCAGTGCAAGTATGTGGATGTGAATGCAGGAAATCCACCCAGACTTTAGGACTTTAGATAAGAAACTAAATGCCTTTCAAAATAAATGTCAGTGTAGAATCTCTCTCACTGCGATCAAGACTCAAACCAGAGTAGGGTTCCAGACTCTCACATGAAGACAGATGTCTGTTTTAGTGAATTTATCGACCCCACAGACAGAACATCATAATTAGAGTTTGTTAGATCCACCCTGATTGAGTACCTGATAAAACGTTGCACTGTGTTCTGCGCCAGTGGCCCAGTGCATCCGATTTCAGCCAGCATTTTATTCAGGTTTGCATTCCGTAGCCTTTGACTGTCCCCAATCTTCCTGCAAGGCAGCAGATTGTCTTTTCTGTAGGGGGATTCTGTCCTTAGATGGTCGGCCCTCCCAGGTTTATGAGCACCGTCTGCCCGAGTCACTAGAGGTGACACAGACATGCACACATAAAGATATGAGATGTGACTAACACTGACATGCACACAACGATATGTGGCATGACTAACACTGACACACACCAAGATATGAGATACGACTAACACAGACGCACACACACACACTAAGATATGAGATGTGACTAGGGTGTCCGGTTAGCGCAATCGATAGGCGGTTGGCTTACCACGGCAACAGCCGGGGTTCGTACCCTGGCGAGGACACCTGGGTTTTACTAATTCCCTAAAAATTAGTACCTCTGAAGTCGGAGTAAATCTGCCTGCATGGCGAGGGGCATCCTGTAATGGGATAAAACAGACTTTACACGCAAAATTCAGTCCCACAAAATTGAGTGGGTGGGACCTCGTCAGAGGTCAAAGCTGACGAAAGCGAACGAACGAGATGTGACTAACACAGACACACTCTACAATATGAGATATGACTAACACAGATTTACACACACTAGGATATGAGATATGACTAAATACAGTCATGCACATACAAAGATATGAGACATGACTAACATAAACATGCACTCACAAAGATAGGAGATGTGACTAACATAGATATACATATAGATAGACATGCATACACATAGATATGAGATATGACTAAACACAAACACACAGAGATATGAGACATGACTAACATAGACAGACACAAACTAAGATATGAAATGTGACTAACATGGACATACACACAAATATATGAGACATGACAAACATAGACATGCACACACAAAGGAATGAGATGTGACTAACATAGACATGCACACAAGGATATGAGATGTGACTAACATAGACATGCACACAAAGATATGAGATATGACTAACATAGACATGCACACAAAGATGTGAGATATGACTAACACAGACATGCTCGCACAAAGATTTGACACATGACTAACACAGATACACACTAAGATATGACTAAACACAGACACACACAAAGATATGAGACATGATTAACATGAACACACACCAAGATATGAGATATGACTAATATGACACACACCAAGATATGAGCCATGTCTAGCACACACACACACACAAGCTAAGATATGAGCCATGGCTAGCACAGTGACACACCAAAATACGAGCCATGGCTAGCACAGAAACACATTAAGATATTAGCCAGGGCTTCACGGAAACACACTAAGATATGAACCATGACTAGCACTGAAACACACTAAGATATGAGCCATGGCTAGCACGGAAATACACCAAGATATGAACCATGGCCAGCACAGACACATACCAAGATATGAACCTTGGCCAGCACAGACACCCACTAAGATATGAGCCATGACTAGCACGGATATGCACCAAGATATGAGCCATGCCCATCACATACACCCACCAAGATATCAGCCATGGCTATAACAAGTCTCCCACTAAGATATGAGCTACGACTAGCACGAATATACACTGAGAGTTGAGCCATGGCTCAATAAAGTAACAAACAACACAAGAAGAGATAGAATATCAAATGAAACCATAAGAAAAATGGTAGGAGAAAAAAACCCTGCCAAGAATATATAGAACAACAACTTAAATGGTTTGGCCACCTGGTCAGAATGAATCCTCACCAATCACCATCAAGGGCGTTCTTCTCGAGAATGCATGGAAAAAGACCAAGAGGAAGACCCAGAAGAAGATGGATAGATGCAGTGACAGAGACATGTAACAACAAAGGAAAATCACTAATCCAGACAATTCGAGCAGCTCAAGAATGACAAACTATATAAACCACGACACCTTTTAGGTATCTGTGAAAAGAGAAAAGAAGATCTCACACGCTACTTGATGAAGTCCAATTTGTAGACTTTGATAAATTAAAGTTGTATGTGATTTTAGTAGCACACAAACAATGAAAAGAATAGTTGAGTTCGTTGCTCTTGTGTCTTGAATAAAACAGGATTAAGAAACAACCAAGACCTTTAAGAACTAGCAGTAAATCATCAATTGTGGAGAACTACAACCTCTGCTCTATATGCCATCTTCAACCCAAGAGAAAAATGAATGAATATGAAAGATCTCATACAAACTTCTCAACTGCTGCATATAAGATAACATCTTCAGCCTAAGAGAAAAAGGAATGAATATGAAAGACCTTATGCAAACTTCTCAACTGCTGCATAACAACATCTGCCACCCTGGTTGCAGCAGCTACCGCTTCCAAATCCTCCTGCAATATTTAACTTCTAATGTGAGTGCATGTTACCTGGCACCCTTATGTATGACACAATAATTTTAGAACGTCCTTAACAAACCCAAAGAATTTGTATAAACTTAACAGGACCTGAAAACCACCTTTATTTTTTCACAAATTGTTTCTTATTCTCTGTCCTTTTGACCATGTACCACTATAGCAGCCAAAGGCTGTCACACTTTGTGGTATCTTGCAGGAAAATAAAATCTCTCCACCTTGATTTGCCTTTAGATATCTTTTACAGTGTGCCCCATGTCCGACTCCCACCATGCACATATTTAACTGACATACATTTTTTGGTTTATTTATCATTACTGGGAGTGTGTTGGGTATTTTCTATGGGTTTAAAAAATAAAGGGTGCATACCTAGTGTTTGGTTTAGTTGATGGATCATCCACACTGCACATCAGACACATCCATAAGTGCTCAAATATCCTCCCCATTATGTCCCTCAGTATGTGGAGACTGATTAATCCAGTTCTGTGTTGATTTGTTATTCTTCTGTGTTTTCCGACATAGCGCTCCATTCTGACATCTCCAGATTTGACCTGATGCCCACACAGTCTGGACATAGTTGTAGGTTCATGATCATTTGACTGAATCATTAGTTCGCTCTACCTCTCTCAGTGCATTCAAATGTCAGCCCAGTCCATTACATGTCCGCCATTTATGGCAGCCATTCCAGTCAGGCTGTCAGCTCATTCATTTCCTTTAATGCCAGAATGTCCTGGAATGAAAAGGAAACATATACCAGTCAGTCCTGAAGTTCCTTAGTAACACCAACCACTGTCCTTGAGCCCAGCCTCCTTGATCTTCCTGAGCATGCTCATTGAGTCACTCAGAAAACACACTTGAGTTGAAGGTCATGTTTCAGGCCAAGCCATCGCTTTTGTAACTGCCATGATCTCCATTTACCTAGTGTATTCATGTTAAGGTGTTCAAGTCAGAGTTTTTTTGTTTCAATCTCATTAGAAAGGATATTTTTTTAGTTCATAATTCTACAAAACCACATGTCAAGTCCATTTTATATGTTTAATTAAACTGTATATGTAAATGTTTATTTATGTTTGCAAGATGGAAGCGGAAGAGGATCATCAACACCAAGTGAGAATTCATTAATTGGGAATGTAATTCTGCATGACAAGTTGAAATACTGGACAGGTGGCAGCACTAACAATCACTACCACCAAGGTTAGTTAATGAGAGAATTTACAATATTACAGTGACAATTTTTCATCTTATCCTTAGCCTCAGACCAACAAAGCAGTTCCAGAACTTTGGTCAATATATAGGCAACAGGAACCATTGAAGCTCTGTTTGAAAAGTGTTCCTTATTGCACTTTCCTCACATTCCAAGTCCGGCTTGTTGCCAGAGCTACTGAGTTTAGTGCACTGTGCACACCGTGAGCTGTGTATTTAATCCGGATTGTGATTTGATATTTCGATTGTTTACAATTTGAATGATGATAACGTATGATGAAGGACAGTTTGCCTGCATTCACTTTCGGTGCGGTTATGCCTTATGTCTTTGGGGTGTGCTATAACAGCTATGATGGGGACTGCAGCTGCCATTCTTTGTTTGGATCCTTCAGTGCGGTGAGATGTTAATTCGGATGATTCCACTGGCACGGGTGGTTGAGCATTTATGGATTTTAATTCATTTACTGTGATACTGGGAACTTTGACTAACTGCAACTAAAGTAGTTCCAATTTGAGCCCATAAATTGACATCAGTTTTAAGTATTTTTTTTTGCATGATAATATTACATTATATTGTTGAGGGCCATATAAGTGTAATTTTACGTTTGCTGAGAATAATATGGATACTTAGAATAATATGTGTAACAGTGGATGTAGGGAAATAATGGATTTAGGGACAGTGTAAGGAGAACTGAGAGAACCATCCTGTGTTTAGAGAAAGTGACATCACGGGATAGCTATGAGCTAGTTGTTTAGGTGAGTAGAGATAGGACAATCTTGTAATTATGAGAAAAGGATTAAGATCACAAAGGGGTGATTACAGTTAAGGGACGTGTTAAGTTTGAGATAGAGACTATGACGTGGCAAGATTTCTTTGGCTGGGGGAAATGACTTAGGTAGCTTTCCATTAGATGGAACAGATGGCTGTGTTCACTTTCTGTGCGGTTTCACCTTATGTCTTTTGGCGTGTGCTGAGACTGCTATGATGGAGATTGCAGCTGCTTTTCTTTGTTTGAGAGATGAGATATTAATTCGGATGATTCAGCTGACACGAGCGGTTGAGCAATTGTGGATTTTAATTCGTTTGCGGTGATACCGGGACCTACCATAACCATAACATTTCTTTCATATTCCCTTTATTTGCTGCTTCCTCTGTCTCTTTAGCTAGTTCATCTACATATTTCCTCTTATCCCTTTTAATGCATCTTCTCACTTCTTTGTTCACCTCTGTGCAAGTTTCTTGTGTAAAAAAGAGAAATAAGGGAAACAGAGGCCAAACTAGAAAAGCACAAATGAGAACATTGAGGTGAGAAACAATAACAGTATGCATCGCTCCTTTGCTGAAATTGAGAGGCTCACCCACAACAAGGACATATGGTGAGTTACAATGTGGATTCTGTTAGTAGTCTGACTTTGATAGCAAAGATCATCTGACATGAAGAGGTCTAAAATATTTGCTGTAGGTGTTGTCTTCGGCTTGAAACGACATTAGATAGAATGAGAAGAAGCACAGGATATTGTGAAAACAGAAAAATTTGCAGGGAAATAAGGAGAACAGTTACTAGATAATTAATTGAATTGGTGATAGGAAACCAACAATATTACTGATAATCAACTGAAGAAATAATAATTTATGGAAAGACATACTCACCTATGCCTGCTGGCACAGAACTTGATGATGATCATATTATAATCTTAATAATTATTATATATAAATGGTATTACTACATAATATCATCATCAAGTACCTTACCTGCTGGCATTGGTGATCATGTCTCTCCACAACTTTCAATGTCTACAGTTATTTATCATTTCTGTTGTTGACCTTCTGCCAAGCCATACTCTTAAGCTGTCTGGTATCTTTTCTCTTTGCTTCCCTCTATCTCTTCATTCCTCAATTTTCCCAGTTGTTACAATATATCCCAGCTGTTCCCTTCTCATTACATGGCCAAAAAATGATGATTGCTTTTTCCTAATTTTGGATATTAGCTATCTTTTTGCTTTGACTTCATGCAGAACGTTTTCATTACTCTTCTTTCACATATAGTAGTGAAATATCTTTTATTTATTATGACACTACCATACAAATTTATTTCAGGCATGGAGGCAGGGGACAATACTCTAAATGCTGTTATGGCATTGCATGAACTGAAGGCTATGAACAAGTTTGACCCTGATCTAACCAGACCAGAAAGGGACGTAAGAGGAGCTGTACTTGAGGAATATGTGAAGTTTATGACAACACCCAACTCTCACAACGACACGTATGCTGAGTCTTTTCATAGGTCTTTCTTCAGAGATTGGGTATTAAATGGGAAGCCCACGTCAGTCAATGAAATACTGGAATTCTCTGAGCAAAGGTGACTTGAGATTGTGTAATACAAAATTGTAGTTAGAGTTTTTTTTTAAGACGTATACTCTGAAGGTCTCAGTCTAAAGAGTAAGAAAACAAAAGTAATGGTTTTTTCAAAGAAACAATCATCACCATCATGCAACATAAAAATAAGCAGGACAAATCTGAAACAAGTGTGGAGCCTCAAATATTTGGGCATAATAATGCACCAATCAGTTGGAAGATACACCACAAAAATAAAAAGCAGAAAACCACAAGGCCAAAGTAGCATTTCAGAAAATTAAAAAAAAATTTGTGCAACAAGTCTATGCCAATGTCTAGGCCTCTCGGATAACATTGAAAAACAGGAGATCCTGTGTGCACTAGCATACATTAAAGAACCTTTGATAGTTTAAAGTGAAAAAGAGTCGGCCAAAATTAGCCATTGTCTTGGCAAAATTAATAGAAAAAAAAATATAAAAACTCTCAAAGTGAAAAAATGAGAGTACCTCTGAAGGCAGAGAATATCTGCATGTATGGTGTGGGACAACTGACAACATGATTGCCAGTATGAAGAATAGAAAGGAAAGAGATATTCATGCAAATTCATTCTTTTGGTACTTGGCAAGAGATATGAAGCTGGCGTATGCAAACAACACTTTCAGTTACCATTGTATGGCACTGAGTCATTGTGATAGTCATGGCCCAGTTAGATCCGCCTTTTCTTGGAAGCCATATTTCAGATTTCCCTGACTCCCTCACTGTACTGAAACATTTGATGCCGGAACCCCTTATCTTCTTCTGCTGCATTCATCCAACGATTTCTTCTCCTTATTTTCCACAAAGAGCATTCAATTTAAATCAAAGTTCTTTAGACCCCTTTTTGGGGCATAGGCTATGTAAGAATTCTCTTCATCCATCACTATTCTTCAACATTTTCTCTAATTCTCTCCAGTCTAGACCAATTTTCTTAAGTATTTCCATGACTTATCTTCTCCATGTATTTGTGGACTTTCCTCGCTTTCTCTTTCTCTGTGGATGACATCACAGTGCCTGTCATGCTATGCTGGCATCAGGTTTTCTTAGTGTGGGCCATTAATATTCTCTTCATAATCTGTTGAATGACTGACCACATAACTGGTTCATATCTTGGTGTGTTTCTGTGAAGCCATGGCTCATATCTTAATGTGTTTCTGTGCTAGCCATGGCTCATATCTTAGTGTGTTTCTGTGCTAGCCATGGCTCATATCTTAGTGTGTTTCTGTGCTAGCCATGGCTCATATCTTAGCTTGTGTGTGTGCTAGCCATGGCTCATATCTTGGTGTGTGTCATATTAGTCATATCTCATATCTTGGTGTGTCTGTGTTAATCATGTCTCATATCTTTATGTGTGTCTGTATTTAGTCTTATCTCATATCTTAGTGTGTATCTGTGTTAGTCCTGTGTTACATCTTTGTGTGTGCATGTCTGGGTTAGTGATATCTCATATCTTTGTGTGCATGTTTATGTTAGTCATATCTCATATCTTTGTGTGTGCTTCTCTGTGTTTGTCACATCTCATATCCTTGTGTGTGCATGGCTATGTTAGTCACATCTCATATGTTTGTGTGTGCATGTCTATATCAGTCATATCTCATATCTTTGTGTGCATGTCTATGTCAGTCATGTGTCATATCTTTGTGTGTGCATATCTATGTTAGTCATATCTCATATCTTTGTGTGCATGTCTATGTTAGTCATGTGTCATATCTTTGCATGTATGTCTGTGTTAGTCATATCTCATATCTTGATGTGTTTCAGTGTTAGTCATGCCTCGTATCGCTGTGTGCATGTCTGTGTTAGTCACATCTCATATCTTTGTGTGTGCATGTCTGTGTTAGTCACCTCTAGTGACTCGGGCAGATGGTGCTCATAAACCTGGGAGGGCCGACCATCTAAGGGCAGAATCCCCCTACAGAAAAGACAATCTGCTGCCTTGCAGGAAGATTGGGGACAATCAAAGGCTAAGGAAAGTAAACCTGAATAAAATGCTGGCTGAAATCGGGTGCACTGGGCCACTGGCACAGAACACAGTGCAACGTATTAACGGGTGTTCAATCAGAGTGGATCTGGCAGACTCTAATTGTGATGTTCTGTCTGTGGGGGCGATCAACACACTTAACCTGACAGCTGACTTCATGTGAGAGTCTGGAATCCTACTCTGATTGAGTCCTGATTGCAGAGAGAGAGAGAGAGAGAGAATGACTGACCCTCATTTTGCTCTCTTACAGATATCTTCTTTTCTGATCTTGTCATACCATCTGATATTCAGAATTTTCCTCAAATAGTTGTATTATTTATCTTCCATCTCTCTGAGCCATATAAGAAAACTGTTTTCATTTTTGTATTGAATAGTCTTATCTTTGTGCTTGTTTTAATATTTTTGCAGCTCATTTAATTATATATATAATATAAGGGCATATGAAAGGCATTTATTCAGAATGCAATGATGATAACCCACAAATAACTCAATGAAAGGCATTTTTAAGGGCATTAAGTTGGCATAATTGTTTTGTGTCGTGATTAACAGCGTGCGATTATATCTGCCTTGTGAAGGGACTTTTTAGTCAAAGGCTAGTGGAGTCAAACAAGCTAACAGAAGGCAACATAAGATCACCAGTGTAATTTCTTTGTACAGTCATGGGTCGCCACAAAAACATTCTGAAAGAGGCCAAATCTTCTTGGTAGAAGGTCACCAGCATCATCATCATGTGCCATATCGGTTGCCGTAGGTGATCCTGTCCTTCTACAATCTTCTATCTACAGTGCATCGTATCAGTTCTGTTGTTGACTGTTTGCCATGCCATGACACCAAGCTATCTCATATTTTCTCTCTTTGTCATCCGCGATCTCTCTTTCCTTTTATTTTGCCAGTTGTAACCAAGTATTCCAAATTTCCTCTTCTCATGATGTGCCCGAAAAATGTTGATTGTTTCTTTCTGATGTTTTTTAGGAGCTCCCTTTTTTACAAATGAATAATGAAATGATAAATAACTGTAGAGATTGAAAGTTGTGGCGAGATATGATCACCTAAGCCAGCAGGCATAGTACTTGATGACGATGATTATATTTGAACCTTTGACCCAACTCATCTGACTTCTGCATAGAATTTGTGGGTACTAGATTTACCTTCCCTCTTCACCCCTACTTACTTGACTAGACTAATTAGCATGTTTCCAGAGCCACCACTAGAAAGTGAAGAAGGACATTGATCAGCTCTGGTTCACTGGTCCCAGCACAATCAGTTGGCAATGAATCACTGATCACTTTCCTTTTATTTTGCCAGTTGTAACCAAGTATTCCAAATTTCCTCTTCTCTCATGATGTGCCCGAAAAATGTTGATTGCTTCTTTCTGATGTTTTTTAAGAGCTGCCTTTTTGTGTTGGCCTCTTTGAGAACTTCCTCATTGGTCTTTTTATCTGTCCAGGGAACTTTCAACATTTTTCTGAGAAAGTTTTTACATGCCTTGTTATAATTTCGGTTCTAATTATACTTTTGAGGGCCGTTTTATGCTTAGTTCTTGTAACAAATATCAATTCTTGTATCATACAGCAAACAAGTTTTCATTTTCAAATTTTCTGTTTTCACAATAAAAATTTTGATAAATTTGTTGACAGATCTAAGAAAATGCTGCAAGAACGACCAGACCATCAGTTAGCTGTGATTGGTAGTCTGGTACCAGCAATTCCCTGGGTGATTAGGAATGTTCACAGATCAGAGATGGAATGTGCTCAGAGCACTGTAGACTTTATTAAACTGACCCATCCAGTGCCAACATTAATACCTTATGTGGAGTGCTATTCACGTCTTCTCCATGCAGTTATTAATGGAAAAGATCTTAAATCTGAGGTATGATTCAAATACAAATAAGAACTAGATATACAAAAAATATCAAGGAGATAAAATTAGATGGCTGAATATAGCTATCATCATCATCATTATCAAGTACTATGCCTGCTGGCATAGGTGATCATGTCTCTCCAGAACTTTTGATCTCGACAATTATTTATCATTTCTGTTGTTGACCTTCTGCAAAGTATTGGTATCTTTTCTCTTTGCTTCCCTCTATCTCTTTGTCTCTTAATTTTCCCAGTTGTCACAATATATTACAGCTGTTCCCTTCTCATTAATTGGCCAAAAAATGATGATTGTTTCTTCCTAATACTGGAAATTAGATATAAAAATCTTAAAAATTTAGAAATAAAATTTCTCTTTGCTTTAGCCTCTATCAGGACATTTTCATTACTTTTTTTTTTTATTAGCTGTCTATGGTATTCTCACAGTTGGTCAGGTCAGGTAATTTTACCTGCTACTGTATGCAGTAAACAGTACAACCTGTGACTGCCCTGCTGCCTTGCAGGTAAGCTCGGGAGAGTAAAAGGCTAAGGGAAGGTACCCCGAAGTAAAACAACCCCAGAGCCTTGTGGGTGAGACTTTTTAGTCAAAGGCTAGCGGAGCCAACCATAAACAAACCAACGGAAAGCAACAGAAAACCACCATCATAACTTCTTTGTACAATCATAAATCGCCACATCTGAGAGAGGTCAAAGCAAAAAGAGAGCTAATTTCCAATATTAAGAAGAAACAATCATCATTTTTTGGCCATGTAATGAGAAGAGAACAACTGGAATATATTGTAACAACTCGAAAAAATTGAGGGATGAAGAGATAGAGGGAAGCAAAGAGAAAAAATAACAGACAGCTTAAGAGAATGGCTTGGCAGAAGGTCAACAACAGAAATGATAAATAGCTGCCGAGATCGAAAGTTGTGGTGAGACATGATCACCTACGCCAGCAGGCCTGGTACTTGATGATGATGATGATGGTATTCTCAACATTTTTCTAATTATGATAAATTAACCAGTATTTTTTAATGCAAGTATTACAGAAGAATTCAGTAAATACCATGGACAAGAAGGCGACAAATTATTAATATTGCAGGAACTTAAAATTCCAGAAAAATGGTTGATAAAGAACATGAAAACCAGAAAAATAAAATATGTTGAATGAATATGAAAAATGACATAATGGAGACAAATAATAACAAATGAATATTATAATTGAGGGACACTAAAGATTGCTTTGAAGTTGCTTAGTTGACCATGTGCTCTAGCACAGGTTGCTCATGGCAGGTGCTGTGTCGATGACTAAGGGTTTGATCCTGTTTCAGGCTGTTTATTATTCTTTGTTTTTTCTGTTGTTGATTATTTGTAAAATTTTATTCAGAGTGTTGTAAGCATACCTCTTTCCCTGATATTAAAATGACATAATGGCTGAGAGTCTAGAGAAAGTAATTATGGAGGGCATAGTTCCAGGTCTATATTCGAGAGGAAGACCTAGAAGAAGATGCGTGCAAGATATCACAGGCATGCTTGGAATGACTGCTGCAGAAGTTGGACATCTTGCACAGGACAGACAAAACTTCAGAGTAGCTGTCATAAGAGCAAAGTTCCAACTGAAACAAGCTATATCTTCTTCTACCTTTCAGCTCCCTGTGGAGCATAGGTCTTCAACAAACACCTTCCAAGTCGTTCTGTTTCTTGCCATTCTTTTAAGATCATTCCATGTCTTCCCCATCATCTTCATCTCTGCTTCTGTCTGTCTTCTCCAAGAATTCTTTGGTCTTCCTCTTTGTCTTTTCCCCTGGGGATTCCAAAAAAAGGCCTGTTGTGTAATACTCTCAGTTGGCTTCCGTAATGTGTGTGTCCTTTCCAGCGCCATCGTCTTCGCTGTATCTCTTTATCCACTGGTATTTGACTGGTACATTTCCAGAATTCTGTTAGTGATTTTGTTCTGCCATTTCCATCCTTTTATTCTGCGTAAGCATCCATTAATGAAAGTCTGTATCTTCATGATTGTCATTTTAGTTCTCCATGTTTCACAGCCATATGATAAGAATGACTTAACATTGGAGTTGAAAATTTTTTTTTTAGTATTTAACCTAATTTCTTTGGACTGCAGTATGAAACTAGCTATATGATGATGATATATACAATTTATGAACCATTTCAACTACTCACAACGCAAATCAGAGTGCTTACCTCTGTCGACCTTTAAGATAGGTAAAGACAAAGAAATGCATATGAATGCATAAAAATGTGAAGCTGCAGTAAAGCTAATTGTAAAGAGAAATGAAAAAAAATATAGAAAAGAAAATAAAAAAAACAGTATGGTTAAAGCTGTATATAAGAAGTGGACAACACAAATTAAAACAACATTTTGGCTCAATAGGCCTTCAGCAGGAACAAACATGCAACACACAGATATGTATTTAAAATAATAAATAATTTTAAAAAAATTATTTTGAACTAGAATGAAAAATAAAAAGTGTTCTCTATATACTGTGCTGTGGCTAGAAATAAAATGAAAGTTAGTTAGTGGACACGGGGTATATGTGCATTCACCAAAGTAAAAATGTGTGCACACAACACGCATCACCAGAAGTTCTCACATGTAGGTCCATGTGCATACACAAAACACAAAGAACAGACCAGAAGAATGTAAGAATATAAAGGTTGTCCAATGACATATTTTAATGGGTATTTTCGGGGAAAGGGGAAATGGAGTGTGGCAGGGAAGAATTAAACGTGACCATGGTAGGCCACACTCCTCGGAGGTGATTTGGCCTGTGTTTTTCCTTGCTCTTGTTTACCTTCTCCAACCCATTGAGTCAGGTACCTATTTTTTTTTTCTTCTGAGGCAAGGCATTTGGTAGCGAAAGAGCTGGAAGCTGTCAGTAACTCATAGCTGATGGCATTGTTCAGGATCGGTGAACCAAAACCATCCAGACACTACTCCACCTCTTCGTTTTGCCTCTAGAAATGTACTAACCAACTAGTCTGGCAAAGCAATTAGAGACCAAAGAGGGAAGCAACCCATTACTAAAAAATGCCATTCTGATGTTGAATGTGTTGGGCTAAAAGACGCAGATACCACAGTTCTACTGCAGACCACAACACAACACATCAATGTCCACTTAGCATCCTTGAAAAGATGGATGGTGAAGAGGACTACCATTACATTAGTAGTCATAGGTTAAACACCAGAAAGAAAGAAAAGGAAGGGAATGAAGGGAGGGAGGGAAGCAGACTGCTCTTGTTTACAGAATAATACATTCATCACATCCCATTGGAAAGAATCCCTGTCTCTAGCTATATCTTCCATTTCTTTTGTTGTCATATTCAAGGTCTCATTCATGTCTTGAATGGTGGTTACCTGCTTCTTGAGTTTTGCTACTGTTATCATTTTCTAATAGTAGACATCTTAAAATGTGATTTATTCACTTTCATCAGATCATGAACATCCTTGGCCACTCAATTTTAGGAGGACCAGCAAACAGAGACAGGATAGTTGCTGTGTTAGATGAGCTAGTAAAGTAAGTGAGAATGTTCAGGCTTTCCAACACTATTGATCTTTCACTCTTCTAGTTATGGTTAGTCGAAGGCTCCGGTATCACTGCAGACAAATTAAAAACCATATTTGCTCAACCACCTGTGCCAGTGGAATCATCAGAATTAACATTTCATCGATCGAATATCCAAACAAAAAAGAAGTTACAGTCCTCATCGTAGAAAACACAGCACACGTCAAAAGACATAACGCATAGTATAACCGATAGTGAACGCAACTCAACTGTCCTGCGTCATATGAAGTCATCATTCATCGTAAGCAATCAGAATATAGAAACACCATTCAATGAAACATACAGCTCACGGTGTGCACAGAACACTAATCTCAGTAGCTCCTGCTCTTTCACTCTTCTCTTCGTCTAATAATTTTTATTCTTATCTTTATACTTGATTGTGACAGGGATCTTTCATTTGTCTATTAACGTAACTTATATTTACCAAACAGTGCACTTTCATTGCAGGAAACTAGAAAGTTGAGCCAATCACAGGAGGGCTTGACTTAATCCCATTCAGCTATGAGCCGGTTGCTTTTTACAGACCATAAAAAATGTAAAGTGCCCCGTCACGACAAGTGGCGTATAGGGAATATGGTGTAGGTGACCATAATTTTACAGATCTTTAGCACATGATTTTTGGGGTAATGTGGCCGGTTTCATCCCCGTGCTGCTTTACTTATCCAGAAAAAAATAAAGTGTCCATTAAGGCTGGGTGAACTCGGAAACCATCAATCAGGATCAAACCTGACCTCTTGTCCTTTGTAGTCCAGTTCACTAACCGCTTAGCTACTTCACTCTCTTTTTACAGACCATGCCGTTCGAATAAATGTTCTTTAAAACAAGCGGAAGAATTTTGAAAACGTGAGAAAATAGTTTTATTTTTTTTCTCTATTTTAAAAAAATGAAAACATCTTTGCCGCATTATCCCATTGCTGAGGTCTGCCAGGGGAACATAAAGGACAGGAGAATAAAGGCTACTTGTCCTGAGCACTTGTCACGAGATGTTTGGGTCGAGTTATTATTTCTCCTCGATAGTAAAAAATTGCTTTCTGAGACCACTTTCATGAAAACAATTATTTTGTCAGACTCTCTGTTTGTAGGATCCAGAATTGGTGGCTCTCTCATGAATAGGTGGATCTTTAGAGACACGGATCTTCATGAAATTGTATGGATATGTTGTTCTTTGTTACTTACAGCACTGAAAGAATTAACATGCTTACTTTGAAGGCCTTCAATATTCAAACTATATAACTCAAGAAAGATATTTTTTAAGTCACCCAATGATTATTAGGAAACCTGGTGGCTGAAATTTTAGTATAGGCACTACTGAACAGAAATGGTCAGGGTTCAGTTCACAGATTTGGCAATTTTGTTATTTTGTTTGTTTGTTTGACCAACACAGCTTCAAGAGTCATCCAGTCTTTGAAAATGGGTACCAGAAATGTTTCTTCTGGCAAAGTAGAGCAGCCCGGCTTGAATGCAGACCACATTGCCCATAAAATGTGTCATTGGTCTTGAAAATTATTGGCACTCGCACCTTATTCCCATATACTTGATGGCCCTTACTTATCTACAATGAACATTTATGTGACAAGATAACTGATGAGAATTGAATTATGAAACTCTGAGAATTGGATTATGAAACTCTGAGAATTGAATTATGAAACTCTAAGAATTGGATTATGAAACTCTGAGAATTGAATTATGAGACTCTGAGAATTGGAAGGCAAACTAAATACATTACAGGGACGACTTTATATTTATTTTCCTTTCATTTCTCCTTCTAGTTCTAAATTATTATATTTTGTTTATTATTTATTTTAAATTTTAAATACATATTTGTATGTGTGTTGTATGTTTGTTTCTGTTGAAGGCCTATTGAGCCGAAACATCGTTCTGATTTGTATTGTCCACTTGTTACGTGAAGCTTTAAAACCATACCATTTTTTACATATTTTTTTTTAGTTTGTATTTGTATAATTGTTCCTTTATGTCCACAGAATTCCTAGAAATTCTGAGGAGAAGCTGAAGCAGTATCAGAAAATCATTTCTACGCTCGGTTCTGCTTGTTACATTGAGGGTGCCATGAACTCTATGTTGTTCTTGGCGCTTGAGTTTCATGATGATTTTGAAGCTGGGGTTCTTGCTAATGCTAACTGTGGAGGTAATCATATTCCCTTCTGTGGCACCTTTAATTTAATTAGCTTGACCTGCCAATTCTGACCTATGGAAGCGAATCGTGGATAGTAAAGAAACAAATGAAAGGACTATTTGAAGCCACAGAGATGGGATTTCTCAGAAGAATATTGAAAGTTCCCTGGATAATTGACAAACGAGGAAATTCTCAGAGGCCAACACAATAAGGAAGTTCTTAAGAAATATCAGAAAGAAACAATCAACATTTTTCGGGCATATCATGAAAAGAAGAAAGTTGGAATACTTGGTTACAACTGGCAAAATACAGGGAAAGAGAGATCGCGGATGGCAAAGAGAGAAAATACTAGATAGCTTGGTGTCATGACATGGAAAACAGTCAACAACAGACTTTATACAGTGCACTGTGGATAGAAGATTATGGAAGGACATGATCGCCTACGCCAGCTGGTGTGTGACACATGATGATGACCTGCAATATAAGTTACAGAGAGAAAGATTTCTTTAATTATTCTTATTTACTGCCATATCATACCAGTTTCTTTCAGAAATTTATAGCTGTTTTCTCTTATTGCCACACACTTTCTCCCCTAAGTGAGAAGAGAAATATGGCACTGTCACTGTTCCACAGCTATCTATAGTTGTAAGGCCTGCAGGCAGATAGAAAATCCCATGCACTCACACATGTTAAAGAAACCTTGGCAGTTAAAAGTTGAAAGAGCATGGCAAAAACTATCGCTGCTTGGACAAAATTGCTAAGCAAATCAACCCATGTTGAAAATGGATGTATCGCGCTGAAAGGCACAGATATTGGGGCTTTTCAAATTGCTAAGCAAATCGACCCATGTTGAAAATGGATGTATCACGCTGAAAGGCACAGATATTGGGCTTTTCAAATTGCTAAGCAAATCGACCCATGTTGAAAATGTATGTGTCACGCTGAAAGGCACAGATATTGGGGCTTTTCAAATTGCTAAGCAAATCGACCCATGTTGAAAATGGATGTATCACGCTGAAAGGCACAGATATTGGGGCTTTTCAAATTGCTAAGCAAATCGACCCATGTTGAAAATGTATGTGTCACGCTGAAAGGCACAGATATTGGGGCTTTTCAAATTGCTAAGCAAATCGACCCATGTTGAAAATGGATGTATCACACTGAAAGGCACAGATAATGGGGCTTTTCAAATTGCTAAGCAAATCGACCCATGTTGAAAATGGATGTATCACACTGAAAGGCACAGATATTGGAGCTTTTCCATAAACTAGCAACACAATGTATCCACGCCCACTTAATGAGTGACCGCATAGAAGAGGAAAGAGCAAATAAGTAAAGTAACTAGAATATCAATAATAAACATCATCATCAAGTACCATGCCTGCTGGTGTTGGTGATCATGTCTCTCCACAAGTCAGTCACAACCGTTATCATTTCTGTTGCTCACCTTCCTCCAAGTCATTCTCTTAAGCTGTCTGGTATCTTTTCTCTTTGCTTCCCTGCATCTCTTCATCCCTCAACTTCCCTGTTTTTACTATATATTCCAGCTGTTCTCTTCTCATTACATGGCCAAAAAATGATGATTGTTTCTTCCTATTGTTGGAATTTAACTCTCTCTTTGCTTTAGCCTCTTTCATAACATTTTCATTGCTCTTCTTAGCTGTACATGGTATTCTTAAAACATTCTTCTATAAAACTACATTTCTTCAGCATCCAGTGATTTTCTTTTCCATTGTCCTATTGTCCATGATTCACACCTATATGTTAAGACTGGCTCTTAAGAAAAAGAGTTTCTTAATGTTATGTAGACCCAGTCAATAATAAACAATGGTTATGAAAACAAATAAATGTACTAACATATTGGTGTTTGTCATACACAATAACAAGATGAGTAACTTTGACTTTTTTCTTCGCAGGTGAAAACTGTCACCGTGGAGCAGCTTTAGGTGCATTACTTGCAGCTGCTGCTGCTAATAACAAATCTGGTGTCCTGTCCAAGTTCAAAGATGACCTCCACTCTCTGAGGTCAGAGGTTGTTGAAGTTATTCAGGACATGAATCAAAAATTATGATTTTGTGTGTGAAAGAGATACTCTTTTAAATTGGAGTTAATCCTTTCTTTGTGTTTCAAAGTGTCAACAGAAACTAGCAATTTAGCAAAGGTAATAGTTATATATAATCTGAGTTTCATTTCTTGAAATTGGCTGAAGAATTTAGACTTCTTTTAATGATTAAAATTCCTATGTGTTACCGGGGCCTCATTATGAGGGAAGTAAAGAATAGTGGGAGACAGCAGAACTCTTTATACTGTACAAAAGATGCTGACAAACACCTATACATCCAGTGGAACACCAATTCTAGACAAATCTGGATTAATGCTAACAACAAGCGCAGACATAAAAGCCCGTTGGGCGGAACACTTCAAAGAAATTCTTAACCGTCCACTACCTCACAGTTTAATAGATTTTGAAGCTGAAACACCAGCAGCAGAATTAGATGTAAATTTAGATGACTTCACCTTGAGTGAAATAGAAACCACCTTAAAGCTAATGACCAATAACAAGGCTGCTGGAGAGGATAAGTTAACAGCTGAGATCCTCAAGGCAATTGATAGCCATAATTTAATACATCTCCAAAAAATGTTCAACATCATTGGAAAACAGAGAAGACGCCTCATAAATGGAAAAAAGGAATCATTGTTAAGATCCCAAAAAGGGCAATCTTAGAGATTGTAACAATTGGAGAGGCGTGACACTTTTGTCAGTTGCCTCAAAATTATTCTGTAAAATCATCCTAAATAGAATAAAGGATTCAATAGATACAGTAATGCGTGAAGAACAGGCTGGGTTTAGAAAGGGAGAAGCTGTCTTGACCACATTTTCACTCTACGACTTATATTGGAGGAACACATTGAAAAGCAAAAACCTTTTGTACTTAACTTCACCGACTTCAAAAAAGCATTTGATAGTATTCATAGAGATTCTTTGTGGAAAATTCTGAAGCAATATGGCTTACCATCAAAAATCATAAATATTATCAAAGACATGTATGATGGTTACACATGTGCAGTTCGAACAGAGGAAGGACTGAGCGAATGTTTCCCAATAGAAACTGGGGTTAAACAAGGATGTATTTATCGCCCTTGTTATTTGGAATTGTTATGGACTTCATAATGAAGAAATGCTGCACTGGTAATAAAGGCATCGAATGGATACAAGGAGACCATTTGGAGGACCTGGACTTTGCTGATGACATAGTTCTCATCAGCAATCAGATAAAAACGATGCAGGAAAAACAAATGAACTATCATCAATAGCCAGCAAAATTGGGCTTGAGGTCAATCATGAAAAGACTAAAGTCATGAAAAGTTTAATTCCAACAAGTGACAAAATATACATGGAAAACAAACCAGTAGAAGAGATCGATCACTTCATCTATCTTGAAGTCACATTGATCGAGAAGGGGATACGAGCAAAGAAATTAGAATCAGACTGGCTAAAGCAGCAATGTCTTTCAGAAGCCTTGAAAAGTTGTGGAAATCAAACTCATTAGCACAAACACAAAACTTAGGCTATTCAAATCAAATGTACTATCAACCCTTACGTATGCGTGTGAAAGCTGGAAAACAACAAGAGATATAGAAACAAAGTTGAACGCATTCGAAAATAAATGTCTAAGGAAAATACTTGGTATAGAATGGAACGAATTCAAAACAAACGAGGAAATTAGAGAAATCGCCAATCAACCACTAATATCTTCAGTAATAAAGAAAAGACGATGGTCATACGTTGGACATGTGATGAGAAGAGATAATAATCGAATAGCAAAGCAAGCCCTCATATGGGAAACAACAGGTAAAAGAAAAAGAGAAGACCCAGGGAGACACTGAAGAGAACATTGATGAGAGAGGCAAGAGCAGCAGGAATCGGCTCCCTCAATGAGATAGAACTGCTTGCACAGAACAGAGACAGATGGCGAGATTTGATAAAATATCTTTAAAAGAAAACTGCTAGAACAAAAATTCATATAGGAGAAGGTGTATCTTGGTCTACGCCCTATGGGCCGGTTACGGCTCGAAAGGTCAATAGATAGATAGAAAGAATAGTGACACTGCGACCTTCCAGGCATGTCGTAAGAGGTGACTAAGGAGGTTGATCGATGGCTTGACAAGCTGTCATTGTAAAAAGTATTGTTATGGAAACAGCACCATATATTTTAGAGCAGTGATCTCTGCAATATGTGCAACTTTGGCACGCAAGGTTTCTGTTTTTGAGATTGTGGTTCTGCCCTATGTGCCGTCTTTGGCTCGAAAGGACAATAGATAGATAGATAGAATGATTAAAAAAACACCAAAAATAAAAGAGAGTGAACTAAATTGTAATTAGAACTATAAGTGATGTTGAATATAATAGAAATAAGAATAACATACAGCAGCATTCCATTTCTCTCTCTCTCTCTCTCTGCAATCAGGACTCAATCAGAGTAAGATTCCAGACTCTCACATGAAGTCAGCTGTCAGGTTAAGTGTGTTGATCGCTCCCACAGACAGAACATCATAATTAGAGTCTGCCAGATCCACTCTGATTGAACACCCGTTAAAACGTTGCACTGTGTTCTTCACCAAAAAAGATACCAAATGCCAATATATCCCATTTAAAATGTTTGTTCTTTTATCAATTGTTAGACAACAATGCAATTAGTACCTATGAAAAGGGTAGTCTATTTCAGGTTCCTTATATTCCCTAAGTTTTAGAAAACAGTCCTATACCAGCTGACTATATATTCCATCTATCTTCTCTGCAGATTGAAACTCTTATAGAATGTGCTTAACACTTTCAAATCCTTGTCAAGCCTTTGATTAGCTTTGATTGACTAGCTCATGATGATAGTTCTTTGATCTGTTCTGGGTATGATAAGTAGTAAAAGTGAATGGAAATAAAAAAAGATGACAAAAAATGTGGTTACAGTTTTACATAGACGAGGTACAA
This sequence comes from Megaustenia siamemsis, assembly GCA_032433765.1. Taxonomy (NCBI): domain Eukaryota; kingdom Metazoa; phylum Mollusca; class Gastropoda; order Stylommatophora; family Ariophantidae; genus Megaustenia; species Megaustenia siamemsis. The sequence continues at coordinate 16,670,990 of JAVIAB010000108.1, forward strand.
CAAAGCTGTAACCACACCTTTTTTGTTTTCATAATATCTTTTAATTTTCATTCTCGTCAGCTTTACAGTAGCTTCACTTTTAATACACTTTTAATACATTTTTATGCCTTTACCCCTAAAATGATAAACACTTTACAATATGTGGATGGATTATTCAAACATAGAGAAAATGACATCACATTTGAAGATATAGAAACAATCAAAAAACATAATTTAAGAAATGATACAGCAGATTTTTGTTTTCTTGAAATGCCAATGCCATGGCACATTGTAAACAAGTGTCAGACCATAGATAATCTGGTAGAGAAAAGTTGACGTAGAGTTGCACAGTAAGAGCGAGATACATGATGTCACAATTTGTGTTGTCAGAAACAGCTTTGTCAACCCACGAACACAGAGAAGATTTTAAAGAGAAATATATAAAAGGAAGGTTATAAGGAGCGGATTATAAAGATATGGTTATAAGGAGAGGATTATAAAGATATGGTTATAAGGATAGGATTATAAAGATATGGTTATAAAAAATGGTTATAAGGAGAGGATTATAAGGGGATTATAAAGATATGGTTATAAGGAGAGGATTATATAGATATGGTTATAAGGAGAGGATTATATAGATATGGTTATAAGGAGAGGATTATATAGATATGGTTATAAGGAGAGGATTATAAAGATATGGTTATAAAAGAAATGGTTATAAAAAATGGTTATAAGGAGAGGATTATAAAGGGATTATAAAGATATGGTTATAAGGAGAGGATTATATAGATATGGTTATAAGGAGAGGATTATATAGATATGGTTATAAGGAGAGGATTATAAAGATATGGTTATAAAAGAAATGGTTATAAAAAATGGTTATAAGGAGAGGATTATAATGGGATTATAAAGATATGGTTATAAGGAGAGGATTATAAAGGGATTATCAAGAAATGGTTATAAGGAGAGGATTATAAAGATATGGTTATAAGGAGAGGATTATAAAGATTTGGTTATAAGGAGAGGATTATAAAGATTTGGTTGTAAAGAGGATTATAAAGATTTGGTTATAAGGAGAGGATTATAAAGATTTGGTTATAAAGAGAGGATTATAAAGATATGGTTATAAAGAGAGGATTATAAAGAATGACTAACAAAGAATGATTTCACCGATTTAAATATTTGGAAAGAAATGTTTGCAGAAGCCAAGCTGTGAAAACCAAGTTCACCAAGCCATATTTGCTTCTTTTATAAACCTTCGAATGTAGGTTTTTATGGGGTTTTTTAAATATATTCATTACTAAGGAGTTTAACACATTGTAACCAGTCTGTTTTTCTTAATTATTTTTTAAATGTGAAATAAGAGCTAGAAAATAAATGAAAATTGATCTAAAACACACGGTTTGTTCAGACAATTTGCTCTGGAAGTTAGAAACGAGGTTTAAATAAGAGAGTGACAAGGTTTTAGAAAAAATAATTGTGGACTCATCAATAAATTAAAAGCTGTGAGCTCCTGGGTTCTTGCATCAGTTACAAGAGCTGCATTTTTCCTCAATCGTGTCTCCACCACAAAGTGGTAAAGAAGCCTGAGTGCCCACATCCCCAAGAGCTATTTTGATGGGTCAAAAGCGTTGGACCCCTAATCCGCCTCTTCGTGGTGCCTCCAGTAACAGACTAACTAATCTTGTCTGGTCAAATGAGTAAGGATAAAAAACCCAGTACTCAAAAATGCTATAAAGTGGGATGTATTGGGCCAAAGGCGCAACTAAACACAACACAATACATCTGTGCCCACTTAACGTCCTATTAAGGATGGATGACAAACATGATGTTCATTCCTTTAGTAGTCAGCGGGTGAGTGCCAGAAAGAAAGACAATTTTTAAAAACAGAAATAGAAATGTGTGAACATCATCACCATTATCAAGTTCCATACTGGTTGGCATAGGTGATCATATCCTTTCACAATGCTCTATCAACAGTACATTGTATCAGTTCTGTTGTTGAATGTTTTTTGTGCCATGACACAAAGCTATCCAGTATCTTCTATCGTTTCCGATCGGTGATCTCTCATTTCCTCTGTTTTGCCAGTTGTGACCAAGTATTCCAACTTTCCTCTTTTTATGACGTGCCCAAGAAAATGTTGATTGCTTCTTTCTGATGTTTCTGAATAGTCCCCTATGTTAGTGAGATTGGGGTATCCCCTACTAAAAGTGGAGTAAGATGCCTCCCTTCCTCTGCTAATCTGCGGGACATCCTTGGGCAAGGTGGAGTAAGACGCCTCCCTTCCTCCGCTAATCTGTGGGACATATAGGACCGGAGAATAAAATTGTTGTCTTGTTCAATGCAGTCGCCACAAGGTGTTTGGTTGTGAGTTTTTATTTTTTTCTCTCTCTCTCTCTCTCTCTCTCTCACACACACACACGCACACACAAACTAACAATGCGTAAATTAAGAGAGCACCTAAGAAAGATAGAAATGGGGAAGAAAGAGTTTATGACAAGTTTTTATTATCTTGTCCAGCAACTGAACAACTTCAATATCTTACCACCTCTTTGATGGCAAAGATGCCTGTCAATGATTGAGTTGAATGTGGTCAACAATTCATAGTTGACTGCTTGCTCCAGGAACAGTGAATCAGAAAAATCCACATCCTACTCCACCCCTTTATGGTGCCCCTAGGAACAGAATAACCACAGAAACCAGTCTAGATGTGCATGTTGTGATCAAGAGGGAAGGCAACCCAGTAACAAAAAATGTATTGCTTTAGATGGATGTTTCAGACCAAAGATGCAAACATTCAATCTATCTGTTGGCCTTTCGAGCCGTAGCCAGCCCATAGGGCGTAGACCAAGATACTCCTTCTCTTATCTGAATTTTTGTTCTAGCAGTTTTCAATTCTTTTAAAGATATTTTATCAAAGCTCGCCATTTGTCACTGTTCTGTGCAAACAGCTCTATCTCATTGAGGGAGCCGATTCCTGCTGCTCTTGCCTCTCTCATCAATGTTCTTCTAGCATCTCTCTGGGTCTTCCACTTTTTCTCTTACCTGTTGTTTCCCACATGAGGGCTTGCTTTGCTATTCGGTTATTATCTCTTCTCATCACATGTCCAACATATGACCATCGTCTTTTCTTTATTACTGAAGATATTAGTGGTTGATTGGCGATTTCTCTAATTTCCTCGTTTGTTTTGAATTCGTTCCACACTAAATACCAAGTATTTTCCTTAGACATTTATTTTGAATGTGTTCAACTTTGTTTCTATATCTCTTGTTGTTTTCCAGCTTTCACATGCATACGTAAGGGTTGATAGTACATTTGATTTGAATAGTCTAAGTTTTGTGTTTGTGCTGATGAGTTTTGATTTCCACAACTTTTCAAGGCTTGTGAAAGACATTGCTGCTTTAGCTATTCTGAATCTAATTTCTTTGCTTGTATCCCCTTCTCGATCAATGTGACTTCCAAGATAGATAAAGTGATCAATATCTTCCACTGGTTTGTTTTCCATGTATATTTTGTCATCTGTTGGAATTAAGCTTTTCATGACTTTAGTCTGTTCATGATTGACTCAAGCCCAATTTTGCTGGCTATTGATGATAGTTCATTTGTGTTTTCCTGCATCGTTTTTATCTGACTGCTGATGAGAACTATGTCATCAGCAAAGTCGAGGTCCCCAAATGGTCTCCTTATATCCATTCGATGCCTTTATTACCAGTGCAGCATTTCTTCATTATGAAGTCCATAACAACTCCAAATAACAAAGGCAATAAAATACATCCTTGTTTAACCCAGTTTCTATTGGGAAACATTCGCCCAGTCCTTCCTCTGTTCGAACTGCACATGTGTAACCATCATACATGTTGTTAATAATATTTATGATTTTTGATAGTAAGCCATATTGCTTCAGAATTTTTCTTCTTTCTCCTTCCTTCCTTCTTCATTTTCTCTTGTACTCATTTGGGTGTTGAAGGAGATAACAAAAATTCTGTTCTTGCCCATTTGACAGCTTCAATCATTGTCAATTGATGTTGTAGCATTTCTTTGATGTTGTCTATCCATCCTACTCTGGGTCTGCCTCTTGCTCTTATTCTCTTTTAATATATGCTTTATATGATAAGGAATTGCAAGACATTTTTTCTAGATGGGCAAATCATTTTATTTGTTCTGTTTGTAGCTTAGGATTGCTTCATCTCCCACTCTTTATCTTAGATCATTTCTGATTCTCTGTTCTTTACAAATCCTATGTTTATCTAACATCCTTTTAAGGTTGGGTGATGAAAATGGTTAGTCATAAAGTGATCACAGCAGCAGAAGAAGAGGATTTCACCTGCCTCAGCACCATCTGCCAAGAGTCAGAAATGAATATAAGCAGCTAAAAGACAGGAATAATGTAGTAACGGTAAAGTACAAGACTTGAATCTGCGTCTTAGCACACGAGTTTTCACCCATATGTGCTCGGCCACCTATCCAGAAGTGTTAGGAGACTTTGATGCGAGGCGGCATTTCTCACCTTCCCAGAGTACTACTACCCTTGTACCCATTTCTGCCAGCGACTAGGTCGACCGAATAGGTTTTGTTTTTTTCAACCACGAATACAACTCACACTGCTTCCAGCAGGAATCGAACACGGGTTGTCTGAACGTCGGTAGCCCAGTCAGGTGGTTTTTCCAACTAGGCTACCAAGCCCCAAGACACAGCATGCTGGAAAAAACAATAATGGAAGGCATGGTTCCTGGATGGGAGCCGCGATAGCTCAGTGGTTAGTGAACTGGGCTACAAAGGACAAGGGGTAGGGTTCAATCCCAACCGATGGCTTCCGGGTTCACCCAGACATAAATGGGTACCGGATTTTTTTTCTGGGAAAGTAAAGTGGTACGGGCGTGATACTGACCACATTACCCCAAAAATCATGTGCTAAGGTCTGTAAAATCTATGGTCACTAACGCCATATTACTTGGCGTGACGGGGGCTCTTTACTTTTTTTTTTATGGTTCCTGGATGACGCATCAGGGGCAGACCAAGAAGAAGGTGGTTTCATGACACCAAGGAGACTTTGAACATGACAACAGAAATGGTAGATCCGACTAGAGACAGAGACTCCTCCAGGTGGGCTGTTGTGAAAGTAACTTTCTACAAAGGACATGCAACCCAATGATGATACCTTATCCTCCTGAGTAATTGAGTTAATAGAGTTCCCTGGACAGGGAGGGAGGGAGTTAGTTAGTTATTTAGCTAACAATAGAAGGATGCTAAACCAGGTTAAAGAGTTCCTAGGCAGCATCTTCATTGATGATGACAAATTAGATAGACTTAAACATGGCACTACCTGTCAATATGGCGGATAGGTGGCAGTAACTGCTGAGGCTTATTCTGAAAAGTGTTCCTTGTTGCAGTTTCCTCATATTCCAAGTCCAGCTTGTTGCTGGAGCTACTGAGTTTAGTGCTCTGTGCACACCGGGAGCTGTGTTTTTCATCCGGATCATGGTTCAATATTTCGATTGCTTACGATGAATGATGATATTTTATGATGAAGGACAGTTTGACTGCATTCACTTTTGGTGTGGCTTGACTTTATGTCTTTTGGCATGTGCTGTGGCTATTATGATGGGGGCTGCAGCTGCCTTTCTTTGTTTGGATTCTTCACTGAGATGAGATGTTAATTTGGATGATTCCACTGGCACTGGTTGTTGAGCAATTATGGATTTTAATTTGTTTGCAGTGATACAGGGGCCTTTGACTGACTACAACTATGGCACTGTAGCAGACATGACAGCAAAACACATTCTACAAATTACAAAACCACCGGCTGTATACACAGTTGAGGAGGAAAACATAGCCTGAGTCCACAGTTTTGGGGAGAAAATATCACCAAAACATACATGAGTCCAGTCTGAATCATGATCGCAGAAGAAAGGGGATGTTGAAATAAGAATAGAAACACATCAACTTATTAACCTTACATAGCTCTTTCATCACTCATCAAATAATTCTGATATCATCATCACATAGTTATATTATCGTCATAACATAGTTCTGCTATCACATAGTTTTGTTATCGCTATCACATAGTTCTGCCATCACATAGTTCTACCATCATATAGTTATTATCATCATCAAATAGATCTGCCATTGCATAGTTCTGCCATCATATAGTTATGTTATCGTCATCACATAGTTCTGCCATCACATAGTTATGTTATCATCATCACATAGTTCTGCCATCACATAGTTGTTGTTATCATCATCACATGGTTCTACCATCACATAGTTGTGTTATCAGCATCACATGGTTCTACCATCACATAGTTGTTGTTATCATCATCACATAGTTCTGCCATCACATAGTTGTGTTATCAGCATCACATGGTTCTACCATCACATAGTTGTTATCATCATCACATAGTTCTGCCATCACATAGTTGTGTTATCAGCATCACATGGTTCTACCATCACATAGTTGTTATCATCATCACATAGTTCTACCATCATATAGTTATGATATCATCATCATCACATAGTTCTGCCATCATATAGTTGTTATCATCATCAATAGTTCTGCCATCATATAGTTATGATATCATCATCACATAGTTATGTTATCACTATCACATAGTTCTGCCATCATATAGTTATATTATCATCATCACATAGTTCTGCCATCACATAGTTATGTTATCATCATCACATAGATCTGCCATTGCATAGTTCTGTCATCATATAGTTATGTTATCGTCATCACATAGTTCTGCCATCATATAGTTATGTTATCATCATCACATAGTTCTGCCATCACATAGTTATGTTATCATCATCACATAGTTCTACCATCACATACTTATGCTATCATCATCACATAGTTCTGCCATCATATAGTTATGATATCATCATCACATAGTTCTGCCATCACATAGTTATGATATCATCATCACATAGTTCTGCCATCACATAGTTATGATATCATCATCACATAGTTCTGCCATCACATAGTTCTACCTTAGTAATATAGACAAGTAATATAGAGGGAGGAACAGAAAATAATACCAAAATAAGGATATAAAAAGCAAGAGGAGCATTTGTTGCACTGGGAAACATATGGAAGTCCAAAGAATTAGGTTAAATACTAAAATAAAAATTTAAACTCCAATATTAAGTCAGTCCTATTATATGGCTGTGAAACATGGAGAACAACTAAAATGTCAATCATGAAGATACAGACTTTCATTAATGGATGCTTACGCAGAATAAAAGGATGGAAATGGCAGGACAAAATCACTAACATAGAATTATGGAAATGTACCAGTCAAATACCAGTGGATAAAGAGATATAGTAAAGACGATGGTGCTGGACAGGACACTTACTGTGGAAGCCAACTGAAAGTATTACACAACAGGTCCTTTTTTGGAATCCCAGGGAAAAAGACAAAGAGGAAAACCAAGGAATTCTTGGAGAAGACAGATGGAAGCAGAGATGAAGATGATGTGAAAGACATGAAATGATCTTAAAAGAATGGCAAGAAACAGAACTGCTTGGAAACTGTTTGTTGAAGAACTATGCTCCACAGGCAGCTGAAAGTGTTTGTTGAAGAACTATGCTCCACAGGGAGATGAAAGGTAGAAGAAGAAGAAGAAGATAGTTCTACCATCACATAGTTCTGTAATTGTCATCATCCTTCAAATGCTGTCAAAGGTTACACTTTCATCTTATATCGCTATAAGTCACTGTTCTAGTGAGCTTTGAAGTTTCTGTAGCGTAGTTAATGATTGATAGAAGCTGCATAGATCAAGAAGGAGATACAAAGAAAGAAATTAGAATCAGAATAGCAAAGGCAGCAATGACTTTCAGAAACCTTGATAAAATATGGAAATCAAAATTACTAAGCACAAAAACAAAGCTCAGGATTTTCATATCAAATGTATTATCCCCCCTTACTTATGTGAGAGCTGGAAAACAACTAAAGAAATAAAAAATAAACTGTATGCTTTTGAAAAGAAATGCCTGAGGAAAATACTTCATATACCATGAAATGAGTTCAAGACTAGTAGGGGAGAGTGGGGAGAAATGGACCATCATTTTTCATTTCTCACCAAAATCGGTATATCTCTATAAATAATAATAATTCTGCGATGTTATTCATATCGCTGAGTGAAATATCCATTTATTTCAAAATATAGTCTTCAAAGAATGGTTAAACATTAAAACTTTTTATGAAATATACATTTGAAACAATGATACCATAGTGGGGTGAAATGGACCGCATATGGGGAGAAATGGAACTGATGAAGGGGAGAAATGGACCATAGGTAGGAGAAATAGTCCATGAAAATCAATTAATACAATTGTATGTTATCAAAGGATATCTTGAAACGTAGATAGCTTTCTGTTCTTTTTGTACCCTTGCAGCAAATAGGTTGTGGTAAAATGCTTTAATTTGACTCATTTTAACAGTCCCTATATCTTCTACAGTAGGCCAAAAAAACTTAGCAAACATTTTCCCACTTTTTCTTAAAAAGCTGATTTCTACATCACCATCTTCATCTTCAAGCTGCATGACTTTCCCAATTAAATATTTTGTTCTCTTTCCTGTCTCAAACTCACACACAACATATAGACCAAGATTTATGTCTGTACTTTCTACACCATCCATTCTGATATTGTTGTTTTCGTCATCGCTATCACGCCCATTATCAGACACGTCAGAATCTGTGTCATCATCATATGGTATATTGTCAGTATCATCATCAGAATCACTGATATTTTTTTCAAGCACAAAAAGTGATTTCTTGGCTTTTGATAGAGTAATATTCTTTGTGTTTTCTGATCTGCATTTCATTTTTATTTCCATCATTGCTGGAGATGATGTCGCCAGCATTGTTTTTCCACGTTTCTTCCTCGATGCTTTCCTTACGAGGGGCAGCCTTAGGATATCCTTTAAATAATTCAGGAGGAGAAAACGCTGTTACAACTTCTGCCGGGGCATCATCATTTGGAGACACTGGATATGTTGTTAATGAATACAGAGAGTTTGAAGTACCACTGATTGAGGCCCTTTTATCAGTCATGTCTAAATTAGACTTAATTGAAATAGTTACTGGTGCTTCTGTAATCTGAGGCCTGTCTGTGATGTCAGAAGGTAGAAAATCTTCAGCATTGAAAATATCTTGATCCAGTGGCCAAATGCCAGTAGCTTTGAACCCAGACATTATGTTTTGTTTGGTAGAGGCCCTAACAAAAGCGGGTACCTCCAAGCTCTGCAAGTTGATAGATGGAGAGGGTGTTTCCAACATTCTTTATCATCCATGAATCTGCTAAATGGCTAAATGCTGCTTTCATGGGTCCAAAGACAGTCCGATCCAATGGTTGCATTTTGTTGCTTGTATGTGGTGGAAGAGTGATGACATGAATATTGTTCTGCTTTGCCAACTCCAGAGCGGGAAATGAAATATGACTTTCGTGATTATCCATAATCACAATAATGGGATATGTCTCTGAAGGTCTAACACATTTTATAATATGTTCAACCACTTTCAAAAAATTTTCACTTGTCATCCAGCCTGAAGAGTGGGTAAGTCCTAAAGAGCCTTCAGGCGCTCCATTTAACATAAAGTGTTTAAAACATTTTCTTGGAAACACAAACACTGGTGGCAAGCTGTCTCCAGTAGCAGAAACAATGCAGCACATTGTGACAAGTTCACCTCGCTCTCTTGATGTAATTTGCCCAACCTGTTTGGTACCACGTGGTGCAATGACTCTAGGAACATTTTGTACTGTTGTCACACCTGTTTCATCAAGATTGTAAATCTGAGCCCCACTTACATTCAGAGTTGTATAAGAGACTTGTAGTAATTTAAAAAATGTTGCAACATTGTGTCTGTTAAATGCAGTTGCTCGTGCCAATGATGTTGCTTCTGGCTGTCTTATTGACAATTTTTAATGTCGCCTCAGAAAGCCATAAAGCCATTCTCTACCTGCCATTGAGTTTTCACTCCACGTTTGTGGACATTTCAAACGATTTAATGTTGCCATTTCAAAGGCAAGAGTACGAACATTTTTGGAGTTAGTCCGTGAAACATTTTGGAACACTTATCAAGATAATTGGCCAGACTCTCTTCCTGCTCATGATTAAAAATCTGACTGTGCTGATAATTGGAGTGAGTCTCATTACCGACAATTTGACTTTTTAATATTGTTTAGCAGTGTTGTACGGGCTATTGCATATTCCCTGGAGGCTTGTCTAACAGGCATGCCATCTGTAACGGCAGTGACTGCAGCTCTCATAATGGACTCTGGTACTTTTCCTTGATCTGTTTCCTCTGGTAAACACGGGGCATGTTTGACTGGAAAGAAAACATATAAAAAAGGCTTAGATTGAAAGTTTCATATAGTTTCAATGTATTTCTTCAATTGTTTAAACAAATTGAACAGATTTGTTTAAACAGATTTTTAAATAATTTGTGATTAATGTATAATTCAATACTGAAACCGTTTCATGTGTGGGGAGGAGAAATGGTCCAATGACGGTCCATTTCTCCCCACAGATATTCAAATAGAAAAAAATCACATAAACTCTAAAATTTCATAATTTTTTGGCATAAAGAACATTATTTACGTAGGAAAATAGTAATTCTGTATATAAAATAACTTACCGTGCAGTCAGAAAAACAGCAACAAAAATTTAGCTTGCAATGTGACTTCAAAGTCCCAACTTTTCCTTGCTAAAAATATGATCACGAATTGTGAAAATTCACGCGGGCTTAAAGAAACCGGATGTTGTTCTAGAAATGATCTCATACTGTTAGTGTTTTTTCATTATGGTCCAAATTAATATGGACCATTAGTTTTTTAGATAAAGGAGGGGGTCCAATTCTCCCACATGTCCATTCTCCCCGCTCTCCCCTACAGAAATAAGAGAAATGACAAAGCATCCAAACATATCAACTATAATCAAGAGAAGAAGGCGGTCATATGTTGGCTATGTAATGAGAGGGCACAAGAAAATAATCTCAAAGCAGGCCCTCAAATGGGAGCCAGAGGGAAAAGAAAAGAGGCTGACCTAGAGAAACACTAACAAGAGCATTAAAGCGAGAGGCACCAACAGCAGGCATCAGGTCATTCGCCGAGATGAGCAACTCGCCCAGAACAGAGTCGTGTGGCAAGACACAATGCAGGTTCTATGCAAGCAAGGTCTACCAGTTGAAAGATTTTCTGATACAAGAGTAGAATTTCTGTCATATGTGCCGTCTTCGGCTCAAAAGGACAATAGATAGAGACAGATAGATTGATAGACAGACAGACAAATGATTGCTCTCCGTGTCTTTCTAAAAGTGCTTCTCATTCAATAGCATTCTATGTTGGTCCTTTTAAATTTAGTTCCTATTTGAGGACTTGGTTTATAATTCTATTATCTCATCCTATCACATGGCCAACATATTTTTTTTTAAAGATTGTATGGCATTCATATGCTGAAGAAATTAACATTGATGGCAAGGATCTGCGAATCATAAAAAACATGTACTGTCAACAAACAGCAGCTATACAAATTAACAACCAAACAGGACAATTTCAATTATAAAACAAGGAGTCAGACAAGGCTGTGTTCTGTCGCCGGATTTGTTTTCACTTTACAGCGAACATATTATGAGATCAATTGTAGACAAAAAAGGAATGAAGTCAACGGTCACAACATGAATAATTTACGATATGCGGATGACACAGTCTAATAGCAGAGACAGAGAATGAGCTACAAGAAATGATAGATATAATAGTAAAAGAAAGCAACAAGAAAGGTCTCAGTCTGAATAGTAAGAAAACAGAAGTAATGGTATATCGATCGAAGAAACAATCACCACCATCATGCAGCATAAAAATAAACAAGACAAATCTGAAACAAGTACAACGTTTGAAATACGTGGGCACAGTGATAACATCAGATGGAAGATGCAACACAGAAATAAAAAGCAGAACAGCTCAGGCCAAAATAGCATTCAGAAAATGAAAAATATTATGCAACAAATCTATGTCAATAGAAAAAGGGAACTCTTAACAAACATCAGAAAGAAGCAATCAACATTTTTCGGGACATCATGAGAAGAGGAAAGTTGGAATACTTGGTTACAACTGGCAAAATAAAAGGAAAGAGAGATCACGGACGACAAAGAGAGAAAATACTGGATAGCTTGGTGTCATGGCATGGAAAACAGTCAACAACAGAACTAATACGATGCACTGTAGATAGAAGATTGTGGAGGGACATGATCGCCAACAGGTACGGCTGATGGTGATGGCCATTCTCTTCTTTCTGCACTTGTCTTTAATTCATTCCATGGTTTACAAAGTATTTTCTGTGACATTTATTTTCAAATCTTCATAATTATTCTCTGTTGTATTCTCTATTTTATTCTTTGTTTCCAGCTCTGAAATGCATAAGTAATGCATATAATACACGAGTTAAATATCCTAAGCGTTGTTGCAGTGTTCATGATTTCTGATTTCCATATTTCCTAAATGTTCCTAATAGTCATTGTTGTCTGCCCTATCCTAATTATGAATTCCCTTTTTGTGTCTCCTTCCTGATCTATATAACTTCCTAATATAAAGTTTAATTTGCTCATTCCATTGATTTTACTTCCGGATATACCTTATCGCCATGACGAACATATGGCACAATACCAGCAAGGCAGGAAAATTACTGAAGACATGCATCTTCCCAATAGAAACATATGGTTGTGAATCATGGACGATCTCGAAAATAGGAAGGAGAAAAATCGATTCATTCGAAACAAAATGCTGCAGAAAATTCCTTAAGATACCTTGATAATGAAAATGAGCAATGAAGACATTAAAAGCTTTCAACGATAAAAAGACTGGCGTAAAAACACCATTCTACAGAGAAAATCAAATACTATGGTCACGTAAACAAAATACGCAGCGTGTTGAAAGAACAATAGTGGAATGCATGGTTCCTTGGCGCCGCACAGGGCAGACCAAGAGAAGGTGGTTTCATGACATCTTTTACCACGAGCTCAACACAGGGAAAAGTGCCAGGCTAAAAAGAGGCAATCATGGGTGGGCCGAGCTGAAGATGTCATCAAACAGGTATGTGGGCTTACCAATATCAACGTTGGTGAGGAGTGGATACCGTGCCTATGTTATTCAAGGGGACTTTCTCGTGTATTGTCACACTCGACAGGAAAAGTAGGGACAGAACTCGGTCGTTGTTAACGCGGAGGTCAACGGTCTCATCTGCGATAACACCGATGAGAAAGATACATTCATCTATACAGACGGATCTGTAAGACGACACCAAGAAGTGCATGGGCATTTACAGCACGCTCGGCAGGCAGAAGACAGTGGTGCATACGTCATGAGCACGAGTAGCATGACAATGGAGGTGATGGCAGTGACCAAGGCTTTCAAATGGTTAGAGTCACAAGACTACATCCACGCATGTATACTGAGTGATTTGATGAGCATGATAAAAAAAGTGGAGGCGGGCTCTGTACGCATGCAATGGGTAGAGTCATTGCAGAAGTCCAAAATACGTAATGTCACCTTTGCCTATGTCCCTTGACGTGCTGGAGTACGGGAAATGAAAGAGCGGACAGGTTGGCTAGCTGCGCTGTCGTTGAGGACGGCCAACCAATGGATCGGGCGAACATGATCAATGCCCTCCGAGATGTGGGAAGAGCACAGGACTTCGACAAACACAGATCCACGTCACTTCTTCGAATGATGGAGATTGGAGTTAAGATGGACACAGCCAGAAATGAGAAACTTAGTGGGCGTGTACGAAGACTTATCAACCAACACAGAACTGGAGTCGTCCGTCTCAGGACACTGCGGGACTTGCTGAGGAGGGGATCTGAGCACCTTGGAATATGTTCAGAGTGCAATGATGATGACCCTCAAATAACTCAATGACATCAAGCAGACCTTGAATAAGACAACAGAATAAGTGGGGGATCCGACTATAGAGACAGCGGCTCTTTCAGACGGGCTGTTGTGAATGTAACTTTCTGCAAAGGACATGCGGCCCGATTATGATAGGTAAACTTCCTTGGTAATTGGGCTGGTAGAGTTCCCTGAACAGCTAAAAAGACCAACGAGGAAATTCTTAACGAAGCCAACACAAAAAGTGAGCTTAAAAAATACACCAAAAATAAATAATCAACATTATTCGATCACATCATGAGAAGAGGAAAATTACAATATTAGTTTGTGTCGTGGCACGGTAAACATAAAACAGTCAAAAGAATTTATATGATACAATGAGGACAGAAAATTATGGAAGGACATGATCGCCTACTCCAACCGGTATAGCACATACCGAATGAATGAGTAATTAGATTTCTCCTCGTCTTTCTTAGTCCTATAGTATAAATATATCGTTAAACTAGCTGAACGCTAAGTACCGCAATGCTTTTTAACAAATATCTTTTCGTTGCTTACCCAAACACAGATTTTATTTTGTAGTGACTTGCTCTGTCTTGTGGGTAAGACACTATCAAACCACACCTTTAATGTTGCTAGTAGTGGGGTGTGGTATACACCTGTAGTGTATACCACACCCAACTACTGGCACCTTGCCACCAGCTTTACCGCAGCATTGCAATTATTTGCAAGTTCCTTGCCTCTTTAATGTTGCTCTTTGAAATACGCTTACCTCCCTGTTATATTTCAAATTCTACTATTTTTCAAGTCAATATCTCAACAAGTCAATATCTCAACAAGTCAATATCTCAACAAGTCAATATCTCAACAAGTCATTACAACATGAAATCAACAAAACAGAAGTCATGAATGTCGCCAAAAATAAACAGAACATCAACATAAACATAAAAGGTAGGCAACTAAAACAAGTAGAGGAATTCAAATACCTAGAAAGTTTAGTGACAACGATAATTCTCAAACAGCAGAGATAGAATCAAGATGCAACAAAGCTTGTCAAATCATAGGGCAGCTATCGCCACTATTGTCCAACAAGGAAATAACTCGGGGGGCAAAACGAGCACTATACAATACTATCTTAATCCCAACGTTGTGCTACCAATGCCAGACCTGGACCCTAGATGCAAGAACAATAAGAAATATAACATCTACAGAGATTAAATGTGTTAGACGAATGACAGGAAACAGTCTGAGAGATAAGATCAGAAATGAAGAACTGAGAAAGAAGCTAGGAATAGCCCCCGCCATAGAATATATAAAGGAACAACAGATACAATGGTTTGGCCACGTGACAAGGCAGAAAGATCAAAACACAACGAGCCTACAGCAAACGTTGTAAGAATACCAGAGCCAAGGGTCGACCACGTAAAAGATGGGTCGATGTAATATTAGAAGCACTAGGAAACATAACAGCAGCAGAGGCGAACAGAAGAACAAAGACCGCAAATTATATCTCCCCTCAACGCTGAAAAGCAGATGAGGAAGGAAAGAAGAAGAAGACTATTTTTCTTTAACGAAATTAAAAATGCACATCTTCCAGATGTTTGCTTAATTTTACGTTTAATTTCAAATTGTATAACAAACATCATTGAGTGCCGTCTCCGCATCGAAGATTGGTTACCATGGAGTTCCATTACGTTCTGTCTCTTGCTTTGATAGTGCAGGTGTCATAGGCGGAGTTGTCCGTCTTTTGATGTTACTCGTCCATGTTGGTCTGGGGGAATCAATTCAGAGTAAGAGGTATGTTTACAGCACTCGGAAAAAAATGACAAATAATCAACAACAACAAAAACAGAACAATATATGGACCGGAGCAGGATCGAACCCGTACTCAGTGGCACAGCGCCTTGCTACGAAAAGCCAAACGCTAGGGAAGTTTCCCTCTATAATAATATTCATTTATTATTATTTGTCTTTTGTCTCCATGTTAGTCTTGGTCTGCCTCATTTCCTTTCATTTTCCCTTCCAAGATTACTTTTAGTTGGCTGCTGTGTCTTGCCCCAAAAATCTCATTTGTCTTGTTTATAACAATATAAACCAAGAAACAGTTCAGTTTTACTTTCCCAAGTGGTATATAAATACATATTGTATAAGCGGGATCACAGGCAGCTCTTTACACGTTTGATGCCAAATCAGAGGCGTAGCTAATGTTTTTATCGAAGTGGCGTGCTTTTCTTATAAAAGTTGCGAGAACACCAGACCTAAGGGTCGACCACGAAAAAGATGGATTGGCTGAATATTAGAAACACAAGGAAACATAACAGCAGTAGAGGCGAACAGAAGAGCAAATTATATCTCCCCTCGACGCTGAAAAGCTTATGACAAAGGAAAGAATAAGCAGACGTTAAAATTACTTTTAGTCTTTAAGGAAGATTGCGTGTTTTTAACGGCAAAATAGAACTCCTAAAGTAAAGAGGTATATTCTTGTGAATTGCTCCTCTATTTCCTTTCTAATGATATCCCATATTTCTGAAGGTGCTCGGGGCCGATCTTAATCCCCTGTCCACTGCTTCAAAACCACGCCTATGATGACAAAACGACCTTTCGTCTGGGATTTATTTATGCGTGTAAACAACACAGCCATTGTGACATTTTCTCCCCAGATTTTTCGGATGTTCTCACCCATTTTTAAACCAAACCTGCCTTAGTTTCCGTCTACACATTCGCATGTGGCCTTCACAGCATAACCAACCCACAAACCCACATATAAGCCAATAGAATCGGTGCTGCTTGCCCCAGACGTAAGTGTATGACACACGTGATTCGATCAGGCTTTCTATTTTTTTTTCCCCGACTGGTTTATTTGATTGCCGTTTGAGGCTAACTCCAACTATTCATAATTTTGCTTGTGTTTCTGAATCATACAGTTGCTGTGTCATCGCTGTCAAAAGTTGTTAAATTGATTTATTGCAAAATTGATCTCTATAAGTTTTGTGCAGAATTTATTTTTGATTCTACTGTTACCAGATGTTACTTCATCGCCCTTTCTTACAATAAGAAGAAGAAATAGATAATGAGAAAAAGAAACATAAGATATAGGGTTCACTTCTTGGAATGTTGCAACACTCAATATATCCCTTTATATATATATATATATATATATATATATATATATATATATATATATATATATATATATATGGCCCTTTTCGTCTTGTCAGACGGTCTAGTGGAGGCTATTGCGTATTTTTTTGAGGTATTGTTTTTGCCGAACAGCTTCTCTCGTGGCTAATTCTACCAATGTTTGACAAACACACGCGGTCACATAATGAACAGGTCAGGCTCGCTGATCCACAGGGTTTACCATCCTTTTTCATGAGTCTCTTCTCTTCTAAGTCATGTCTTAGCACAGTCTCAAATGTTGTTATACCGTTCCTTATACATGATCTCCATGATGTGCGATCACTTGCCAGATGTTGCCAGTCGTTTTCACAGATGGAGAAGTCTTTCAGAGATGATTTGCAGATATCTCTATATCGTAGTTTAGGTCTGCCGATTTGTCTTTTTCCGTGTATAAATATATCTTTATTTTTCCCTCCTTCCCTCCCCATCTCACTAGACATTACTTCTTCTTCTTCTTCATCAGCGATCAGCTATTACTATTAGGTTATGGTTAGTTGAACGCCCCGGTATCGCTGCAGACGAATTAAAATCCATAATTGCTCAACCGTCCGTGACGGTGGAATCATCCGAATTAAAACTCATCTCATTGAGGGAAAGGCAGCTGCAGTCCCCATCATAGCAGCTACAGCACACGCCAAAAGACGTAAGGCCAAGCGGCACCGAAAGTGAACGCAGCTGAACTATCCATCGTCATACGATATCATCATTCATCGTAAGCAATCGAAATATCCAAACACGATCCGAATGAAGAACACAGCTCGCGGTGTGCACAGAGCACTAAGCTCAGTACCTCCAGCAGAAAGCCAGACTTGGAGTATGAGGAAACTGCAAAGTGGAACACTTTTCAGACTGAGCATCAACGGTTCCTGCCGCCTCTCCGCCATATTGACAGGAAGTCCAGCTATTGCTGTGCATTTAGTAATTTAGACCAGCTTTTGTCACTAAGAAGACGGTACGTTTGAGGTGGGCCATATTTATGTTCTTATGGTGTTGAGAGTACTAATAAGATTTTTTTTTACTTAAAATCTTCTTGTAGCTTTCTTCTTCATTTTCTTCTTCTTCTTCTTCCCTTCCTCTTTAGACTTTCAGCGCCGAGAGGAGATATAATTTGCAGTCTTTTGGTATTTTGTTCGTCTCTACTATTATTATGTTTCCTAGTTTTTTTCTAATATTCCGTCAATCCTTCTTTTTGGGGTCAGCCCTTGGGTCTGGTCCTCTCGCAACGTTTATTGAAGGCTCGTTGTGTTGTGTTTTGATATTTATGCCCTGTCACGTGACCAAACAATTGTATCTGTTGTTTATTTATATATTCTATGTCGGGGATTATTCCTAGCTTTTTTTTATCAGTTCTTAATTTCTGGTCTCATCTCTCAGACTGTTTCCTGTCATTCGTCTAACACATTCCATCTCAGTAGAGGTTGTTGTTCTTATCGTTCTTGCATCTAGGGTCCAGGCATTGGTAGCACAACGTTGGGATGAAGATTGTATTGTAGTGTCCGTTTTGCCTTTAGAGTTATTTCCTTGTTGGACAATAGTGGTGATAGCTGTCCAATGATTTGACAAGATTTGTTGTATCTTGAGTCTATTTCTGCGGTTCGTGATTTGTAGTTTGTCACTAGACTTCCTAGGTAGGCCTATTTGAATTCCCCTACTTGTTTTTTTTTTTTTATTTGTCGTCTGTTTTGTAACTTCTTATTCTTCCTCTACCTTTTAGCTCCCAGTGGAGCATAGGTCTTCAACAAACATTTTCCAAGTCGTTCTGTTTTTTGCCATTCTTATAGATCATTCCATGTCTTCCCCATCATCTTCATCTCTGCTTCTATCTGTCTTCTCCAAGAATTCCTTGGTCTTCCTCTTTGTCTTTGTTTTGTAGTGAACATATATTATGAATTTAATATTTTCCATCGTACAGGGTGCGCACACAAACTCTCTTTGATTTACCAGGAAATGCCAACCAACTGGTTGGTTCCAGAACTAGTTGTTGAGGACGGTAACTACCTTTTTCACAACGATGGGGCAACGCCACACTGGCATATCGCTGTCCCGAAATTTCTCAACGAGCACCTGCCAGAGTGATTGACCGCGCTGGACAAAATGACCAGGTGTTCTGCGAGTGGCTCCCGATATCACAGGACCCAACTGTTTATCACTTTTTTTTTCTTTGGGGGCACGCAAATGACAGAGTGTATGTACCTCCACAACCCTAAGTGATCTGCAGGAACGCGTCACTGCAGCTGTGAACTCGATCATGCCAGATATGCTCAGAGAGTCTGGTCCGAGTTAGAATATCATATCGATATTTGCCGAGTAACACGTTGGGCACACTTCGAGTGTCTGATAGTAACTGATACCACGTGAAACTTTATGAATTGATTGAATTGTAGCCATCAGTGTGTAAGAATATTCCCCAAAAATTGCATTCTATATTCGTTGGATATCAAGGACTGTGTTCGGGCTCAACCTCTACTAATAACCTATCTTGTATTCCTTCTTCTTCTTCTTCTTCTTCTTCTTCTGCGATTATGGCTCATTCACACTAGGACTCCGGACTCTCTTATGAAGGCAGGAGCCTGTTTCAGTAATTCGGTTGCCCCATAGAGTTTCTCTTCCAGGTAAATGGGTGTGGGCCACATTGTTCTCCTCAGGCTTGTAGTGGCAATCCTGTAGAACGCATTTCGTATGTTATCCAGGGTACAGTAGCATTTGCTGGTAGTTCCTATTTTGATGTGAACATGTGGTTTATTTAAAATAATAATTGTCAACTCGAATGTTAAGTCAGTCCTATTATATGGCTGTGAAACATGGAGAATAACAAAATTGACAATCATGAAGATACAGATTTTCATTAATGGATGCTTGCGCAGAATAAAAGGATGGAAATGGCAGGACAAAAACACAACATAGAATTATGGAAATGTACCAGTCAAACACCAGTGAATAAAGAGATATAGCGAAGACGATGGCGTTGGATAGGACACACACTGCGGAAGCCAACTGTGAGTATTACACAACAGGCCCTTTTGGAATCCCCAGGGGAAAAGACAAAAGGGAAGACCAAGAAATTCTTGGAGAAGACAGACCGAAGCAGATATGAAGATGATTGGGAAGACATGGAATGATCTTAAAAGAATGGCAAGAAACAGAACGACTTGGAAAGTGTTTCTTGAAGACCTATGCTCCACAGGGTGCTGAAAGTGTTTGTTGAAGACCTATGCTCCATAGGGAGCTGAAAAGTAGAAGGAGAAGATGAGGTTCCTTCTTTTGTTGTGGCCAGTGCATAGGCGAAGTATGATAACTTGATCCCTCCTTGATAGTTGGAGGCATCCATCCTTCTCGTTATACTTTGGCTGTTCTTTGATCTTCTTCTCTTATTCTTCTTTCCTTCCTCATTTGACTTTCAGCATCGAGGGGAGATATAATTTGCTGTCTTTTGCTCTGCTGTTATGTTTCCTAGTGTTTCCAAAATTCTGTCGATCCATCTTTTTCGTGGTTGGTCTTTGGGTCTGATGTTCTCGCAACGTTTGTTGAACGCTTTTTTATGTTGTGTTTTGAACATTCTGCCTTGTCACGTGGCCAAACAATTTAATTTGTTATTTCTTTATATATTCTATAGTAAAGTAAAGTACCCCCGTCAAGCCAAGTGGCGTATAGGGAAATATGATGTTAGTAGCCCTATATTTTACAGACCTTCAGCACATGATTTTTGGGTAATGTGGTCGGTATTACGCCCGTGCTGCTTTACTTTCCCAGAAAAAATCCGGTACCCATTTAAGGCTGGGTGAACCCGGAAGGCGTCGGTTGGGATCGAACCCTACCCCTTATCCTTTGTAGTCCAGTTAACTAACCACTGAGCTATCGCGACTCCCTTTATATATTCTATGGTGGGAGCTATTCCCAGCTTTATTCTCAGTTCTTCATTTCTGATCTTATCTCTCAGACTGCTTCCTGCCATTCGCCTAACACATTTCATCTCAGTAGAGGCTATTTTTCTTATCGTTCTTGCATCAGATCTTTCATTTTGCTATTCTTGATAACCTATCTAAATACATTCACCTTCAGTTTCCTATCAGAATATACAGAGAGATCAGATATCTCCATTAAATAAAATTGTTAGCAGGAGAGCATCATAAGTACACCATATTTATCAGCCAACTGATTAAACTCCCACGCGTTATATTTTTCTTATGAACAGAGCTCTTCTTCAGCCTTATCCAATACATTTGATTTAAGATCAAATAAAAGTATTGCATTTCTTTTCAAATAAATACAATACAAGCTTGTCTTACGTTCCAGAAAATAGCCGTGTCACAAGATCTCATTGAACCACTTTAATTTTCCCTACAAAATTACACGAGATTTTATTTTGGGCACGAAATAACATATTTCCACCGTCATATTATCCATTTCCACATATTTGCGTTACGTGATTACCCCACAGTGGGGGGCTTTCTCCCCTTTATGCCATATAAACTTGCCATTGTCGCCCTTTCATTTCTGAACCTTCTCCGTACTTGTTCATAGTCTCACACATGTTGACTTAACAGCTTCTCTGTTTCATAGTTACACATTCAGTCACAACCTTTGGTCTAAAAACTTAATCTGAACTCATCCTTTCCCCTAACGTTTCCATAGCAACGTATTCAGCGTCCGTACATTGTAACATAAACATTACAGGAAATAAAATAATACAAATTAGGTGACACATGAATTTCTAGAAAATATGATATATTCAAAGTCTCTCTCTCTATTTCCATCTCTCTCTCTCTCTCTCTCTCTCTCTCTATGTATGTGTGTATATGTATAAAGAGAGGTAGGAAACATACAGATGAAGACAAGGATGAAAAAACAGCGAAGAAAGGGGCAGGTAGAGAAATAAACAAGAAAATTAAAGAGAGAGATTAAGTGGAGAACGAAGATGCAGATGATATCGTTGAGGTTTGTGAAGTGACAGACAGATGAAGAGAGGGAGAGAGAGAGATAAAAAGAGAAAATTGATAAGAGATCAGCTATCCATGTATCCACAGACAACTCTTCAACACTAAAGAAAATATTTCCATTCCAAAAGACTAAGTCTTGGAGCTGCGATAGCTCAGTGGTTAGTGAACTGGACTACAATGGACAAGGGGTAGGGTTCGATCCAAACCGACGGCTTCCAGGTTCACCCAGCCTTAAATGGGTACCGGATTTTTTTATGGGAAAGTAAAACGGCATGGGCGTAATACCGACCACATTACCCCAAAAATCATGTGCTGAAGGTCTGTAAAATTTATGGTCACTAACACCATATTCCCTATACTCCACTTGGCGTGACGGGGGTACTTTACTTTTTTAAAAAGACTAAGTCTACAACTGTATTGTCAACTCTAAAGTAACATCATCAAGTACCATGCCTGCTGGTGTAGGTGATCATGTCTCTCCACAACTTTCGATCTCGATAGTTATTTATCATTTCTGTTGTTGACCTTCCGCCAAGCCATTCTCTTAAGCTGTCTGGTATCCTTTCTCATTGCTTCCCTCTATCTCTTCGTCCCCCAATTGTCCCAGTTGTTACAATATATTCCAGTTGTTCCCTTCTCATTACATGGCCAAAAAATGATGATTGTTTCTTCCTAATATTGGAAATTAACTCTCTTTTTGCTTTGGCCTCTTTCAGAACGTTTTCATTACTCTTTTTAGCAGTCCATGGTATTCTCAACATTCTTCTGTAAAACCACATTTATGCAGCCTCCAGTTATTTTCTTGTCTGTTGTCCTATTGTCCATGATTCACATTCATATGCTACAACTGACACTGCATACCATTTAAGTATTTATTTAATTTAATATTTAAGTATTGAATTATATTCAATTTAACTGTAAAGTATACATATTTTAACTCCATTTATTGCACTCCTTTTGGTATGTGCTATCTATTTCAGAAGCCTATTGTATTTTGACCTTTCGACCTTAGCTATTGCGGAGAAATGTATGGATTTACCTCCACCTAGACTGCTTTCCATACTGCCTGATAAGTGACAGTGGAGAGGTACAATAACAAGTAAATGTGGTAAATGGCCTCTTTAAACTTAAGGATAGGAAATCTGACAGCAATTCAGGTAATCGAAATGAAAATGGAATTACTTAATGATACCGACAATGTTTTCTAATATCCCGGATGAAGAAAATAACTAAGAAAAAATAGCATAAGAGAATTCACAATAGATAGTTTCGTTTGGTTTAGTGGACGGATCATCCTCAATGCACTTCGAACACATTCATTAGTGCTCAGAACTCCCCAGTTTGTAGCTCAGCGTGTGGAGACTGATTACTTCAGTTCCGTGTTGATTTGTTATTCTTCTGTGTCTTTCCTTTCTAGTGCCTCCAGTCACACAATAAGTGAAACCTGGTAAGTAAATTATTAAAACAACAACAAAAGCAAACTGACATATTTTGATCATATTTTACGCTATAATAATAATAAAAAAAAAAAGTTAAGAGCCCCCCGTCGCGCCAAGTGGCGTATAGGGAATATGGTGCTAGTGACCATAAATTTTACAGCCCTTCAGCACATGATTTTTGGGTAATGTGGTCGGTATTACGCACGTGCCGCTTTACTTTCCCAGAAAAAAATCCGGTACCCATTTAAGGCTGGATGAACCTAGAAGCCGTCGTTTGGGTATATATTACGCTATAATGACAGTGGCAAATCAGATCGGAATTAAATCGTGCCAGGAAAGCTGGGTGATCATCGACCTCTGGACAAAAACATCCCGGATTCTATTCCCACCACAGCCGGCGAAAAATTAAATAAAAAAAAACTCTAATCCGTGGTTTTACCCTCCCCTGGTCTCTGGGTAGTGAGATCGCATGTCTAGCCTTCTCGGATAACGGCAAAGATACAGGAGGTCCCGTGTGCGTCATGGACGCACGTTTGAGAACTCTAGGCAGTTGGAAATCAAAAAGAGCAGGCCACAAAACACACTCGACAATAAAAAAAAAATTAGAGTTGCTCTGAAGTAGGAGAAAATATGCCTGTATGGTGAGGACATCTGAGCACAAGCCTGCCATTGTGAAAAATAGGGAGAAAAGTGGCATTCACGCCAAATTAAGTCCCTCATGACTTTACTAGAGATATAACCGACTCAGGAATAAAGCACAACGAACAAATGGAGCGGTTCAAACATTGCGAAGAATGAAACTATCCTTTCTGCCTGAAAACATCAATACATAGAGCAAAACATAGACCAAGAAAAGGGTGAATAGACGGAATAAAAGACATTTGCAAGAGCCAAACCACTTTCAACTTCATCATCATCAAGTACCATGCCTGCTGGCGTAAGTGACCGTCTGCTAAGCATTTCTCTTAAGTTGTCTGGTATCTTTTCTCTTTGCTTCACTCTATCTCTTCGTTCCTCAATTTTCCCAGTTGTTACAATATATTCCGGCTGTTTCCTTCTCATTGCATGGACAAAAAATAATGATTTTTTTTTCCCTAATATTGGAAATTAGCCCTCTTTTTGCTTTGGCATCTTCCATAACATTTTCATTACTCTTTTTAGCAGTCCATGGTATCTCAACATTTTTATGTAAAACCACATTTCTACAGCCTCCAGTGATTTTCTTGTCCGTTGTCCTACTGCCCATGATTCACATCCATATGTTAACACTGGCTCTACATAACATTTAAGAACTCTTTTTCTTTTTTCTATTGTCAAAAATGGATTGCACAATAACTTCCTCATTTTTTGGAAAGCTGCTTTTGCCTGAGCCATTTTGCGTCTCACCTCTGTTGTACATCTACCATCTGAGGTTAACATTGTTCCCAGATATTTAAATTCCTTTACCTGTTTCTATATTCTTCCATTTGTCTTGATTGTGCATTATGGTGATGTATTTTCTTTGTTGCTACCATTATTTCTGTCATTTTGCTATTAAGGATAAGTCCTTTATTTTAATTCCAACTCAACAGAGTCCAAATATGTCCAAGAATTATGCTGCATTTAACAGGGAATAATAAAAAAAAAGAACAAACAATAAAAGATCTACAGCCGTTAGATTATGTTAAACATTCATCTTTTCTCCTGCGACCTTATAGGCAAAAGTAGATGTTTACAAGAAAAGAGTTATTTGCAGGTCATCATCATTGCACTCCGTGCATGTCCATAGCTGCTCAGATCCCTCCTCAGCAAGTCCCGCAGTGTCCAGCGACTGACGACTTCTGTTCTGTGTTGGTTGATAAGTTTTCCTACAAACCCACTAAGTTTTTCGTTTCTGGCTGTGTCCATCTTAACTCCCATCTCTTTCATCCGAAGGAGTGACGTGGACTCATGGTTGTCGAAGTCCTGTGCCTTTCCCACATCTCCGAGGGCATTGATGACGTCCTACCGATCCATTGTTTGACCGTCTTCAACGACAGCGCTGCTAGCCAACCTGTCCGCTCTTTCATTTCATGCACTCCTGCATGTCCAGGGACGTAGACAAAGGTGACCCTAATTATTGTTTTACCCCTAGCTATTCTTAAAAGAATCATCCAAAGCTGTGACGTTTTCAGCTTTAGCTCGCATGAGTTAGTAAAACTATAGATGGCTATGTCCAGGCTCACCACAGGAAGATGAGGTAGGATCGTTATCAGTTCTGGTTCACTAATCTTGACACAAACAGTCAGCTATGAGTTTCTGACACCACCCCTCCCCTCACGCCAAGCATAGATGGACATCATGGGTCCGTGCACACAAGAGTCAGCTCTTTCATTATTTTCGACTCTACTTATCTTAAAGGGAGCCGCGATAGCTCAGTGGTTCGTGAACTACAAAGGACGAGACGTTGGGTTCGATCCTGATCGACGGCTTCCGGGTTCACCCAGCCTTAAATGGGTACCGGATTTTTTTCTGGGAAAGTAAAGCGACACTGGCGTAATACCGACCACATTACCACACAAATCATGTACTGAAGGTCTATACAAATGATGGTCACTAACACCATACTCCCTAAACGCCACTTGGCGAGACGGGGGCTCTTTACTTTTACTTTCTTAAACTCTCAAAAATTAGCAGCATGAACCAGTGGCAATTTAATATGGAAGAAAACAAAATGATGTGTACTCCTGTCCTATTCAAATACAAATGTATTAAAACAAAAGCCTACCCCGAGTAGAAGAACGTACAAGGCATCATCACATAACTGCTTACAGCTTGTTAATGTTTATTATTGTTGAAACACTTGACAGTGTGCCAATGAGAGATATAGAGAGTGTGTGCGTGTTTACACAGACCCCCAATTATTGTAACGGGTTGTTTATAACAGTGATTCTCAAATTGGGGCTATATGGCCCACCTGAGATGAAGTCTTAAAAGAACTAAAAGTGAAAAGAGACCTGCTAAATACAATTCAAACAAGACAAATGAGATTTTTGGGTCATGTTAAAAGACACAGCAGACTACTAAAAGTAATCTTGGAAGGGAAAATACAAGGTAAAAGAAGCGGACCAAGACTAACATGGACGAGTAACATCAAAAGATGGAAAAGTCAGCCTATGACAACCTGCACCATTAAAGCAAGAGACAGAGTGGAATTGCGATCCATTAGCTCTGAAGATCTATTCCTTCAATTTTGATATCCACTTGTGGGTTTTGAGTATTTTTTTTTATGATCATAGTTTTAGTATTTTTGATATTCATACCTAATCCATATTTCTTGCTTGTCATGTTTATTTCATTCTTCTTATACGCCCACTAAGTTTCTCATTTTTGACTGTACCAATCTCAACTACATTGATCGAAAAGGGGATAAAAGCAAAGAAATTAGGTTCAGAATAGCTAAAGCAGCAATGTCTTACAGAAGCCTTGAAAACTTGTGGAAATCAAAACTCATCAGCACAGACACAAAACTTAGACTATTCAAATCAAATGTACTATCAACCGTTACGTATGCGTGTGAAAGCTGGAAAACAACAAGAGATATAGAAACAAAGTTGAACGCATTCGAAAATAAATGTCTAAGGAAAATACTTGGTATAGCGTGGAATGAATTCAAAGCAAACAAGGAAATTAGAGAAATCGCCAATCAACCATTAATTTATTCAGTAATCAAGAAAAGACGATGGTCATATGTTGGACATGTGATGAGAAGAGATAATAACTGAATAGCAAAGCAATCCCTCATGTGGGAAACAACAGGTAAGAGGAAAAGAGAAAGGCCCAGAGAGACACTGAGAAGAACATTGATGAGAGAGGCAAGAGCAGCAGGAATCGGCTCCCTCAATGAGATATAGCTGCTTGCACAGAACAGAGACAAATGGCGAGATTTGATAAAATATCTTTAAAAGAATTGGAAACTGCTAGAACAAAAATTCAGATAAGAGAGGGAGTATCTTGGTCTACGCCCTATGGACCGGCTACAGCTCGAAAGGTCAATGGATAGAGATAGAATCTGAACTCCTATCTCTTTCATTCGAATGGATTACGTGGGTTCATGGTTGTCGAAGTCCTATGCCTTTCCACATATCGGAGGGCATTGGTGACATCCGCCTGATCCATTATTTGACCGTCTTCGGCGACAGCACGACTAGCCAACCTGTCCGCCCTTTCGTTTCCCAGTACTCCCGCATGTCCATGGATGTAGACAAAGATGACTACGTATTGTTTACTTCTGCAATGGCTCTACCCATTGCCTTCGTACAGAGCCCGCCTCCAATTTTCTTATCATGTTCATCGAATCACTTAGTATATAAGCGTGAGTGTAGTTTTGTGACTCCAACCAGATGAATGCCTTTGTCACTGTCATCGCCTCTATCGTCATGCTACCTATGGTACGCACGATGTCATCTGTATAGATGACTGCGTCTTTCTCGTCAGTGTTATCACAGGTGAGAGCGTTTACCACCTCCGCGTTGACCACGACTGAGTTATGTCCCCTACTTTTCCTATCGAGTGTCACAATACACGAGAATGTTCCCCTGAATAACGTAGGCACCGTTATCCACTCCTCGCCAACGTTGATATTGGTAAGCCCACAGACCTGCTTGATGATATCTTCTGCCCGGCCTACCATGATTTGCCTCTTTTTAGCCTGTCACCTTTTCTTGTGTTGAGATATTGGTGTAATGGGTGCTCATTACCTGCACGTATCTTCAGGTATGCTCGAGCCCTCAAAATCTTGATCCTGTCATCCATGGTTTCAAAGTCAAGAAGATACCTCATTGCAACACCTGGAGTGTCCTCTCGTCTGTCTCTTCCCTGTCGATATACCAGAGTGTCATCAACAAAAGCCATAGTGCTTCCCATCCCATACAGCTGTTGTTCTGTGATTGTTATTGCGTACACGCTAATTAGAACAGTTGACAATGGTGAGCCTTGTGGTAGCCCTGGACAAAATGGTGTTAGTTCGGACGACCAACTTCCACACCTGAGTATCACCTTCCTCACAGTGCTGCAGCGATCCACCTTATGAGGAATGGGTGCATCGCCTTTTGAGAAGCATGTGCACGGGATACTTAAATGGTATGCACGAGATACTCAAATGGTACTACACGAGATACTCAAATGGTACTGCACGAGATACTCAAATGGTACAGCACAAGATATTCAAATGGTACTGCACGAGATACTCAAATGGTACTGCACGAGATACTCAAATGGTACTGCCCGAGATACTCAAATGGTACTGCACGAGATACTCAAATGGTACTGCACGAGATACTCAAATGGTACTGCACGAGATACTCAAATGGTACTGCACGAGATACTCAAATGGTACTGCACGAGAAATTCAAATGGCACAGCACGAGATACTCAAATAGTACTGCATGAGATGCTCAAATGATACTGTGCGAGATACTCAAATGGTACTGCACGAGATACTCAAATGGTACACTAGTTTTTGATGTTTGTGTCAACACTGTTTTTCCTTCCTACTTTTATATCCACTTTTCCCACTCAACTGCTGCATAATCTAGCCGTCCTCTTCTTTTTAATCTTATGAAAGTGGTGTAGACGAACTTCGAATGATTTGGGAAACCTTGGTAGTCTAGCTGGGAAAACCACCCGACTGGGCTACCGACGTTCGGACAACCCGTGTTCGATTCTCTCTGAAAGCAGTGTGAATTGTATTCGTGTTTGGAAAAAAAAAAAATACCCCCGCGGTCGACCCAGCCGATGGCAGAAATGGGTACCAGGGAAGTACTCTGGGAAGGCGAGGAATGTTGTCTTCCATCGTGAGTTTCGATGCTTGAAGCGACACTATCCAGAAGTCTCCGAACACTTCTGGAAAGGCGGGCGAGCACATATGGATAAAAACGCGCGTGATAAGACGCTGATTCAAATCTCGTACTTTACCTTTACCTTTATCTTCAAAGGAGTATACATTAATTATACTTACAAGTTTAACAAAAGAAGACAAAATGATCGTGACCCACATTACGACACATACATAAAAACCCTTGATTTGTTAGAATAAACACAAATGTGTCTTTGTTGGGAAGTTCTAACGATATTTTATTTCTGAAAAGTAATTTGTATTATTTTGTAGCAAAAAACAAAAATATATAGCAATATACAATTTGTATACATCTGTTTCAAATGACAACGGTTTAATCGCTTCGCTTCACACGTACTAAAGGAATTATTGATTCTGCCAGCTGTGTTTATTGTTATTGCAACCGTTGTATGTTAAGCAAACATTTCTATGTAACTGTATGTGAATGTATATATATACATATATATATATATATATATATATATATATATATATATATATATATATATACATATATATATATATATATACATACATATATGTAAATATCATATATATATCTTCTTCTATTTTCCTTTCTCGTTTGCCTTTCAGCGTCGAGGGGAGATATAATTTACGGTCTTTTGCTCTTTTCTTCGCTTCTGCTACTGTTATGTTTTCTAGTGTTTCTAATATTCTGTCCGTCAATGTCCTGTCGTGTTCGGCCTTTGTTGTTCTGCGAATCAATTCAGAGAAAGCGGCATGTTTACAGCACTCGGAAAAAATAACAAATAATCAAGAACAGAAAAAAAATAAAGAACAATATATGGACCGAAGCAGGATCGAACACTCAGTGGCACAGCGTCTTGCCACGAAAAGCGAAACGCTAAGGATCACTGCCATACAGCTAACTAAAGTCGTTTCGATCCCGCTTCGGTCTTGTTTGCTATTGTTCTTTGTTTTTATTTTCTGTTGTTGATTATTTGTCATTTCTTCCGAGTGCTGTAACCTTACCTCATCCTCTGAATTGATTTGCTATTTATCGCCTCGGAAGTTTCCCTCAATAATAATAATATTTATTTATTATTATGTGTCTCCCCCCTTGGTGTTCTATGGTGTTCTCACAACTTTTATTGAAGGTTCGTTGTGTTGTGTTTTGATCTTTCTGCCGTATTACACAGCCAACCCATTTTATTTAAAACAATAAATGCCTCTGTAAACAATATATTTACAAAACAACACAATACATTTTTCACGAAAGAAGAGATGGGACACGGGAAGAAAATAATGTTTAAAGGGGAGCATGGTCGAAAAAAAAAGTTTGAGAACCATTGGTTAAGTGGACAATGAATATCGTTATAACAATTTGTAAACATGCATTATGTAGTTTTTTTTTTCTAAATTGGGAACCTCTCTGTTCAACCACTACGTGTGATGAAGACCACTAATTTCACCAAAATATGAAATTATTCTTTGTGTGCGAACATGCCAGTTAAGTCCAATGCGAGTTCTGTACAATCTAGGACAGTGTGGGCATGTTATCTCTTTCTTTCTGGCGTTCACTCGAAGACAACTCTTTCAGTACGTTTCCACAATGTACGTCATGTCAATTTTGGTCACGTACGTTTAGCCGCAGTGTGCGTCACTCTCAATTTCATTTGTGTAAACCTTCATCAAACCATATTCTATTTTTATGCCTCGTATCATCTTAATATAAGGGAGCCGCAATAGCTCAGTCGTTAGTTAACTGGACTACAAAGGACTAGAGGTCAGGTTCGATCCTGATCGGTGGCTTCCGGGTTCACCCAGCCTTAAATGGGTACCGGATTTTTTCTGGGAAAGTAAAGCGGCATGAGCGTAATCCTTTATACCACATTACCCCAAAAATCATGTGCCGAAAGTCTGTAAAATTTATGGTCACTAACACCATATTCCCTATACGCCACTTGGCGTGACGGGGCTCTTTACTTTTTTTTTTTTTTTATCATCTTGGTATTGGTGAAATCAAATTCCTTGTTCAATTTTCTAAAATATTCATATATAATATGTTGTGTATTAGATAAATATAAACATGTACATCGATATTTAAAACGATGAAAAATGTTGTCTTTGAAATCTCTTCCGTTACATTAATAACAACCTTTCGTACTGAAAGAGTTAATAGCAACCTTTCGTACTGAAAGAGTTAAAGGAATGCCCTCTTCATCATACGATCTTAAAAGCACTTTGAGTGAGTGTAGATGCTTTGTGCTGTGGATTGCATCTAGTCTGTGATATTTACGCCTTTCGGCCAGAACATCCGACTACATAACTGAATTTGTTAGTACCTAGTTTATTTTTCTCATCGATCCCATCTCGTTTGGCCTAACTGGATAATCCGTTTACAATAACCCCACTCTTTTTCTCAGACCCAACATTGTTTGCTTTTGAAGCCACCTTCAAGGAATTTGAAAAGGAACCGCCATCGCAATCCTGACCATAACCTGCTAGGTACAGCCCGCTGCCACAAATCACGTAGCACGTGTCCTTTCGTACTAGAGACGCACAAAGTCTTGTTCCCGAATACCCGATTTGATATTAAGGAAGGCTTTACATGGATTTCACAGAATCTGATATACGCCATCATAACCCCACTGGGAGGTGAAACAGGGTCTTGATCAGCTCTGTTTTGTCGATCCTGGTCCATGCAGCCAGCTGTAGATGGCTGACCGCACTCAGCTCAGTTGCTGGGTGGGGGTCATGGCCCGCTTGTGGATTTATAATAGTCTCTGCTGGGGAGGATCTATTTCACGAACTTGTATAGACTGTCTTTGTTGTGCGGTCTCTACCTTTGGGTGTCTCATTTGTTGTAGTAAACTCAATAGACATGAGCAGACCACGATTTTCAGACTCAGAAAATAGGTCATAGTGACCTCAGAGAACACCTACACAGAGACTTTGCAACATGTGACTGCGGAGCATCCAGAGCTTAAAAAAAAAAACAAGAGCATATGCTCCAGAGCATATCCTACAGGACTGCAGCAATCTCGACACAAAAAAAAAAAAAAAAAAAAAAAAAAAAAAAAAAAATCTGCATGACAAACTATGGGGAACCGGTGATGACCTCAAACGCACCATCTTGTTCGTGACCCAAGCTGGTCTCAATTTCAAAATGCAAATCAATAGCTAATCGCTGAAGAAGAATATGTTGTAGCTCCTACGAAGAGTCGTTTGCCAATTAGATCTGTCCTGTACCCAGTGTCGGTTCTAGACCTGGTAAAGCCCTAAGTTAAACGAAACTTGAGGCCCCTCCCTCCCCCTTTCCACTTAAAATGAACACAGAAGATCTTCCAATACTAGAATACTAGAGCTGGGTCAGTCCCAGCCAAAATTCAACCCTAAATTTAAAAAAAAAATTGTAGAACCCTTCCTTTCCGTCTTCTCACCTGACTCCCTGGCTAGAGAGATTTATAATCGGTCCTGTCGTATCAATTCAGTCCATTTGGAGACTGACCCAGCTCAGGAACACAGGGAAGTGACCATTTTTTATTTTTCCCCTCTTTAGTATCTAGCATATTATCGCCATGTAGTTAGATTTGTTAATATATCGTTATATATAATTTTTGTGTTTGTTGTTCGTCCAGATGAAGGCCCTGGCCATTGGCCGAAACGTCGACTTTTGTTTTGTCCATTACCACGTAAAGCTGTCACCATACCACTCTTTTTCTTCCTTTTTTTTTAGTATCGCCATTATCATTAGCTTTACAGCAGCTTCGCATCTCTACGCATCTTGGTGCATCTTGATGCCTTTACTTCAACTTACAAAATGCACATATTGTAGCAGACAACACAGCTAAGATAAATACTTAGACTATCAGCCAAATAAGCGAATTCTTCGTTTGGCCAAAAGTAAAAAAAACAACAAATTACCCGATTGGACCATAAAATGAAAAGCCAACAGGCTGTTGAACATATAAGCAATAACAACCAATCGCAAACCCCAAATAAATACAGTCCACTGCACTGGGCTAAAATCACACAGATTGCCGGATCAATATTTTCCCACTTGTTATATATATCATCATCATCAAGTACCGGGCCTACTGGCGTAGGTGATCATGTCTCTCCACAACTTTCGATGTCGGCAGCTATTTATCATTTCTGTTGTTGACCTTCTGCCAAGCCATTCTCTTAAGCTGTCTGTTAGTTTTTCTCTTTGCTTCCCTCTATCTCTTCCTCAATTTTTCCAGTTGTTGCAATATATTCCAGTTGTTCTCTTCTCATTACATGGCCAAAAAATGATGATTGTTTCTTCCTAATACTGGACTTTAGCTCTCTTTTTGATTTGACCTCTCAGAACATCTTCATTACTCCTCTAGCTGTCCATGGTACTCTCAATATTCTTCTGTAAAATCACATTTCTACAGACTCCAGTAATTTTCTTGTCTGTTGTCCTATTGTCCATGATTCGCATCCATATGTTAAGACTGGCTCTACATAACATTTAAGAACTCATATATATATATATATATATATATATATATATATATATATATATATATTAGGCCAACAACAGTGAACGCCCATTGGCTGGTAAATCCGTAACAAGCAACCAATCTTAGACTCGTCAACAATACAGTGCGCTGCAGTGCAAAATAAGTAAAACATACAAGAGGATAAAACAAATATATGTAACTTTCTTTTTTTATGACGTTCACCAGAAGACTGCTAAAGGAATTGATTGTCCACTTTGTCATTAAAAAAAACAACTATCCTAGACACATCTACTATACACGTCTGATGGTATATGTCGGGAGGCCCTGAGTAGGACCAGAGAAATAAAGACTGCTTGGTCAAAGCAGTCGTCACGACGTGTGAGACTCAGGACTTTTCTTTCTTTTGCAGGTTCGCAGTATAACTGTGATATTTACATATTTGGACAAATACATTTAGCACAAGATTATTGAGTACCGGGCTGTCTGCCCTCTTTGATCCCTACTCGCTTGATCAGACTAGACTAGTTCATCTATTTCTAGAGGCACCACGAAGAGGTAGAGTATGGTCTGGGTGGTTCAGGTTCACCGTTTCTGGTGCAAACCACCAGCTATAAGACGCTAACTGCTTCTATCTCTGTCGCTGTCAGGCGCATTGCCTCCAGATGTACATGCGCATTGCCTCCAGATGTACATGCGCATTGCCTCCAGATGTACAGCCGCATTGCCTCCAGATGTACAGCCGCATTGCCTCCAGATGTACAGCCGCATTGCCTCCAGATGTACAGCCGCATTGCCTCCAGATGTACAGCCGCATTGCCTCCAGATGTACAGCCGCATTGCCTCCATAGGTACATGCACATTGCCTCCATATGTACAACCGCATTGCCTCCATATGTACAGACGCATTGCCTCCATATGTACATGCGCATTGCGTCCATATGTAACAGGTTTATGTTTAAAAATAAATAAACACACACTTTTTATCGGCCTGCTACATTTCTACTCTCCTTTTCATTACACAGGCCAGATTTTTAAAAAATGGCAAAAATCCTATTGCAGCCAAATCGGCAAGAACGATCGCCAATCACGTGTATACTCCTCATTACTACAATGTTTTAGGTCGAAATGGTAGAAGCCCACATGCTGTTTAATCTATAACAAACAACCAACAACATAGTTACTTAGTATTTCTCATTCTATTAGGCAAAAAGGGAGGGAAATCCCTCATGCTGTTTTCGATAATTAACAACCAATCACATACACGGAGAATTTGCTGTCCGATACAAGTCATTGTTCTCCTAAACAAAGTGGATGCGGGTTCGAATCACGCTAGATAAAATCGAACTTTATTTTCTGGGGTGAAATAAAAAAAAAACCTGACCAGAACACCTCGTGGCGTCAGAAGTGAACAAGCATACTATTCAATTTAAATTGTCGTCTACAGACTTTCCGGCAGACCTCAGATATAGGCTCAATAAAGTGCCGTTTCTTTTTTGTTTGTTTATTTTTTTTAAATATAGGCATATATATTCGTCTTATTGAGTTATTGAATTATATGCGGGTCATCATCATTGCACTCTGAACTTGTCCATAGGTGCTCAGATCCCCTCCTCAGCAAGTCCGGTCCCTCAGTGTCCATATATATATATATACTATTTATTTTTTTGTGGGGAAGAAGGGGGGGGGGGGTTGAGAGGTTTTGTTTTTGTCGAACAGCTTCTCTCGTTGCTGTTTCAACCAATGCTTGACAAACACACTCGGCCACAGAATGAACAAGCCAGGCCCACTGATCCACAGGGTTTTCCATCTTTTTTCATGAGTCTTTTCTCTTCCATGTTTTGCCACAAAAAAATCTTGTACCATTTATTATACAGGCTATCCATGATGTGCGATCTCTTACCAGATGTTCCCTGTCATTTTCACAGATGGAGAAGTCATTCAGAGGTGATTTACAGATATCTCTATATCGTAGTTTAAGTCTGCCGACGTCTCTTTTTCCGTGTATTAGTTCCCCATATAGTATTTGCTTCGGAATGCGGTTTTCTTCCTTTCGCTGGACGTTCCCCAGCCATCTTAACCTTCGGCTTCTGAGCATTGGCATGATTGTTAGGGTATTAGCAGGCAGTAGGGCTGTTAATTTGGTTAGTTTGTCGTACATTATTCTGCGGAGACATCGCATGTGGAAGATATTTAGTCTTTTTCATGATTTAAGTATGTTGTACAGATTTCCCCTCGACGCTGAAAGGCAGATGAGGAAGGAAAGAAGAAAAAAGTCCGGGTTTCAGATCCATATAACAGTGAGCTACGCACACAGGTCTGATATATTAAGAGTTTGGTCTTTAGTGTTAGTTTCGAGTTGGTCCAGGCCCGTTCTGTTTGTTTGCCGAAAGTCGTAGCTGCCTTACCAATTCGGATGTTTATTTATCTTCAAATGAAATGGTTCACGTGATTGTAGATCCAAAATACATGAATACGAGAATACAATCTTTCAAAGTGATTAGTAAAAGTTTGATGTCTCCTTGACCTAGAAGTACTATTTTCTGAACACTTAATGACAGTGAGAAAAAAGTCGCGTGTTTTTCCAAGTTTGTCAATCAGTGATTGTATGGTGGCTTCACTATGCGCGACTAGGACTGCATCATCAACAAATTCATCATCATCAAGTGCTTTCTCCGCAACGAAGGTTGGCTACCATGGATCGCCATTCTACTCTGTTTCTTGCTTTGATGGTGCAGGCTGTCATAGATTGACTTGTCCATCTTTTGATGTTACTCGTCCATGTTAGTCTTGGTCTCCCTCTGCCTCTTTTACCTTGTATTTTTCCTTCCAATATTACTTTTAGTAGGCTGTTGTGTCTTTTAACATGCCCCAAAAATTTCATTTGTCTTGTCTTAATTATATTTAGTAGTTCTCTTTTATTTTCAGTTGTTTTAAAACTTCATTGTTTGTTATATTTTGTTTCCATCCAATTCTACCTATTCTTCTATAAATCCACATTTCAAAAGCTTCAATTTTCTGTTCTGTTTTCTTGTCTAATGTCCATGTTTCTGCACCATACAGGAATATTGAGAAGATGTAACATTTTGCCATTCTTAGTTTCAGCCCTGTTGATATTTGTTTTGTTGTTAGTATTTTTTCATGGCATTAAAATTACTTTTTGCCATACCTATTCTTTTGTTGTTTATATCAATTTTGCATTTTCCATCATTGGTTATAGTATGTCCCAGGTAGTTGTAGCTCTGGACTGTATCCAGATGTATTCCCTCAACTGTGATATTTAATTCATCAGCAAATTGAAGTTCTTTAAGTAGGGCAACATTTGTTTTTATTTTTGCTTTCAGTCATTCTAACTTGAAAAGTGAGCCATCTGATCTTGTTTCGAGGGCGTAATTTAGAAGGGCAGGAAAAAAAAAAAAATGGGTGGGGGCGAGGACAGATCCCTGTTTCACTCCGCTGTTGACTTTAAAACTCTCTGATCAACTCCCATCAAAGTGGATTTTAACTTTCATGAAAACATGAAAGGATATAATCAGCTTAAGCAACTTAGGTGGGCAGCCTATGCTTTCTAACACACTGTAGAGTCCAGCTCTATTTAGTAAGTCGAATGCCTTTGTGAGATCCACAAAGACAATATAGAGCGGTATATTTGTTCTTGGCATTTTTCTTATAGTTGTGCAAGTGTGAAAATCATGTCTATTGTTGAACTCCGGGTCTGAAGCCGCATTGAGACTTGGGAAGAATACGTCCCGTAAGTATAATATATATATATATATATATATATATATATATATATATATATATATATATATGTATATATATAATAATAATAATAATCATTATCATCGTGTGCCATAGTGGTTAGCGTAGACAGTCATATCCGTCCATAATTCTTTGTCCACGGTAAAGCAAAGAAGTAAAGGCTCCTTCTGTGTCTTACTAGGCGTATGGGGAATATGGTGTTAGTGACAATATTTTTCTTTGACCGGGCATCATGCACTGTTTTTAACTGTTTACCATGCGACGACAGCAGACATTCTTGTATCTTCTATCTTTGTCGTCCACAATCTCTCATCCCTTGTATTTTACCAGTTGTAACTTAGTATTTCTATTTACTATCAATCCTTACGTATGCGCGTGAAAGCTGGAAAACAACAAGAGATATAGAAACAAAGTTGAACGCATTCGAAAATAAATGTCTAAGGAAAATACTTGGTATAGCGTGGAACGAATTCAAAGCAAACGAGGAAATTAGAGAAATCGCCAATCAACCACTAATATCTTCAGTAATAAAGAAAAGACGATTGTCATATGTTGGACATGTGATGAGAAGAGATAATAACCGAATAACAAAGCAAGCTGTCATGTGGGAAACAACATGTAAGAGGAAAAGAGGAAGACCCAGAGAGACACTGAGAAGAACATTGATCAGAGAGGCAAGAGCAGCAGGAATCGGCTCCCTCAATGAGGCTTGCACAGGACAAAGACAAACGGCGAGATTTGATAAAATATCTTTAAAAGCATTGAAAACTGCTAGAATAAAAATTTAGATAAGAGAAGGAATATCTTGGTCTACGCCCTATGGCCGGCTACTGCTCGAAAGGTCAATAGATAAATAGAATTTGCCAAACCTGGAAAAATATATATAAATACATAAAGAATAAAAAATGAATCAATAAAAAGAAAGAGCAAGCAACTCAACGTAACCTCCCAACATCTTGATTCACTTCCGTGTCTGCGCAGAGAACATGACGTCACTGTCAAGTCTGCTGAGAGATCTATAGCCGAATGGATTATTTAATCACCTTCCCCACAAAATGGACCTTTAGGGTAATTATTTCAACGCACATCTTTGTGTTAATATTTTCACAATTTCTTTAGGGGAAGCATTTTTAGATCAGTGATTAAAAACAATTGCGTTCCTTTTTTCAGTTGTTGAGAGAATCTATAATAATAATGTTACATGTATTGTATAAGATATTATAAATAATCTTTCTCGTCAGTAGTAAAAATATCGTCGTCGACGTCAGTGTGGTGGTGTCACTGACTGTTGTGTTGAGAAGATATACTTTGTTGGTTATGATTATCCATATCGTTTTGTGCTTTGTTTTAAACTACTAACAAGACTAAGGACTGCTTGACTGGTCTTATGCACTTGAAATAAAAATAAGTGTAATAGTGTGTATGTTTGAAACGGTGGATTGGAAATTATGACTAATTAATTATATTCCTTTGACTTTGGTACAATAAACAAACATTCCATATTTATTATTATTCATTTATTCAATTCAGTATAATAATTAACTGTAAATATAATTATTTTATATAACCATTCTCACTGGTGTGTATATAGTATATATTATATTGTGCTGTACATTCTGTCGTGTAAGTCAAGTGTCACAGTTTGTATTGTATGCATTCATTGCTGCTCATTGCATCTTTCAAAGTATGATGTTATGTTAAAAGTGTTGGTAGAAACAGTAGAATTGGAATACAATTGATAAATAATTAATAGAAAATAATTGTTGTAAATATTACTTTGATAACGATTAACGTTGTTTGTGTGCTTACTAACAATAGTATTATATTATAGAGAAAAGTGGCAAAGAGATGTGCAATCATCAGCAGTAGTCTGTAGTCATCATTGTATGTACACTGCACACTCACTGTGACTGTGTGTATAATGTAAAGTATATATCTGATGTTCTGGTATACACTCTGTAATAAATACACCACTATACACTTGACTTGTACAGTATACAGAGTATATGCAACAGTACTGAGACACTACACACTCAGAGACCGTAGTGTGAGTGATTAATCACATGGTTAACAAACTCACAGTGAGTTTGAGTTGTAACTTGTTAGCCATAGACTGGTACTAGCTGACATCTGCTGATAGTCTGTCTAAGTCTAATCTTCTTTGGCAGTAGTTTAATTTCAGTTACTAAAATTATTTAAAATATTATATTATATATAAATATGTTATTTCTTCTTACTGGAAGTCAATCAGCCTATACCATACAATGAGAAAAACTGGCGGTATCCAGTTTTCGACTGCTTATGAAAGTGAGGCCATTAAAGTTCTAAAAATTTCAGTGTTCCACCTTAAAAAAACTATATTTACTAAAGGCTTATTGTTGGAAAAATATTGATTAAATATTCAATGTCATTTGATCATTATAGGCAATAGAACACCATTAATTAAATACATATAGTTTTATTGTTTTTTTTCCATATATCAACAGTCATCGTGATCAATAATTCTTGTAAATTTCTGTATGTTTTTTAAAGCTCCGCATAAAATTCTTCAGTTCTGGGAGCATTACCATCATTGTGATGCTATCTTCTGCCTATCTATTCGTATACATTCTTATATATGATCATGTGTTCTGCAGTTTCTAGGCTCTCTCCACAGGCAAAAATGTTCTTCTTTCTAACTTTTAGCCTTCTTAAGCCTGGGTGACTTAATGGTTATTGGACTTACTTCTGACTAAAAGGTTCAGGGTTACATTTCTTGATGGGAGCGTGCTGTTGGTCTAGAGATAAGTTGTCTGCCTCTGGACAGTAGATTCCTGGGTTTGAATTCCACCACAGGCAGTGAGAATTTTTCACTTCAAATTCATGGTCTCTTCCATCCCTGATCATGGGTAGTGAGTTTCTATGTCTAACCCTCCAGACTGAGAATAACTGCTAAAAAAAGGTCTTGCGTGCACTTTCAAACATTAAAGAACCCTTGGCAGTTAAAAGTTGAAAATAGTAGGCCAAAATAGCTGCTGAATTGTTAAGCAAAATTACTCATACTGAAGATGGATGTGCCAGGCAAAAAGGCAGAGATATAGTGGTTTTTCTGTAAAACTAGTGACATAATGTATCCACACCCACTTAACAGGTTAGCACTGAAGAAGAAGAATTTTCTGATGTCAAGCTTCTACAAATGTATTGTACAGTAATAGTACAGATATTCAGAAAATAAGGAACAACACATGTGCACTGTCAGAAAAGACAGAACTAGTCCATCAATGGATACCACAGCACACTGTAGCATCCCTGGAAACGAGAAAGCAGATGAACTCATAAAAGCGGGCGGGAGCCTTCAACAGTCCAATCCCAGAACCACAAAGAAGTAAAGATAATCCTGAAACAAGCTAGAAAAACAGAATGTAAGAGCTATATGGAAAAAATGGGCCAGAACATGACAACTTAAATAAACTCAACAGATATGAGCAGACAAGATATTCACTCAGAATAGTCTCTGTAGTCTCAGAGCACACCTACACAAGATAGGACTCAGTGATCTAGGATCATGTGACTGCAGAGCATCCAGACAAACTCAAAAGCATATCAAAGAGGACTGCAGCACTCTCAACACCCTAATAACACAGATATATCCTACAGAAACAACTCTGAATGACAAGTTATGGGGAACCGGTGAAGACCTCAAATGCATCATCTAATTCATGGAATCTCCTCTTCTTGAAATCATGCTTTCCATTTTGTTATTTCCAACCCATTGTATCTTTTGATGTGCCGCCGTAGTGTTTACATTTCCTCTGTAAGATGTTTATAAGAAAGTTCTTTTTGATGGTTTGGTCTTTTAATATGTCTTTATTGTTATTTTTACAGCACTCTGTTTTGATTTAGATTCTGTCTTCATTTTTGTTTGTGAGATTGTCCAGATGTTGCTGCCAGGAAGATACATGTCTTCAGTTTTAATTTTACTGCCATGTTAGCATTGTGTCATATGTTCTTCATAGCATTTATTTTTTGTGTGTTTGCTGCTATTGCTAATCTTCTTTCATCTCTTTCAGACAGTCTCCATTGTTAGTTATTGTAGATCCTAGATATTTATAATTATTACACTTTCAAGTTTTTTCTTTGTCGATGATGGTATTGGGTTGTACATTAGTTTCATGCATATGTAGATAAGGATTTAGGCACTAATGTTGTATTCTCCATACACCAGATGTGGAGAAAACCATTTTTCTAAATCTTCTGCATGTCTGGCTTCTAAATGTATGTTTTGTTTATTACTGTTCACTAAAAGGTGTTGCACTCAGCAGTTATTTTTGGCCTAATGTTTGTTAGTGCTTGTTTGTATATGGCTATTGGTGTCTTGACAGATGGTTCATTGCAAGCAATCATGATTAGTCAGTAGTTTGGTAAAATATTAGTGTCTTATGCTGGATACTGTTTTACTGAACAGTTTCTCTCATGACTGAATCTGTTAATATTGGATAGACACATCTGACCATAGAGTGAACAAGATGCATTTGTGGTGTCTGGCCTAATCTCCTTTCTTCTGCACTATTTGTCTTCTGAATTTGACACACCAATACTTCTTTGAATGTTGCTGTACCATTTTACAAATTTCATTCTCCATGTGCTATGACCTGATGCCAGTCATTCCCAGTTTCTTTCACTGATAGAGAATTCACTCAAGGAAGCACTGCAAACATCCATATATCTCAGCACTGGTTTGCCCTTTGGTCTTTTTCTGTCCCTAAGTTCACCATGCAATAATTTGGGAATAATATTGTTTTCCATTTCTTTCAAGTGACCCAGCCACCTTGTTGTGCTTGTTTACAAATTGTTATAAGGATATTCATTGTATACAATAGATGACCTCATTTAAATAATTGGGGGTCTGTGTAAACAAACTCTTCCTGGTATTCAGTCAAATGATTCATCTATAATGAAGTTAACAAGCTGTATGCAGTTATTTGAAGATGCCTAGTGTCTTTGCCTGACAGATTGATAATATCACTGACACTGCGGAGATAGGATATCCTGTTCTGTTTATGGAAGCAGTTTCACTGCAGTCAGGATTTCC
The DNA here is from genome assembly GCA_032433765.1 of Megaustenia siamemsis. Lineage (NCBI taxonomy): Eukaryota > Metazoa > Mollusca > Gastropoda > Stylommatophora > Ariophantidae > Megaustenia > Megaustenia siamemsis. The sequence goes on from JAVIAB010000108.1 coordinate 16,713,550, forward strand.
CTATATCCTCTCCACTCATGTCACAGCAACCTGCCAAAGTACATTGGCAAATTCTATTAACAAAGCAGATTTTCGTGCAGCCGTAATTGGCTGCACAGATGACGATTCCAAATGAATTCCATCAAAAAGAGATTGCGCAGTTATTTCGTCACTCCAGTTTCTTTGAAAATATTTTGAAAACTAACAAAGAACTGAAACGTTTAAGTGACTGCATTAGCCTCTGTAGAAACAGAACAGCATGCCACCATTTGCACTGTCATTTATGGGATGGCATTAGCAAGACCGAACTCCATAGCAAGGACATTGGTTATGGTTATTGATTTCTGTATGAGTTATTAATTTTTGATTATGTAAATGTCACAGCTTCAAACACCTGCTATTGATAGCATTAGTGTTATTATTTTTTGAGGGAGCGTTCCTTGCGAAGGTAATCTTCTAATCCTTGTGCGTCACTTAATACCCAGTTCTTACAAGAGGCTGTATAGAGCAGACATTGGAATAATACCAACATGAAATAGAAGTATTCAGCCCTACCCTATCCGGCAGATACTTGTCTTAATAGGAAAAATACAGATACACAATTTATTCTCGAGTTGTGATCGCAGCTCTATGCTATAGTCATGAGAACACATGCGTTAAATACATCACCAATGATGGCTAATTTTTTAGTTAGCCGAGTTGGCAGTGTTCCCTAGCATTTGGCTTTTCGTGGCAAGGTGCTATGCCAAGGAGTACGGGTTCGATCATGCTTCGGACCATGTATTTTTCTGTTGTTGATTATTTGTCATTTTTTCTGAGTGCTGTAATCATACCTCTTCCTCTGAATTGATTCGCTGATTATCGCCTCAGAAGTTTCCTTCTATAATAATATTCATTTATTATTATTTGTCTCCAACATGAAATTCTTCTTCTGCGATCATGGCTCATTCAGACTAGGACTCCGGACTCTCTTATGAAGGCAGCTGTTTGTTTAAGTGATTCGGTTTCTCCGTATAGTTTCTCTTCCAGGGAGGTGGGTGTGGACCACATTGTCCTTCTCAGGTCTGTGTACAGGGGCAATCCTGTAGAACATGTTTTGTTGTCATGCTATCCAGGGTACAGTGGCATAGGCTGTTAGTTCCTATTTTGAGTTTGGTGAACATGTGGTTTCTCATTCTGTTGTGGCCAGTGCGTAGGCAAAGTATGATGACTTGATCCCTCCTTGATAGTTGGAGGTATCCATCCCTCTTGTTCTACTTTGGGTGTTCTTGTTTCCATTTTTCATGGAACTCTGGAAATTATTGCACAGTGGTCTAGGGTTGTTCTCAAGTCATCTAGCTCTCTGCTCGGGGGTTTTTAGAGCTGTTAGGACTGACAATGCATCAGTCAGTATCGACAATTTCTTGTGCATGTTATTTTTGTGTTGGATAGCCAGTTTTGCAGCATCTTTGAGGGCTTCAGTTTCTGCTTTATAGTTGTTTGAGAATTTCCCAGAAGCTATTGACTTGGTGATTCCTGGTTATTCAGCCTAAAGAACACACCTCCTCCTCCATTTCTGGTGGCGTTTGTAGCAGAGCCATCTGTGTATATGTGTGACCAGGAATCCTGTGGGTAGTTGCCGTTTGTGTGTTTTTCTGCTATGTGCTTTCTCTCTGTGTCTGTTTGGGTGCCTTTTTTTATGATTCCTATTATGTCTTCCTTAAGTTCTGGTATTTTATGTTTCCCATGAGGAGTCATATCAGATGGGCTTATGGGTTTCGGCATTGTTTGGGACAGTACTGGGTCACTAGTTGTCATTTCTTTGGAGATTGCAGCGAAGTTGCTCCTCTTTAGTCTTCCTTTTCCGAAACCAGTAATTCTTTGGTGCATGGGTTGGTTAGGGAGCCTTTTATATTTCTCCGCTTGTTGCATTACTTTAGTTTTCTATCTGTTTTCTAAAGGTTGTAAACCTGTTACTGTTTCTAGAGTCCCGATAAGTGTAGATTTCATAGCACAACATGAAATAAGGCTTGTCTATCGAAGTATGTAAAGATTGATTTTGGTGGGCGTGCGGGCAAAGTCACAAGATGAATGACTCAACTGGTGGAAAGGTGACCCAGCTGAGCAGTGTGACCTGCATAGAGACACTCTGAAAGCTCTGGTCATCAACTACATCCGGCCTAATTTATCTCCATTTGTTTTGATTGTGTCTTACCACTGCTTTCAGTAGATATAGACTAGAGAGTTCAGTAGATCTAGACTAGAGAGTTCAGTAGATCTAGACTAGAGAGTTCAGGAGATCTGGACTAGAGAATTCAGTAGATCTGGACTAGAGAGTTCAGTAGATCTTGAGTAGAGAGTTCAGTAGATCTAGACTAGAGAGTTCAGTAGATGTAGAGTAGAGAGTTCAGTAGATCTAGACTTGAGAATTCAGTAGATCTAGACTAGAGAGTTCAGTAGATCTAGACTAGAGAGTTCAGTAGATCTAGACTAGAGAGTTCAGTAGATCTAGAGTAGAGAGTTCAGTAGATCTAGACTAAAGAGTTCAGTAGTAGAAAGTGAAGTTGATGAACATCACAACCTTTTCTCACTTAAATTCAAATTCAGCGTGACACCTCCAGTCAACAACTAAAGTTTGACTATATTTACCTCCACACACACAAGAAGAGTACAACTACACCAGACTGAACATGTATCATCAGCACATGCTAATGACAACTATTGTTATACACTAATGAGATATGTACCATTGATCTATATACTTGTGAAAGCTAAACTCCACAGTTAGCTTAATGACTGATATCAGATATTCCCTTCATGACAACACTATAAACATCAAGGGTATCAGTTACAAGCAGAGATAATGTTGTTCGTTTTGTTTGCTTTCGTCAGCTTTATATCTCTGGCTAAGTCCAGAGGGACTGAATTTTGTGTGAAAAATCACTTTTCCTATTTTGCACACTGGCAGCCGTGTGCTCAGGTGTTCCCCACCTTACAGGCAGATATTCTCCAACATCAGAGGTACTCACATATTTTTTTATTGTTGAGAGTTAAAATTTTTGGATAGATATTTTCCTATTAATTTTGCCCGGGCTGTGATAATTTTTGACCTACTCTTCTCGATTTCCAACTGCCATGGATTCGTTAACTTGCACACAGAACCTCCTGTTGTTTGCCGTTTTCCAAGAGGACTAGACACCGGATCTCACCACCCAGAGACCAGGGGAGGGTAAAGCCAGAGATTCAATTTTATTATTTTTTTTCTATTTTCCACCACCCTGTGGTGGGAATCGAACCCTAGATATTCTTGTCTAGAGGCCAACATCTTAACTCTAGACCACCCAGCCTCCTGACAGAGATATTGTTTGAGCATTTTACTACAGTTGAGTCTGTTATCAAAACAGATTGATTTGTTTCCTCATTTGCTTTTCAGCATTTTATAATTTGTGGTCATTTGTTCTTCTTTTGACTTTTCCTGCTGTTATGTTTTCTTGTGTTTGTAATATTCCATCAGTCCATCTTTTCATGGTCAAACCTTGAGGCTGGTGTTCTTGCAGCCTTTATTGGAAGCTCAAATTGTTGTGTTTTGATCTTTCTATCTTAGTGTGGCAAAACCAGTTGTCTGTTGTTTCTTTATGTATTCAATGGCGGAAATTGCTCCTAGTCTTTTTCTCAGTTCTTCATTTCTGATTTTATCTCTTAGCAGCAACATTACTACAGTGTTATCATCACTCTGGGGGCAAGAATATCGAAACTAGTTATGTTAATGAGCTGATTCTAGAAATGAAACATTTATCTCGTCATTATGAGCTAAAAAGAACTCGTATGAACACTCCACATTCTTTCAATGCCAAAAGGTAAAAGAAGATACAGATAAAACAAGATATTTCCTCCTCATTCATCTGATTGCTACTCATCTTCATTATCTATTCTTAAAGGAATGTTAAATTGGTGGAGATGTCTTGAATAGTGGTTTACAACATTTTGCACCTTTCTGTCCAACAGATCCAACATCCACAACACATTTTAGGGTAAAGACTGAAAACAAATAATAATAAATGAATATTGTTATGAATGGAAATATCCAAGGCTACAGATTAATTGGGCTAATTAATGTTTGTCAATGACTAAACATTTTTTATCACTACTTTGATCGCTACTTGTTTGGCCAGACTGGTTAGTCTGTTTTGAGACCCACATCTGGGAGGTGGAGTGGAGTAGGATCTTGATAAGCTATGGTTCACCAATCCTAGTAGGCAGTAATCTACGAGTTACTGACTGCTTTCAGCCTAGGTTCTGTCTTGCTTCCAGTTTTTGCGCTGCCAGCTTTCACCTCTGGCGAAGTCCCTAGAGACTAGGAACTGAATTTGCGTGTTAATCTTTTTTTCCTGGCAGCCATGTGCACAGGGGTTCTTAGCTGCACAGGCCAATAACTGTCTTCAGAATATTTTTTCTGTCGATGAGTAACTGACATTTCAAGCTGAACCTCACTGCTGCTAAGTCCAAAGGTGGTTGCTGCATAGAGAAATCACAAATAAAAATCCCAAATGGTGCAGCCAGAATTTGAAGTTACAACCTCTCTGTCTGGAAATTAACCAATCTTCCACTTCCGGGCATTTGATATTCGAAAGAGTTGCTTGCATGATGTAATGAATTCATAAATGGGTCGGTGATAGGGGTAGGCTAAATTATCAATGGGGATGATTGGTGGGTGTGTGTATTTGGTTGTTTGTTTTACCATCAGGGTGGGAGGCAACAATTCTTGTTTGTTTTTGAGAATGAGACAAAGAAGGTAAGAACTTACTCCAGTAATAGTAGTTATGGACCTGGATGGTCTAGAGGTAAGACATCATCCTTTAGACAAGTAGGTCATGGATTCCAAACCATCTTTCTGATGGTGAAATTTTTCTCTTTGAATTCACATTTCTTTATGACTTTACCCTCCCTGGTCTCCGGGCAGTGAGATTCGATGTCTGGCTCTCTTGGATATCTGTGAAAGACAGGAAGTCCCATGTGTACTTTGTGGATATAAAAGAGTGTTGGGCAGTTAAAAGTGAAAAACAGAGTAGGCAAAGTAAAAAATAAAAGAGTAGGGAAAGTAAAAATAAATAGTAGGCAAAGTAAAAATAAAGAGTAGGCAAAATAAAAATAAAGAGTAGGCAAAGTAAAAATAAAGAGTAGATAAAGTAATAACAAAAATAGGCAAAGTAAAAATAAAGCGTAGGCAAAAAAAAAAGGATACTGTCTGGGCAAAAATGGTTAAATCAGAAATCTATCAATGCTGAAGACAGATGTGTTGGAATGGAAGCCGTAAACTGTGACACAATACACCCACACCTGACACAATACACCCACACCCACTTAGCGGGTGAATACTCCAGTAAACAGGATTGTTGTGATGTCAGATTCTTAGTCAGTGTTGAGGATATTCATAGAACAATAGTAGTAACAGCCTTCATCAGTCATAGTTAACTAGTATCCTCTGTCAGTCATAGTTGAATATGGATTTTGCAGCGCTCCTAGGAAATGTTATTTTTTCTTTTCTTTCACAGCGTATTATTTTTTTCTATGAGTTTGTCTACTTCTTGCTTGAGTTGGAGCTTTTGAGTGTGTTTCCAAAGATTGCGGTCTACAGCTATGTCTTCCCAGCCTGCAGAGTTTATATTCCGAGTCAGTCTTCATGTCACATTTACACACATCTATAAATTGTAGTTTTGGGCGCCCCCTAATTCTTATACCATCTGCTAGTTGTCCATAAAGTATATCTTTTAGTATGCAGCCATGTTTCAACGGTGTAAGTGGCCAATCTAGCGTAACCTATCTTGTTTCAGCAGTATGTAAGATGTTCAGGAGTCCTGTGCAGATGAGGACCTCACAGAACAGATGGTTGTGATGTGAGTGATTCACACACAGAGGCCTTGAAACTTCCATGAGCTTGTGTATATTTATTGCCTTGATCGTATGGGGGTTCACAAGAGTTTTAAAAATGTGGTTGCGTCTCATCAAGACACTAGTTGTTGTATCCCTTGTTCTGAAATAGGGAGGGGATGCTAGAGGCATTTAGAATGCTAGAGATATTTAGAATGATAGAGGCATTTAGAATGATAGAGGCATTTAAAATGATAGAGGCATTTAGAATGATAGAGGCATTTAGAATGATAGAGGCATTTAGAATGCTAGAGATATTTAGAATGATAGAGGCATTTAGAATGATAGAGGCATTTAGAATGATAGAGGCATTTAGAATGATAGAGGCATTTAGAATGATAGAGGCATTTAGAATGCTAGAGATATTTAGAATGATAGAGGCATTTAGAATGCTAGAGATATTTAGAATGCTAGTGGCATTTAGAATGATAGAGATATTTAGAATGATAGAGGCATTTAGAATGCTAGAGATTTTTAGAATGATAGAGGCATTTAGAATGCTAGAGATATTTAGAATGATAGAGGCATTTAGAATGCTAGAGATATTTAGAATGATAGAGGCATTTAGAATGATAGAGGCATTTAGAATGATAGAGGCATTTAGAATGATAGAGGCATTTAGAATGATAGAGGCATTTAGAATGCTAGAGATATTTAGAATGCTAGAGATATTTAGAATGCTAGTGGCATTTAGAATGATAGAGATATTTAGAATGATAGAGGCATTTAGAATGATAGAGATTTTTAGAATGATAGAGGCATTTAGAATGCTAGAGATATTTAGAATGATAGAGGCATTTAGAATGCTAGAGATATTTAGAATGATAGAGGCATTTAGAATTATAGAGGCATTTAGAATGATAGAGGCATTTAGAATGATAGAGGCATTTAGAATGCTAGAGATATTTAGAATGATAGAGGCATTTAGAATGATAGAGGCATTTACAATGATAGAGGCATTTAGAATGATAGAGGCATTTAGAATGCTAGAGATATTTAGAATGATAGAGGCATTTAGAATGATAGAGGCATTTAGAATGCTAGAGATATTTAGAATGATAGAGGCATTTAGAATGATAGAGATATTTAGAATGATAAAGGCATTTAGAATGATAGAGGCATTTAGAATGATAGAGGCATTTAGAATGCTAGAGATATTTAGAATGATAGAGGCATTTAGAATGCTAGAGATATTTAGAATGATAAAGGCATTTAGAATGCTAGAGATATTTGGGCATGGGTGCATTGTGTCTTTAGTCTACAGCAACACTGCAATTTCTTGGCTTTCGGCCCGACATATCCGCCTTCAGCATGATTGAGTAGATTTTGCTTAACAATTTTTGCCTGAACAACAACCATATTTTGCCATTTTCCGAGAGGACTAGAAATTGGCTCTCACTACCCAGAGACCAGGGAAGGGTAAAGCCATGAAGAAACTTCAGATTCGATTTTTGAAAAATTCCTACTGCCTGTGGCGGGGATCAATTCCGAGACCTTCTTGTTCAGAGGCCGACATCTAACCTTTAGACCACCCAATGCCCTAAAGTATATGTTGTGCTATATTAGGATCATCATCACTGCACACCAGACTAATCCATAGGTGCTCAGATTTTCTCCTCGAAATATAGAGAATCTCCGAGACCACAGACCCACATGCACACACTCTGTAGGATGGCATCCATCAGTACGGATAGATTTTTGCTGACAATTTTCTCAAGGCAATGGCCATTTTTTGGCCAACTGTTTTCTTCTCTTTTTAACTGCCAATGGTTCTTTAACATGTGCAAGTGCATACAGACCCTCCTGCTTGTTGTTGTTATCAGAGAGGGATAGACATCGAATCTCACTACCCAGAGACTAAGTGAGGGTACAGCTATGAAGAAACCACAGATTTAATTTTTCCTTAATTTTGACAAATATTCCCACTGGTGGAATTAAACCTTTGACATTCCTGTCCAGAGGTCAATATTTTACCTTCAGATTACCCAGCCCATCTCCAAATTAAGGTATATATCAATAATTGTATCTGTCTTACATAGCCTTGTCCCATAGCTTGCTGGAGAACCTTTGGGATATCAGCACGAAAAGTTGTTAATGGTTTTGTTTCAATCTTTTGCTGTAAATTGTTGTACTTGGGTAGAGCGGTGGCTAATAAACCAGCCTACTGCAGACAAGCGGTTGGGTTCCATTCCAATCAATGGCTTCTAGGTTCACTCAGCTATAAATGGGTGTCAGATTTTTCTGAGAATAAGAGATGGCACTTGCATAATGCTGACTACATTACCCTGGAAATGTGCCAATGGTAACAAGTATGGACACTAACAACATATTTGTTATACACCATAGGATGGTATGGTTCCTTCCTTCCTTCCTTCCTTCCTTCCTTCCTTCCTTCCTTCCTTCCTTCCTTCCTTCCTTCCTTCCTTCCTTCCTTCCTTCCTTCCTTCCTTCCTTCCTTCCTTCCTTCCTTCCTTCCTTCCTTCCTTCCTTCCTTCCTTCCTTCCTTCCTTCCTTCCTTCCTTCCTTCCTTCCTTTCCCTTCCTTCTTTCCCTTCCCCTCTTTCCCTTCCCCTCTTTCTTTCTTTCTTTCTTTCTTTCTTTCTTTCTTTCTTTCTTTCTTTCTTTATTTCTTTCTTTCCCACCTTAATTTATCTCCCTATCCACCATCAACCAACACTATTCCTTTTAAGATAGTCTTAGCCAGGCCATAGATCTTGTACCAACTTAACTTCTTCTTTACCAAAATAAGAAAATGTGTGTTTATTATGGATGTGCAAACTTTTTCATTTGTAATGTCACCTCAGTAATAGAGATGCACATAATTTTGCAACACCCCATTTCCATTTTCTTTCCTCATTATTCATTAATGGTTTATATATTTATTCTACCAGACCTGATTTTTCTTTTTCTTTATTGTTCATGTGCAGTTTTTCTTCTGTTTGAATTTTATTATTCTATTGTTCGACAACATTTCTACTATCTGGCTCCTTTAGATAAATTTTACTGCTGTTTGATTTTGATCTCTCTGTTTTCCTAATGTTTGACTTTTGTAATTTTATGTTGTCAAGCACTTTTATTGTTCTTTTGTTCTGGTCCTGTGCTTTTTTTTTTTTTTTTTTTGTCATTTCCTCTTTATTATTTTTACTGTCAAACTCAAACTGCTCTGTATATTTTTAACTGTCAGACTTACAACTCTTGAGGGAGCCGGTTATAACCTTTAAAGACAAGCATAGTATCACATTTTGAATTTCCATATCCCTAAAATATTTTTGTGTCACAACAATAATGTTCAATAATAACATCAGATGGAAGATGCACCACAGAAATAAAAAGCTGAATAGCTCAGACCAAAATAGCATTTCAGAAAATGAAAAATGTCTTATGCAGCAAGTCTAAGTCAATAGAAGTGAGAAAGAGAGTTCATCAGTGCTATATAGAGCCAATTCTGACTTATGGAAGTGAATTTAGGACAGTAAACAAAGAAATGGAAAGTCGATTAGAGATGAGATTTCTCAGAAGAATGTTGAAAGTTCCTTTGACAGCTAAAAAGAACAATGAGGAAATTCTCAAAGAGGCCAACACAAAAAGGAAGCTCTTAAAAAACATCTGAAAGAAACAATAAACATTTTTCGGGCACATCATGAAAAGAAGAAAGTTGGAATACTTCGTTACAACTGACAAAATACAGGGAACGAGAAATCGCAGACAACAAAGAGGGAAGATACTAGATAGTTTGGTGTCATGGCATAAGAAACAGTCAACAACAGAATCGATACGATGTACTGTGGATAGAAGATTGTGGAAGGTTGTGATTGCCCACGCCAACTGGTATGACACATGATAATGATGAAACTATACTTCAGTAGTAATATTTAATTAATATTAATATTTTAAAAAATAAATTGTTTGCCTTTTAGTATTTTCCAGTTCATGTTGAGTCATATTTCAGTGCTCTGATGATTTTGCGTGTGTTTTGTTTTACCATTACAGTAAGATTACCTAAGTGGCCAGTGTTAGTATTTGGTGACCAGGTTTTGACTGCTCATATACTTCAGAGGTTACTCATAGCCCATACAGTAACTACACTACATTTAAACATGCCACTCTTTGGGCCTAGAACAAAAAGTCCACAGGAGTTGGTTCGTTCTTTGAAAGAAAACCTGTTACAGTTGCCAAGTTTGAAGGAGAAAGAATATAAGAAGGTATTGCATTTACTATTTTTATTTAATTAATTTTAAACAATATATGTACTTCTGTTCATCATCATCGTGTGCTGTCTCTGCATCGAAGGTTGTCTGCCATGGAGCGCCATTCCACTCTGTCTCCTGCTTTGATTCTGCAGGTTGTCATAGGCTGACTTGTGCATCTTTTGATGTTACTCGTCCATGTTAGTCTTGGTCTGCCAGTGCCTCATTTACCTTGTATTTTCCCTTCCAAGATTACTTTAAGTAGGCTTAGTGTCTTTTAACATGCCTAAAAAATCTCATTCGTCTTGTTTGAATTGTGTTTAGTAGTTCTCTTGTAATTTTTAGTTGTGCTTCTATTAGTTCAACTAAAATGCTTCTGAAATTTATTTTACATGTCACTGGTGTGAATTAAACTCATTTGCTACATTACAAAACCCGTTGTAAATGTGTTTATTACATTCTTATTATAAATCCCATTTAGCTCTCTGGACAGTCTTCAGGCCATGTGCTTTTCAAGTTCTGAACTAGTGGTTTTCATGAGAGGGGCTTTATACAAATGTTTTTTATTACGACAAATTTTGAATGCCAGTTGTGGTCTAATATAACCTAAAAGATATAGTCAATGGATGAATGGACCATAACCACACCAAAAAAAATGCCTGTAATCAACATCAAGAGGAAACAGTAATTTTTATAGGTAGTTTTAATTAAAAGGAAGTAGCCGTTGACTTTCTACCATGTAATACTTTTAAGCTGTCTGGTATCTTTGCTCTTTGTTTTCTTCTATTTTTCCATTTACCATACTACCATGTGCATTACAAGCACAATTTTTTAAAAAGAAAATCCCATAAAAATTAAAGGAAAGAAGAAAGGTGTGTTCATGGTGGGCAGTTAAGTATTTCACACCAGGAATTATTTAGTCAATATTTCCATTATTTCTTCCCTGAACATTAATTTACTAAAATATCACTAGCACCAAAATTATTTATGTTAGACAATTCATATTTTTGTGTAGTGTCACAAATTTGAACCTCTGATATAAAAGATCAGTTTTAAGAATGAGAACAATGTGTTAGATCAGCTTCATCCACAAATGCTGCAATACTTTAAGTTTTGTATCTAAAATTCTGCTTTGTTAAATCAAACAGTTGTGCAGTCTTATTTTTTTCTTAATTTTAAAATAATAAACATCAATATTCAGTAAAGATTAGTGATAATTTTCACTGATTAATGGATATGGTGAGCAAGAACATTTATACTTATTTGTAGCACAACTTATCAGAGGTGAAGGAAATAACCTGAATGCTAATTTTAGTTTTGCAATGACCTTCCTTGATGCTCAGATTATTTTTTTTATGTTTAGAAAATATAATCTATTATGTTGTTTTATACATCACCCAAGCATGAATGTTCATGGAAATATATGATCCTCATCAAGTACCGTGCCTACTGGCGTAGGTGATCATGTCTCTACAACATTCGATCTTGACAGTTATTTATCATTTCTGTTGTTTACCTTCTGCCAAGCCATTCTCTTAAGCTGTCTGGTATCTTTTCTCATTGCTTCCTTCTATCTCTTCATCCCGCAAAGTTACCAGTTGTTACAATATATTCCAGCTGTTCCCTTCTCATAACATGGCCAAAAAATTATGATTGTTTCTTCCTAATATTGGAAATTAGCTGTCTTTTGCTTTGGCCTCTTTCAGAATGTTTTCATTGCTCTTCTTAGCTGTCCATGGTATTCTCAACATTCTTCTGTAAAACCACATTTCTACAGCCTCCAGTGAGTTTTTGTGTCTGTTGTCCTATTGTCCATGATTCATATACATATGTTAATACTGGCTCTACATAACATTTCAAAAACTCTTTTTCTTATTTCTATTGTCAAAAACATTGTGACTGATACCATATTCCCCATTGTCCTGGCCAGGCAAGGGAGGGAATCTTAACTTCACTTAACATACTTACAAAAATATCAAATTTTAATGGTGTCACTGCTTTAGTTTTAGAAAAATTGTATATTCTGCACTAAAAACACAATAGTCAATTTTATAAAGAAGGGGAATGTTTTAGATTCATGAGAATTCTTGGACTAGAACCAACATTCTTCTTTTAAGCTGACACTTGCAAATGATGAGCCTGATAAAATAACATTTGATCATGATTTATATAATTTTCTTGCTAGCGGATCCTGTGCAATTTTTTGAGTGTATATAAAAAATTGAGTTGTGTTATTTTTTAAATTTGAATTTTTGAAACATATCATCATCAAGTACCATGCCTGCTGGTGTAGGCACCAGCCTATCTCTTTGTCCCTCGATTTTTGCAGTTGATACAGCTGTTCCCTTCTCATTACATGGTCAAAAGATGATGATTGTTTCTTCCTAATATTGGAAATTAGCTCTCTTTTGAAACATATAAGATTGGTAATAATAATCATTATCATGTGCCGTCTCCACATCAAAGGTTGGCTACCTTGGAGTGCCATTCCGCTCTGCCTTTTACTTTGATAGTGCAGGTTGTCATAAACTGAGTTTTCCATCTTTTGATGCTACTCACCCATATTAATCTTGGCCTGCCTGTGTCTCTTGTATTTTCCTTTTCAAGATTACTTTAAGTAGGCTGCTGTGTCTTTTAACATGCCTCAAAAATCTCATTTGTCTTGTTTGAATTGTCTTTGGTAGTTCTCTTTTCATTTTTTTAAATTTTAAAACTTCATCATTTGTTTTCTCTGATTGGTATGGGTAATAATAATAATAAGCAGTGATATTTCAAATGTTTTATTAAGGTGAGTGAGGAAGTGTCCAAGACACTTCAGTCTATTAAGACATTGCTATATGGCACTGTGGACCAGGAGCCTGCTACAGAACAGGTGGCAATGCTGTCTACGGAGATGTACCAGAACAACACGCTCCAACTGCTAGTGCAACACCTGGCTCGCATTGACTTTGAGGTAAACCTGCCTTCCTGTCTACATTTCCCCTTACAAATGTCGGCTTGATTCTGAAGTTAATATTATCATACAAGTGTTAAACCTTGGAGTGCTGTTGACTAATTCTTTCCACAAGCATACATCTTTTATACATTTCAGCGCATAACATGACCTTTGTCTTTTATCCATTCAGTGGTTCAACCCCAGATCTTTCTTCTCTCATTTTCTTTTAACCTTTTTCTTAACATTAAGTTTTTCATATCTTCTTACCTAAGCATAGATCCAATGAACTTTGCCTGCCGTTTCTTTATTGTGGTTATAATTGTTTTTTTTCATGTAAAGTGATTATGGTAAACAACATATTTTCATGAAATTCCATTAAACTTATGTTTTCATGAATCTGAGTAAATATTATAGAATTCTTTTTACATTGTTTTATCAGTTAATAAAGTTATCAGCAAATAGAAACTAAAACTACATCCTGTGATATAAAGAGAGCAGAATTATTTTAACGATGTCTGCCCATACACTTGACAGACTCAGACAAACTATTATCATCAGACTTAGAACAGTTCATAACAAACTGAATAAACACAAACTTTGACTGTCAGACACTTCATTGTGCACACACAGGACTAAATCATCAAATTGTAAGTATATACTACAGTTGCAACAGTGTTATGTGGAACCAGCCTAGATACAAGGAAGTGAATCATGGACAGTCAGATTGTGGATATAAAATTTATTGGAAGCCACAGAAATGTGGCTTTATAGAATAATGTTGAGAATACCATTGACATTTAAAAGTGTAATAGGGATGTTCTAAAAGTGTAATGGGAATGTTCTAAAAGTGTAATGGGGATGTTCTACAAGTATAATGGGGATGTTCTACATGTGTAATGAGGATGTTCTAAAAGTGTAATGATGATGTTCTACATGTGTAATGATGATGTTCTAAAAGTGTAATGGGGATGTTCTAAAAGTGTAATGGGGATGTTGTAAAAGTGTAATGGAGATGTTCTAAAAGTGTAATGAGGATGTTCCTAAAGTGTAATGGGAATGTTCTAAAAGAGACCAAAGATAAAACATTCCAACATCAGGTGGAAACAATCATCAATTTTTGTTACCATGTTGTGAAAAAGTAACAGCTGAAATATATTTTGACAGCTGGAAAAATTGATGGAAGAAGAGATAGATGGATGCAGAGAGAAAAGATACTAGACAGATTCAGGTAATGGTAAGGTAAGGTGTCAACATCAGTATTGATAAACAGCTGTAGAGATTGAAAGTTGTGAAGAGGCATGATCACCCTTGCCAGCAGGAACAATACTTGATGATGATGACTTCAGTATTGCTCCGTATTTAATGAGCTAAAAGAATGCAATACCAAAAACTCTGCATTGCAGTGAAAGTGGTGTGATACTAAATAAGAGCTCTGGACAACAACCAAATAATTTATCATATGCACTTCACTGACAGAAAAAAAACATTAAAATGTTCATGATTCACCTGATAGTTCTCTCAGGAGCAAAAGGTGAACATTAGTGGCCAATCTAGTATCTTGTGATCTCATTGTGGTCACACAAGTAACTCCAATTGCCAAATGTTGCAGACCATAAACTGTGGCCTTGAGAGATCACATTGCAACAGGGATATAGTTCACCTAGATAGAGAGAGAGAGACAAAGAGTCCTGTGGATTAAATTTGGCTGTTTTTGATACAAGCCTTGATTGATACAACAAGCCTGTTGTGGATTATTCTTATTCTTAAAGATCGAACAAACAAAAATGGATGCAATAAAACAACCCATATAATAGGACAATTAGCACCCAATTGTAAAAATTATAATATATTCATAGCAATCAATAACACTAGAACTGGATGGATACATGCTCAGAGTTCCAGATACGACCACAAGAACTGTCATGTAGTGAACTCCGGACAGAGGGCAAAAGAGATGCAGACAATGGACATCCTGGTGGAGGGTGGGAGACAGTATGAGCAGAGATGAACAGTTTTGTCAGACAGTTTTTGGGAGCTCTGCAAAGGGTATCTGTCTACTACACAAAATGTGTGAACTTTGTCGCTGCCCTACATGATATCACTAGGTGTCTAGGCCACAGACTTTTTTGTCATATCAAGGTAATGAAGTAGGAAAAAAGAAATGCAACAATTGATACCAAAATTGTAAGACAATACATACAAACAGCCATTTTACCAACATTGTGCTAACATCGCCAAACATGGATATTACATAAAATAAATAATCATAACCGCTTTTCTATCAAAATCATCATCACCCTGTGCACTCTCTGCATAGAATAGCATATTATCTATAATAGCAAAATTGATAATATGAGTTATTATGGTAAAGTATCATAATAACTCATATTATGGATGATAAGATCCATGGATCACAATTTCCCTCTGTCTCTTGCTTTGATGGTACTCACTGTCACAGATTCTCCTGCCCATCTTTTGATGGTTTACTTTAGTTATTGAGTTATTTGCGGGTCATCATCATTGCACTCCGAACATGTCCATAGGTGCTCAGATCCCCTCAGCAATTCCCTCAGTGTCCAGTGACTGACGACTCCAGTTCTATGTTGGTTGATAAGTCTTCTTACAAGTCCACTAAGTTTTTCATTTCTGGCTGTGCCCATCTTAACTCCCATCTCTTTCATCCGAAGAAGTTGGTTTACTTTAGTCTTTCTTTGTATCTCATTTACCTTGTATTTTCTCCTCGAAGATGGCTTTCTGTAAGTTATTGTCGCTTTTTTTTTTTGGTCCAAAAAAAGTTAATTTTTTGTGTTGGATAGTTCATTCTTCATTTTTAGCTGTTTTATCATTATTTGTTTTCTTCACTATCTACCCAGTTCTTCCCATGCTTCTATAAATCCACATGTCAAGGGCATCAAATGTCTTTTGTTTTCTTATTTAAAATTCATGTTCCTGTGCCTACAGGAGTATTAAGTAGATAAACACTATATTATTTCCAGTTTTAGTCTCAGTGTTATTGTATCCTAGAAAAATTCTGATTGAAACAAGAAGAGACAAAACCTGGAAAAAAGATAATCACTCAACAAGTATGAACAACCTTATGCAACAACAAGAAGGGAAAAAAGACTTCCATATGATGGATTTGCTACATATCAGATGCCACAAAAACTACCATGCATGCAATAAATCATAGATCTCTATCACAATAACTCCTTTTACCTAGAATGCTCTGAAATGCAAGGGAAGAGAGAGAATTGGAGAGTTTCACTGAGGGGATTGTAAGATCTTATAAATAAAGGTTACCTGATATGCTGTTAACAATTCTGTTGGATCTCTCTATTCTCTTGTTAGAAAGCAGCACACGTCTGCCAGCTCAACGGCTGTACAGTACAGTTCTTGCTGCTTATAAATCTCTCACGGCATTATATACATTGATAGACACAAATATTTATATACACATGAATTAATGAATAAAATGTGTGTTTTTCCTAGTGGTAAGTCTAAATCTGTGCCAGTTTCTTTATGTACTTATATAATAATTATGTGATATTTTATATCATTTATATATAACATCAAGTACTATGCTTGCTGGTATAGGTGATTATTTCTATCCACAATTATCTGGGTCTTGATAATTATTTATCCATTTTGCTGTTGGTTTCTTTTTGTGTAACTCATGCTGTCTGGAATTTGTCTTCTAGTTGTCACACTTTGTTCTGGCTTTTCCCTTCTCATTACATATATTGCTATCTGTATCTATATTGCTATGCATTTTAGACCAGCTTGGTTCACGAACAATAATGTGATTTTTTTTTGGATTTTTTTTTTTGGCGTTTGCCAGCTTTCACCTCTGGTGAAGTCCATAGAGACTAAGAACTGAATTTTGCGTGTTAATCCATTTTTCCTTGACAGTCGTGTGCACTGGGTCCACCACACAGGCCTACCTTTGTAGGTACTAACATTTTTTTCCAGCAATCAGTAATTGACATTTCAAGTCATGCCTCGTTGCTGAGACCAGGGATGGTTGCCACACAGAGAAATCACAAATAAAAATACCAACTGGTGCAGCAGCCGGAATTTAAACTCACAACTTCTCTGTCTCAAGGTCGACATCTTGCCTTGAGACCAACCAGTCCCCCCCTACTATGAGTTTGAGGTCATCATCGGTTCCCCATAACTTATCATGCTTGTTGTTTTCATGGGTTGTTTCTGTGGGCCATATTTGTATTCTTAGAGTGTTGAAAGTGTTGTAGTGTATGCTTTGGAGTTTGTCTGGATGCTCAGCTGTCACATGTTGCAAAGTCACTGAGGCCTATCTTGTGTAGGTAGGCGAGCTCTGAGGCCACAATGACCCGTTCTGAGTCTGAACATCTTGTTTCTGCTCATGTCTGCTGAGTTTATTTAAGCTGTCAGGCCGTGGCTCATATGTTCCCTGTAACTCTTTCCATTCTACTTTCCTAGCATGTTTCAGGATTGTTTTTATTTCTTTGAGGCGGCGGACTGGTTGGTCTTGAGACAGAGAGGTTGTGGGTTCAAATCCCGGCTGCACCAATTAGGGTTTTTATTTATAGTTTCTCTCTGCGGCAACCACTCAGCAGCGAGACCCGGCTTGAAACGTCAATTACTCATGGACGGAAAAAAATATGAGTACCTCCGAAGACTGAGTTATCTGCCTGTGCGGCGAAGGACCCCTGTGCACATGGCTGCCAGGGAAAACGGATTAACATGCTAAATTCAGTTCCTAATCTCTAGGAACTTTGTCAGAGGTAAAAGCTGGCGAACGCAAAAAAAAAAAAAAAAATGTCTTTGAGGCTCTGGGGTTGATTGAATTGTTGAAGGCCTGCTTTTACAAGTTCACCTGCTTTCTTATTTCCAGGGATCCCACAGTGTGCTGGTATCCACTTCAGGACAAGTTCTGTCTTCTCTGACAGCAAACATATTCTGTTCTTTATTTCTTGAATAAGTCTGTCCTGTTTTGGGATATTGATGAATTTTCTCTTGTTTTAATCTTCTTCTTCTTTTCTCTTTTCACTGATACCTAAAAGGTGTGGTTATATCATTTGTCGTTCTTGAGCTGCTCGAACTGTCTGAAATAGTGATTTTCCTTTGTTGTTACATGTCTCTGTCACTGCAGCTGTCATCTTTCTAGGTATTCCTCTTGGTCTTTTTCCATGCATTCTTGAGAAGAACGCTCTTGATGGTGATTGGTGAGGATTCATTCTGACCAGGTGACCAAACCATTTAAGTTGTTGTTCTATATATTCTTGGCAGGGTTTTGTTCCTACCATTTTTCTTATGGTTTCATTTGGTATTCTATCTCTTCTTGTGTTGTTTGTTACTTTTCTCAAGCATCGCATCTCACATGTATTGATCTTTCTTAATTGTGATCTAGAAGAAAGGGTCCATGTTTGACTCATAGCACAATGTTGGTATGAAAATGCTATTTATCATTTGTTGTTTAGCTGGCATAGAAATGTCTTAGCAATGATGAAAGCTTGTACTTGTTTTAATAATAAGCTTTATTTTTGCATTGACCTCCTTTAAACCTCTTTGTTACTGTTTTCTTAGCTATTTATGGTCTTCTTATAATTAGGGATGGGACATTGGAATCCAAAAATTCTTGAAACTAACTCTCAATAGTCTCAAGTTGTCTACCATTGAACTACTGAGTCTAAATCTCAGCGTTTCTAGTTTTCATCACCTCTACTCAGTGTTTCACTTGCACATCTTATGCACTGCATTATCCAGTTTGTATGTTATGTCTTTATCTCAGCATTTCTCACGCTTTATTGCTATGTAGTTTTAATTATGTACTTTGTTTACAAAAGTGTTTCTTTTGAATTTTCATCTTTATCTACATTAACTCTTGAAATAATTTTCATTTCTCTCCCCCATAACCATCACCTTCTAGACTTGGTTTAATGTAATAAAATGTTTTGGAACTTTTGTTATTGTAGAAAAATGTCAAAAATGTGAATTCTTACTCAAATATTGTTTGCCAAGATATTATGAGGAAATACCAATGAACCTTGAGGCTTAAGAGTTTAACTTTTTAATGATATATTTCTTTTTATAAATGTAAATTTTATTGGTGTATTCTTAATAAATTAGTTATTTTTGTTGAAAACTGTATTCTTTAATTTGTTTTTCATTAAACACAGATTTAAAAATGAAAATGTGTTCTTTAATTAAAAACGTTTAATTTTAAGTACAAATTGTTTTCCTCCTTTTTTTCTTATTATTAATTTTTATATGTCAGATTCATGCGATTCAAGAACCTTTTAGGTTTTGGATTAAGATTTGTAAAAATTTAAGACACCTCCCACTTCTATTACAATTTTTTCTGGGAAAACCAAAATTTTCTGCCTAGTTTTATAACATGCTTATGAGTTTATATTTTTGTATGTTTTTCAGGGCAGGAAAGATGTTGTTGCTATATTCAACAATTTGCTGCGGCGTCAGATAGGTACCCGAATGCCAACAGAAGAGTATATATGCTCAAACCCAGGTCTTTTGATTGACCTTGTGAAAGGGTAATTTTGATTTATTATTTTTGTTTAAATACAGAAATGCCTGTCTTTAGTGATTGCTCAGAAATATGCATGTTTCTCCATTTGGGAAAGAAAAAATTGTGATTCTTAGTGAATTGTAATGCAAACACATTTCAAGTGGTATTGTACGCACACAAAATTGTAACTTTATTAACAGTGCTTGTTATTATTATTATATTTAATTTATTATATTATATTTAGTTATTATTTAACAGTGCTTGCAACTTTATTTATAAAATATTCAAAAACATCATGTGTTGATGATCAGTAATTTCCCTAGTCATCTGACTTTTGTCTTTTAACTTTTGAACATTTTATGCTCAACAACAGCAGGACTGAAAGCTGTCAGAGACTCATAGCTGGTCTCTTGCGCCAGGATCAGTGAACCAAAACTATTGAGACCCTAATCCAGCTCTTTGCAGTGCCCCTAGAAGTATACCAACCAGTCCAGTCTGACCAAGTGAATAGAGATTGAGCAGGAAAATAACCTGATACTCAAAATCACTGTGCTGAGTTCAGATCAGTTGGATAAAAATACACATATATCACAGTTTTACTGCAAACCATAACACCAACATAACATACTTTTCATACCTGTAAGGGCAGATGACAGAGTGTTATTAATTCCTTTAGTAATCATCAAGCAAATGCCATAAAGAGAAAGAACTTTGCAGTCTTTTTTTTCCTGCCATATATCACTTTTGTCTTCCTCAGCATATGTTTGCCCGTAATATTTTTAGTTGTCATAGAAAAGATAAATATGATTTATTTATTTATTTTTTTTGGACAGGTATGAGAATCAAGAAATTGCTCTTAACTGTGGAATGATGCTCCGTGAGTGCTGCCGCTTTGAGACCCTGGCCAAGATCTTGTTGAATGCACCAGAGTTTTACAAATTTTTTGAGTATGTGGAAGTGTCCACCTTTGACATTGCTTCAGATGCTTTTTCCACTTTTAAGGTAAGCTTCTTAAAGGTAAAAGGTAAAATACAAGACTTGAATTGGCAGTAGTGTGTGGAGACTTCTCGATAGTGTAGCTTCAAGCATCAAAACTCATGATGTGAGGTGGCATTCCTCACCTTCCCTGGGTACTACCCTGGTACCCATTTCTGCCAGTGGCTGGGTCAACCGCTGGAATATTTTTTTTTCCCAACCACGAGTACAATTCACACTGCTTCCAGCAGTGGAATCGAACACGGCTTGCCTGAACGTCGGTAGCCAAGTTGGGTGGCTTTCCCAACTAAACTATCAAGGCCCCCAAGCTTCTTCTTTCCTTCATTATTTGTCTTTCAGCATCGAGGGGAGATATAATTTGCTGTCTTTTGCTCTTCTGTTCACCTCTGCTGCTGTTATGTTTCCAAGTGCTTCTAATATTCCATCGATCCATCTTTTTCGTGGTTGACCACTGGGTCTGGTATTCTCACAATGTTTGTTGAAGGCTCGTTGTGTTGTGTTTTGATCTTTCTGCCTTGCCACGTTGCCAAACCATTTTATCTGTTGTTTCTTTATGTATTCTATGGCGGGGGCCTATTCCTAGCTTTTTTCTCAGTTCTTCATTTCTAATCATATCTCTCAGACTATTTCCTGTCATTCGTCTGACACATTTCATCTCAGTAGAGGTTATTTTACTTCTTATTCTTGCTTCTAGGGTCCAGGTCTGGCATTGGCAGCATGTTGGGATGAAGATTGTATAGTACAGTGCACATTTTGCCTCTAGAGTTATTTCCTTGTTGGACAATAGTGGTGATAACTGTCCAATGATTTGACAAGATTTGTTGCCTCTTGATTCTACTCTGCTGTTTGAGAATTATAATTTGTCACTAAACTTCCTAGATATTTCAATTCCTCTATTTGTTTTAGTTGCCTGCCTTCTATAGTTATGTTGATGTTATGTTTATTTTTGATGACATTCATGACTTTTGTTTTGTTGATGTTGATTTTCATGTTGTATTTTGTGCCTGTGCTGTTGAGTTTGTTTAAGTGTTCTTGTAAGTCTTCTTGCTTTAGTTAAATCTGGGGGGGGAAAAACTTCACTGTATAGTTTCTAAGCATAGAAAACTGAGCTCAAAAGAAGCAGTGAATTTGTTAATTCTTCTATGATTTATATTCAGTGTTTCACTTGTAAAAGAAGTAAGGAGAAAAAAACTCCATCTTGCCCTGTACCTTGTAGGAAATATAGTGTCAATGCCTCTATTTCTGAGACAAATTTGTAGGTAATGGGGTCAGCAATGTTGCATTTCTTTCCCCCAGAAAAACTGCAGTACTCACTCATGGTTGGGTGAACCTAGGAACAGTCGATCGGGGTCAAACCCGACATCTTGTCTCCAAAATGGGGTCATCAATGCTTTTCCCCAAAAAACTGCAGTACTCATTTATGGCTTGTTTGAATCTAGGAACCATCTATCAGGGTCAAACTCGACTTCTTGTCTTCAGTAGACCAGTTTGCTAAGCACAGCTTCCCCTGCTCGTAAAGCTCCCAATTAATTTGATCTTCACTTATACTGGTCTTTACCAAATTTTCTGTGTATTTCCAACTCTTTTCTTTCCATACATGTTCCAAGTAATCACATGTCTAACTTTAATTACTTTACATACTTCTCTCTATCTGCTGCCTTTCAGTGACTAGTGAGTTAAAGTGTTTTTGTCATTTACTTTCCTTTGCTTGCTAATGTTTAGAATGAAAAGCTGCTATCGTGAATTCATTATCTGCATATGTAGTGAATAACTGGACTACAAAGGACAAGAGGTAGGGTTTGATCCCAACCAACGGCTTCCGGCTTCACTCAGCCTTAAACGGGTACCAGATTTTTTCTGGGAAAGTAAAGTGGCACGGGCGTAATCATCATCATCATTGAGTGCCGTCTCCGCAGCGAAGGTTGGCTACCATGGAGCGCCATTCTGCTCTGCCTCTTGCTTTGATGGTGCAGGTTGTCATAGGCTGATTTGTCCATCTTTTGATGTTACTCGTTCAAGTTAGTCTTGGTCTGCCTCTGCCTCTTTTACCTTGTATTTTCCCCTCCAGGATTACTTTTAGTAGGCTGTTGTGTCTTTTAACATGGCCCAAAAATCGCATTTGTCTTGTTTGAATTGTGTTTAGTAGTTCTCTTTTCATTTTTAGTTGTTTTAAGACTTTGTCATTTGTTTTCTTTTCCTTCCATCCATTTCTACCTATTCTTCTATATATCCACATTTCAAAGGCTTCAATTCTCTGTTCTGTTTTCTTGTCTAATGTTCAATTTTCTGCACCATATGTGGGCATAATACCGACCCCATTACCCCAAAAATCATGTGCTGAAGGTCTGTAAAATATACGGTCACTATCACCATATTCCCTATACCACTTGGCATGACGGGGGCTCTTTACTTTTACTTTTATATGTAGTGTATGGGTGTTTCCAGTGTTTATGTTATTTATAGATAGTCCATTTGGTGACCTATCAAGCATCATTATGATAAATTCCTTGTTATTGAAACAGAAATATTGACTCTTGAAAATAGCAGAATTAGCTGCTTTTCTAAGATTAAGAGGCTCGCCTAAAACAGAGATATGTTGTGATACACACTATGAGTGCTGTGCACAGTTTGATGATACAGGAAAGATAATAGCAAAGAATGGTTTATTGTTTTTATTTCTACCCTGTATGTTGGTTTTCCTTGAAAGGATAATAGATATCTAGATAGTGTGTAAATATTATTTTTATTATACTAGATATCCTCACTGACTATGGTAAAATGTTCTGTCTTCATAGAGGAAAATTAATAAAATATTCCCCTTCGAGCTCTTGTTAACTCTACCGTACATTTCGCCGCACTGTGCGCCATGCTGATTTCGGCTGCATACATTTTGCCACACTGTGCGCCATGCTGATTTCGGCCATGTATGTTTCACCGCATAGTGTGCCACTCTCAATTTGATTAGTGGTACTGTCATCAAACCATATTTTTTATTACATGTTTTGTATCATCTTGGTATTAGTGAAATCAAATACCTTGTTGAATTATCTAAACATTCATATATAATATGTTAGATAAATGTAAGTATGTAGATTGACTCTTAAAACCATGACAAATGTTGTCTCTGAAATCACTTCTGTTGCATCAATAAAAAGCTTCCATATGGAAAGAGTTGACTTGAAATTCTCCTGCAAGATGGATTGAACTTTGTTTTCACATTTGGTATTCATGATGAATTGTTCTATCTGACAGGAACTGTTGACAAAACACAAAATGTTGTCTGCAGAGTTTTTGGAGCACAATTATGATGAAGTCTTCTCACATTATCAGTCACTCCTTAACTCGGAAAACTATGTCACCCGTAGGCAAGCCCTTAAGGTAGTTTATTGTATGTGTTTGTCTTTTCGTTATAGATTACTTATCATAGTACAATGCAATAACACCCATCAAATTTAATTGTAAGGGTAGACGACAAAGAGGTATAGCGATGGTCAAATACCAAAGTAGAATAAAACTGTTGTTCATGGTCATAATTTGCAAATATCAATAGATCAAGTCTGTCTTATGAGTTACAAAGAAAATCTGTACTGAGTTCCTCAAATAGAAGTCAATGAGAATATCCAGGCAGGAGGACATTTTTTTGTTTTACATATCAGGACCAATGTTAGCATATTCATAACAATGCCCATCATATCATGTCCATATCAGTTGGTGATCTTTTTTTTTATGTCATCTGGATAAGCTGTTTTTTTTTTTTCTCTTGGTTTTCCTCTGCTCTTCTTTCCATTCATTCTACCTGTTACAGTACTATCAATCCCTTCTTTTCACAATACATGTCCAATGAATGTCGATTGTCTTTTCCTTATAGTCATGATGGTATTTTTGGTTCCCCCAGCACTTTTTAAACATTTTTCATTTATAATTTTTGATATCAGTGGAATTCATAGCATTCTTCTGATAAACTACATCTCAGCTACTTCCAATGTTCTGCTAAAGCTGATTCATCATCATTGAGTGCCGTCTCCGCAACGAAGGTTGGCTACCATGGAGCGCCATTCTGCTCTATCTCTTGCTTTGATGGTGCAGGTTGTCATCGGTTGATTTGTCCATCTTTTGATGTTACTCGTCCATGTTAATCTTGGTCTGCCTCTTTTACCTTGTATTTTCCCCTCCAGGATTACTTTCAGTAGGCTGTTGTGTCTTTTAACATGGCCCAAGAATCGCATTTGTCTTGTTCTAATTGTGTTCAGAAGTTCTCTTTTCATTTTTAGTTGTTTTAAGACTTCATCGTTTGTTTTCTTTTCCTTCCATCCAATTCTACCTATTCTTCTATAAATCCACATTTCGAAGGCTTCAATTCTCTGTTCTGTTTTCTTGTCTAATGTCCATGTTTCAGCACCATATAGGAATATTGAGAAGATGTAACATTTTGCTATTCTTAGTTTTAGCTTTGGTGTTATTTGTTTTGATGTTAGTGAAGCTGATTACCAGTAGTAAATAGAAAGAGAAAATTATATTTCCATACTTTTTGCTTTCTTTTCATGTTTTTTTTTTCTGAAAACCTAAACTATTTTAATTGCATATTAGACAATTTTTTTATTTTGTGTTTTTAATATTTATTGTACATGTTCTGACATCTAATATGGCTTTTCTTGTTAATTTAGCTGCTGGGAGAATTGTTGTTAGATCGTCACAACTTTGGCACAATGAACCGCTACATCAGCAACCCTGAGAACTTGAAGCTGATGATGAACATGCTAAGAGAGAAGTCGAGAAACATTCAGTTTGAGGCCTTTCATGTCTTTAAGGTGAGAGTGCAAACTTGTAATTTAAACAAATCTAACCTTTTAACTCTTTTAAAGTGTACACATATACCTGTCACTTTCATTCACATAACAGAGAGGGCTGGATGGTCTGGCAGAAAGATGTCGGCCTCTGGACAAGAAATTCCTGGGTTTAAATCCAGACACAGACACACAGACAATTTTTCTCTTTGAATCGATGGTTTTTCTGTGACCTACTCTGATCTCTGGGTCTTCTTCTACCTTTTTAGCTCCCAGTGGAGCATAGGTCTTCAACAAACACTTTCCAAGTCGTTCTGTTTTTTGCCATTCTTTTAAGATCATTCCATGTCTTCCCCATCATCTTCATCTCTGCTTCTATCTGTCTTCTCCAAGAATTCCTTGGTCTTCCTCTTTGTCTTTTCCCCTGGGGATTCCAAAAAAGGGCCTGTTGTGTAATACTCTCAGTTCTCTGGGTAGTAAGGTCAAATTTCTAGCCGTCTCAGATAAGATAAAAAAAAACAAGGTCCAGTGTGCATTTTGCACACATTAAAATACCTTTAGCAGTTGAAAATGAAAAAAATAGTAGACAAAAAAATGGCCTGAGCCCAGACACAATTTATAGGAGAAATCTACCCAAAAACAAAAACTCTCAGTGATTAAAAATAAAAAATGAGAGTACCTCGTAAGTTGAAGAATGTCTGTATGGTGAGGGATGCCTAGGCACATGGTTGCTGGTGTGAAGGGAAACAGTTATTTTCATACCAGCCTCATGGGGCTTTGCTAGAGATATAAACAACCAACAAATTCACAAGTTCCTTTCTTTTTTGTTTTAGCAGCCTCATGGGGCTTTGCTAGAGATATATACAATTGACAGATTCGCAAGTTTCTTTCTTTTTTGTTTTAGTAGCCTCATGGGGCTTTGCTAGAGGTGTATACAATTGACAAATTTGCAAGTTTCTTTCTTTTTTGTTTTAGCAGCCTCTTGGGGCTTGCTTGAGGTATAAACAACCAACAAATTTACAAGTTCCTTTCTTTTTTGTTTTAGCAGCCTCGTTGGGCTTTGCTTGAGGTAGTCTCATGGGGCTTTTGCTAGAGGTATAAACAATCAACAGATTCACAAGTTCCATTCGTTTGTGTTTTAGCAGCCTCATGCATCTGTCCTAAGCTCACATTTATTTGGACCAGCTTCTCTGACCTCTTGTTTTTCCTCTTGTTTTTTTCAGTGACCTTCCGACAGAACAGTAATGTTTGTAGTTACATTTTTTGTAGAAATATATTGTCAGGCTATGCTACAATCATTCATTGGCAGTAACTGTAGTCAAAACGAAACTTTCTGATTGAATCTACTGTCCACAGGCAACCATCTGTCACTGTTGTTATTTATTTTGTGTGTGTGTGTGCCAGCTTTATGTCTCAAGTGAAATCCAGAGGAACTGAATTTTGCATAAATATCACTTGTTCCCATTTTTAACATTAACGGCCATGTGTTCATGCGTAAATTTTGCCTAGGCAGTGGATATTTCTAACCTATTCACTCTTTTCTATTTCCAACTGCCAAGAGTCTTTTTTAATGTGTGCAGAGTGCACATAGACCCCCCTGTTTTTTGCTGTTATGCAAGAGGGCTAAACTCTGGATCTCACTACCAAGAGACTGGGGGGAAATTGGTGAAGACACAACAAATTTGATTTTTTGAAAAAAAATATCCATTACCTGTGGTGGGAATCGAACCCAGGACCTTCTTGTCCAGAGGGCAAGGTCATACCTCCAGACTACCCAGCCCACCTTTCACTGAAACCACTGTCCTCCTCAAGTTGTAATTGCCTATCACTTCCCTGTCCGACTCAAAAGCACTGGTTGCTGTTTTCCTCTCGGTGTCAAAAGCCCTAAATAAATTGATAGCTCCAAATTTTGCTTTAGGTGCTTAACAATCCCATGACATGAGTACACATACACTCTGTGGCAAACATTAATCAGATTACTTTGGCATAAGCCCTGCAAACATTGGTCATGCGTGATAAATTCTGTCCTTATTAACTAGCAAGTGATTGAATGGATAAAAATCTGTTCCTCAATATAAGGTGAATGCAAGTTCAATTATCAGTAGGGTTGAAATAAAAGTTGTTTTTTTTCTGCTGAGGTCAAAATAAAATCTTTTGATGTCTAAACTGGGCTTGCGGCCATTGTTCTCCAGCCCTATAGAAAACCCCTGGACCCTCTAGAAATAAGACAAAAACTGTAAGGATAGTTAATTTGTTCGTGTAAATTGTCACATTATTGTTTTTTTTTATTTCTAAGATGTAATTATATTTTTTTTCATGTTAATGTTTTTTTTTTTTTTTTTACACAGATCTTTGTGGCCAACCCTAACAAGCCTCGGCCAATCCTGGATATCCTGCTGCGTAACAAGGAGAAACTCGTAGACTTCCTGACACGTTTCCACACAGAAAGGTCTGAGGATGAGCAGTTTAACGATGAGAAGAGTTACCTCATTAAGCAGATCAAGGAACTTAGAGCTCCTGACGATGGTGATTCTTAGCCAGAGGTCCAGAGCATAGACCAAAAATCAGTGTTTTTTTTTTGTTTTTCCTGACAATATTTAAATTACAATATTATTTGGTATGTGCTGGCTTGCCTGATGTGTTCTCTCCAGGATATGTGTGGTCTTTCAGTTTGTCGCTGTCATAATTGTGTTTTTTTTTTTAAATTGTTACCACTGCAAGCAAAGTTGTGTCACATGTCAGAACCCCTAGCAATACTAATAAATGATACATTAATAGACTGTTGAATGTGCTGAACTTGACAACTTTAAGTAATAATGTTTCCTTGAGTTATTTGACTATATATTTAGACTAATTTCTTTCCCTGTTATTTACTTGACTATTCAATGAAGCTAAATATTTTTACCATGGTTTTTTTCTTACTATAGCTAAACTTATAACCTCTCCACTTAGTCATTTGACCACTACTAAACTATTATTCATTTCACTTTAGTCAAGTTATTCTTCTTTTCTTTCTCTTTTTATTGCTTCAGATATTGACAGGGATACAAAATTCTGGTTCTTGCTATTCTTGCAGCCTCAGTTATTAACACTTAATGCTGTTGTAGAGTTTCTCTGATGTTATCACTCAAACATTGTCTGGGTCTGCTCTAAACCTTCTCCTCTTTTTGTGTATACCTTGTATGAAATTACTGAGAATTTTCTCTTAGGGAGCAAACTATTTTATTTGTTGGTTTTGTATATAATTCAAAACTGGTTCTATGTCAACTCTTTCTTTTATAATCTAATTTTGTCACTTCTGGTCACTCCTACGACTTCTCTCAAACACTGCATTTTCACGGCGACTAACTTTTCTGATCTGTTGTGAGTGAACATGCTTAACACTCATAACATAGAGTGGGAATAAATATGCTTTTAATAAGAATTGCTGATAGGCAATTTATATTATGCCTTTACTAGTTACTTGGAGCCGCGATAGCTCAGTGGTTAGTGAACTGGACTACAAAGGACAAGGGGTAGGGTTCGATCCCATCGGACGACTTCCGGATTCACCCAGCCTTAAATGGGTACCGGATTTTTTTCTGGGAAAGTAAAGCAGCACAGGCGTAATACCGACCACATTACCTCAAAAATCGTGTGCTGAAGGTTTGTAAAATATAGGGTCACTAACACCATATTTCCCTATACGCCACTGGGGGGGGGGGGGGGGTTGTACTTTAATACTTTTTTTTTTTTACTAGTTACTTGGCTATAAATTAGTCACATTATGTCTTAGTCATCTGACTTTAAACTAATTTTGTAGTAGTAGTAGTTGTAGCCCCTGTCAGTCATAGTTGACTATGGATTTTTCGGCACCCCTAGAAAGTGCTATATTTTTATTTTCTTTCGCTGTGTATTCTCTTTTTCTATGAATCTGTCTGCTACTTGTTTGAGTTGGAGCTTTAGAGTGTGTTTCCAAAGATTGTGGTCTGCAGTTATTTCTTCCCAGGCTGCAGGGTTTGTGTTCAGAGTCGTCATGTCTTATTTTCAGATGTCTACAAATCAAGTTTTTGGCGCCCTCTAGTTCTTTTGCCATATGCTAGTTGACCATAGAGTATATCTTTTGGTATGTGGCTATCTTTCATACAATGTATGTGGCCAAGCCAACGTAACCTATGTTGTTTGAGCAGCATGTAGATGTTCGGGAGGCCTGTGTGAGTGAGGACCTCCACATCTGTCACTTTGTCCTTCCAGGTGATACCAAGAATATGGCGCAGACATCACATTTGGAATGCATTTAGTGTTCTTTCCTACTTTGCATAAGTTATCCATGATTCGCTGTCATATAGAAGGATACTAATGATGCATAAACTAATTACCTTCACTAAATTATTTAAACAACAACAAGAATTATCTTCATTAGTTACTTGACTGTAACTAAATTAAATCCTTTTACCCTCAAATCCTAACCATATTTGAACTAAATACCTTCCCTATTAGTTGTTTAACCATACCTACAGTAGCTGCCTTCTTTATTTGTCACTATCATCAAAGTAAATACTTTCCCCTAAAGACTGCCAGACCATAGTTAGACTGAATACTCTTGGTCATTTGGATATAATTAAACTAAATAAGTTCACAAATATCTTTCAAGACTATGACAAGAGAGTTTTCTATGCAAAAATCTTGAAATGTAAGAAAGAGATTCTCAGTTATAGAGATAATTCTGCAAAAATCTCAAAGCAGACTAGGTTTAGTACTTAGTTCTATGTTAAGAAGAACTATTAAAAGAAGATCCTGTTTTTGAGTTGAGCAGGTAAAAGTACCCCTGGCAGTTGAAAAGAGTAAGCTGTATGCTGTGACAATCTATGACAACCTGCACCATCAAAGCAAGAGATGGAGCGGAAGGGTGGTCTATGGTAGCCAGCCTTCGATGCAGAGACTGCACTCAATGGTGATGATGAAGCTTTATACTACTGGTAACATCTAAAAAAGAAAAGTAAAACTCCTACCATGTCTCACAATAAATAATCAGCTTTTCTGAAATTACCCAGGGGCCCTTGTTGGTGTTGTGGCGTTTGTGCTTCCTGGATCGTCAGGAAGAGATTTGGTTGCTAATGGACATTGTCTGAGGGTAGTGATAATGATTGCTGTAACAAAAAGGACAGTGATGTTGCAACTGATGTATATCTTTAACAGTGAAGAAAGAAACAATAAAATCCTTATGCCCTGCAAAAACATTATTCTTATAAAAGAATGCTGAAATAATTCGCTTGCAGGAGGTTTCATATGGAGTGGCTAGGGTGTCTTGTAAAATTTGTAATGACGACCAGAAAATTAATAAAAATTGATGACTCACAGTTGATTTGGACAATTTACCCAGGACATTGGAAAAGAAGTTTAAATAAGAGAACTACAAGGTTTACTGAAAATAGTTGTAGAAACCTCCATAAATTACAAGAAGAAAAATGCTGTTCCTGGGCTTCTCCTTGCATCGTTTATTAAATCCACATTTTGGGGCTTGTGGTGCAGAATGTAAGGATCCAACAAACAGATAACAATAGAACCAACAAACAGGCAACAATATAACAATGGAACTAACAAACAGCTAACAATATAACAATAGAACCAACAAACAGCTAACAATATAACAATAGAACCAACAAACAGCTAACAATATAACAATAGAGCCAACAAACAGCTAACAATAGAACAATAGAACCAACAAACAGCTAACAATATAACAATAGAGCCAACAAACAGCTAACAATAGAACAATAGAACCAACAAACAGCTAACAATATAACAATAGAGCCAACAAACAGCTAACAATAGAACAATAGAATCAACAAACAGTTAACAATATAACAATAGAATCAACAGGCAGCTAACAATATAACAATAGAACCAACAAGCAGCTAACAATATAACAATAGAACCAACAAACAGCTAACAATAGAACCAACAAGCAGCTAACAATATAACAATAGAACCAACAAACAGCTAACAATAGAACCATCAACAGGTAACAATATAACAATAGAAGCATCAGATCTCACTTTCAATATTTTTATTCACCTTTTAATGCACTCACTATTTGATTTAATATGTGCATTAGATGGTTGAAACATGTAACAACAGTAATAGTAACCATTGACATATATTTTCATTTGTTGGGAATTGCTAGAACTATACCTTTAATTCCATGAAATAATATCTGGCATCCATTTTTTAGAAACTGGGAGAATCCCAAAGCAGCATCAGTTGAGAAATCACCTTTTAAAAGTTATCTGCTTGTGTGGCGAGGAACCCCGGTGCACGCAGCTGCCAGGGAAAAATGGATTAACACGCAAAACTCAGTTCCTAGTCTCTAGGGACTTTGTCAGATTTGAAAGCTGGCAAACGCAACAACAACAACAAAAGTTGTAGACAACACAGTTCATTTTAAAAAAATAAATTTTTTTGGGGTATTTTTTAAAATTTTGCAATTGTCAACTTAACCTTAAAGTAAAATAAAGAACCCTGTCACGCTAACTGGTGCATAGGGAATATGATTTTATAGACCTTCGGCACATGATTTTTGGCGAAGTGTGGTCAGTATTATGCCTGTGCCAATTCACTTTCCTAGAAAAAAAAATCCGGTACCCATTTAAGGCTGGGTGAATCAGGTTTGTTTGGTAATTTCTCTTCTCAATTTTTACCGGAGTCTTCCTTGTGTGATCCATGAGATAAAGCTGTCTTGCTATGTTGGCATCAAATTTTCTTAACCTATGACCAATTCATCTCCATTTTCTATTGACAATCTGTTGTTTGATTGACTCCTATTCTGTTTCAAATATTTCACCATCATCAAGTTGCTGGCGTTGGTGATCATGTCTCTCCACAACTTTCAACCTCAACAGTTATTTATCATTTCCCTTGTCGACCTTCTGCCTAGCCATTCTCTTAAACTGTCTGGAATCTTTTCTCTTTGCTTCCCTCTATCTCTTCTTCGTCCCTCGATTTTTCCAGTAGTTACAATATATTCCAGCTGTTCCCTTCTCATTACATGGCCAACAAATGATGATTGCCATCATTTCT
Organism: Megaustenia siamemsis; assembly: GCA_032433765.1. Taxonomy (NCBI): domain Eukaryota; kingdom Metazoa; phylum Mollusca; class Gastropoda; order Stylommatophora; family Ariophantidae; genus Megaustenia; species Megaustenia siamemsis. The sequence continues at coordinate 16,745,901 of JAVIAB010000108.1, forward strand.
TGTTTCTTCCTAATATTGGAAATTAGCTCTCTTTTTGCTTTGGCCTCTTTCAGAACATTTTCATTACTCTTCTTTGTAGTCCAATTCTTCTATAAAACCACATTTCTACAGCCGCCAGTGATTTTCTTGTCTGTTGTGCTATTGATTTTCTTGTCTGTTTTCCATGATTCACATCCATATGTTAAGACTGGCTCTACATAACATTTAAGAACTCTTTTTCTATTGTATTAAAATATTTAATAATATATTATTCTACTAATCAACAGATTATATAACATCTATAAGACACACCAGACTGGTTTTATTTTGCTGATAATTATATGTTATATGCAGTCGTATGACTAAATTGATTATATTTTTTGTGTAATTCATTTATCCAATTATGTTTTACTCAATACAAGTGATGGGAACTGAGATATTAAAGAAAACACTCCTATCCTGACCATCTTACAAATGAAGAAATTCTAAAGAGAATCAGGCATCATAGATTTCTATAAAGACCAGACTGCCGTGAAGAGTTTGAAACGCACATGGTATATATTTTTGCGGCTCTGCCGTAAACTAGTGACACATTGCATCCATCCATTCATTTCATCCACTGATTGAGTGAAAGCTAAAAAGAGATATTATTAACTTTGCAGAAACTATCATGTTGGGATCGGTTATTTAGTGAAGAAATGGAAGATAAATAAATTGATGGGAAGACTATGTCAGAGAATGTGCTTGCCTTTAATTTGACAGTTCACACCAAGCATTCACAACAAAGAGGAAGCTGGTTTTAGTCGGCAGGTCTCACATGACCTTGTGGTATAGAACGGAAAAATTATATCGTCAAAATCTACACAAGTAACTAAACAAGAGAAATTGATGATTAACCTTATGAAACACTGATATCTAAAGATGCTTTCCCTGCATAGACTAAAATTAAATCACTAACAGAAAATAAAATTATATTTGTGAGTATGTTAAAGAGACCAGACTGCATTGGTAATTGCAAAAATAATCAGACAAATTTTGTGCTGTAAAGTGCTTGTAACTATGCTCTAACAAACATAAATGGATTATTTTACAATTTCTTTGCTTCGTAACTGAAAATGTCAGTTTAGAAAATTCTTCCTAGCTTCAGTATTTAAATCCAGATATTTTGTAAATAATTGTATTTTTTATTGAGTAGTAAGGACGAGAAATAAATATCTCACAGTATAGCTATCATTGTGAGCCGCGATAGCTCAGTGGTTAGTGAACTGGTTTACTACAGATAAGAGGTTGGGTTCAATCCTGATTGATGGCTTCCAAGTTTACCCGACCTTAAATGGGTACCAGTTTTTTTCTGGGAAAGTAAAACATAACAGGTGTAATATCGACCACATTACTTCAAAAATAACGTGCCAAAGGCCATATTAAAAATATGGGTAATTACACAATATTCCATATAAGTCACTTGGTGTGACAGGGCTCTTTACTTTACTTACATAGCTATCATCATGGCTTTTTTCCCATTTCTGGGATTCTGCTGGGCTAGAAAATAAAAGACTGAATGTCCAGGTAGAAAAATAATTATTTAACATCTGTGGACTGGCACCCACTTTCAGCTTATTTGGAGAACAGATTCACAGTTCATAGTTTGTGGTAACTATTGTACTTTTTCATATTTTTCCCTTCTGCCATAGATTTATTGACCACCTTACATATATTTCACCACTTAAACTTTCCCTTGAATCCACATACTTAGCCTTAACAGTATTGTTTAATTAAAATTGTATATAGTATCAATTTTAATTTTTGGATTTGAATGAAGATTGCAGTAAATATTTTTTAAAAGTTATATAAAGATGGATATATATGAACTGAGAATCATTTTATGATGCATTTCTGTGTACACAAATAAACACTTCTGTTCATTAGTATTTTTTTTTTGTTTAAACAAGTAATCTTTATTACAATTGGTTAGTGAATAACAAGAGAGAGATGATTGTGCTTGACTGCAAGGTGCAAACAAAGTGTAACCACAACTCACTTTCTTAAAAAAGAATATGGAGTAATAAAGATAGTTTGTATGAAAGTGTTATTACATATGGCCTTTGGCGTCTTGATGATTAGTCAGTAGTTTAGTGAAATATTAGTGTTTTGTGTTGGATGCTGTTTTACTGAACAGCTTTTCTTGTGGCTGAAACTCCCAATATTGGATAGACAGATTCGACTGCAGAATGAACAAGATGCATTTGTGGTGCCTGGCCTCATATCCTTTCTCCTGCACCTTTTGTTTTCTGAATTTGACATTGAATCTGCTTCCATGAATGTTGCTGTGCTGTTTATTTTTTACTTTTGCTTCCATGTGCCACCAGACTTTCCCAGTTTCTTTCTTTGACATTGGATTTTTTCAAGGAAGCCCTGCAACATTCCTTATATCTCAGCACAGGTCTGCCCTTTGGTCTCTTTCCATCCCTAAGTTCGCCATACAATATTTGTTTGGGTATACGAATGTTTGTCATTCTTCTTACATGATCCGGCCAACTTAGCCTCTGACTTCTAAGTGTTGCCATGATGGATGGGAATTTGGCTCATTTCCAAGCCATTAGAGTTGGATACTTTTATTAATCATATTAAATGTTGTCATCATCCTATATATTATAGATACTTTAAAAAATTTGGGGAAAATCAAAGGCTTGGGAAACGTCCTTAACAAATGTCTGCTGAAACTGAATGCACTGGACCAGATGGTGCTTGTTAATTAGTGAAAGGAGGAGAAGATGCTTTAGATTCCTATTTTTACTTTGGGTGCATGTCATTTCTGGAATTATAAAAGAAATTCACTGATTCAGTGTAGAAGAATAATTCTAAAATTTTATGCTGTTCAGAACACATTTTAAAAAAAAACCCAATTAGTAATTCACTTCCAGTAGAACTTTCCCTCGTCCCTTTCTCATTTCTCTTTCACCATTAAGGGGAGTGATATTTTAGTTTTCATCTCTTTGGTTAGTCTCTTCTGCTGCTACATTTCTGAGTGTTCTAATGAGGACTTGGTGGTTTTAAGGTAAGATGTCGGCCTCTGGACAGGAAAGTCCTGGGTTAAAAATCCTGCAATAGACGGTAGGAATTTTTCACTTTGAATCCGTGGTTTCATTGTGACTTTACCCACACCTAGATTCTAGGTAGTAAGATCCAATGTCTAGCCATCTCAGATAACAGCAAAAAAAAAATACAGTTTTGTGTGCACTCATGCATGCTAAAGAAACCTTGACAGCTACAAATAAATAAGAGTAGATTATAATTGCCACGGTCCAGGCGAAATTGTTAAGCAAATCTATCCATGCCAAAGATGGATGTGTTGAGCCTAAAGGTGCAAATATTGCAGTGTTGCCATGAATTAGTGACATGACTTCCACGCTAACGAGTGAACGCTCAAAAAAACTAAATTGATTGTTTCTTGTATTCTGACTTTTTTTGAGGATATCGCCTCAGTCATTTTTCTTTATTTTAAGTTTTCAAAATAAATATGTAACCTATACAATTTAAAAAAAAAACAGCTTTTATGCAGTTATAATAGTATATATTGTTGTGTCGGAAGTAAGTATTCTCTGAATAATTATTTTTAAAAGTGGGAACTATCTAAAGAAGTATTTTTTTAGTGTGACTAACATTAATAAACACATGAATATATAATACTGATCATCATCATCATTTTCCATACAGATTGGCGTAGACGATCATGTCCTTCCGCAATTTTCTGTCCACAGTGCATCGTATTAATTCTTTTGTTGACGTGTTTTCCATGCCATGACACCAAGCTATCTAGTATCTTTTCTCTTTGTCATCCATGATCTCTCTTTCCCTATATTTTGCCAGTTGTAACTAAGTATTCCAACTTTCCTCTTCTCACGATGTGCCCCAAAAAAATGTTGATTGTTTCTATCTTCATGTTTTTTATGATTCCTTTTTTGTATTGGCCTCTTTGAGAATGTCCTTGTTGGTCTTTTTAGCTGTCCAGGGAACTCTCAACATTTTCATATTGCTAAACAATAATTAAAGTATTACAGTTTGAACACTTTCCAAAATTTATGTACACAATATTTTTTTTTAAAATTTGTACAAAGTGTTTTGGTCTAGTGTACAAGGAATGCCACCCTGTATCATTAGCTTCAAAGCTTGAAGCGACACTATCCAAAAGTCTCCGAACACTTCTGGATAGGCGGCTGAGCACATATGGGTAAAAACTCCCATGCTGACGCAGATTCAAGTCTCCTATTTTACCTCTACCTTTACAGGATTGCCATTTTAAAAAAAAATGTTGAATCAGTAACTCTGGGTAGTGGACCAGTTCTTTTAATTCTGGAATTTTAAAATAGATGTCATCATTAGCCTACTGGTCATGTATAGATGCTTAAAGAGATGTTCCATATCTTGAACTACTGTGCCCATGAGATGGGTTTCAAGTATTTCTTATAATTAGGATGGATTAATATGCTGTGAATGCTTTCTTATTGTCCTCACATTCAGATTGACAATACAAGCGGTGGTTTCATGATTAATGGTGACTCTTAAAGTAATAGCAAAATCTTTCTCCTTTTATCAAAGAACTTTTGGAGTGCTCTGAGCCTGGCCCACACTGTGCATCACTTATTTTAATAGTTTCTAAATTAGCAAATCATTTGTAGCAAATGCCTGCAGAATTAGATTGTTTGTTTATGGTTTACCAACTTCTCATTAATTCATAACATGAAACAAAAATTGTTGTTGGGAGAAGAGTTACTTATCTTCATCAAATCCAAATTTATGTAACTTATTTTACACAAGAACCTAACATGTTTTATGTTATGGAAACAATTAAAAAAGAAATATTGCTTATAAAGTAAATAATGTTGTTAGTAGACCACAAATTGAAAAAGGAATATTTCTGTAATTTAATAATCAACGCACTTAGGAAGAAATAAGTAAACGGTAGTAGATGGATAAGACTTATGCTGCAACAGCCAGCTACAAGAATTACAAGACAAGTTCTCACATGGAACCAACAAGGAAAGAGGAGACAGAGAATTTTTAAAAACTCAGAAATCATAAACTACGTCTGGAGAAGAGGCAACAAAGTACAGAAAGGATTGGAGAAGGTTTTGTTGATGGACTGTGCCTCATTAGAGGGGTAAGGAAATACAAGAATAGAATGTATTGTAACATTTGTTTGTCAGGAAATGTAATTTTATAACTGTGAATACACGTTTTCTTTTGTAGATAAATTGTGAATCTTAAAACATTTGAGAAACTCATGAGTGCATATCACAGATTTATTGATAATAATGACAGAGGCTTCTTCTTCTTCAACTATTGCTATGCATTTAAGACATTTAGATTAGCATGGGTCATGAACAAGAGTGCATTTGAGGTCTTCACTGGTTCCCCATAATGACAGGAGTTTAACAATTAAGGAAGGGTATTTGGTTTTCAAATTAAATCTATTATCCCCCCCTTGCTTATTTATGCGGGAGATGGAAAACAACCAAAGAAATTGAAAATAAATTGAATTCATTTTGAAAATAAATACTTCAGGAAAATATTTTGTATACAATGGAATGAATTTGAAACTAGTGCAGAAATAGGAGAAATGACAAAGCATCTAAAAATATCAACTATAATCAGGAGAAGAAGGTGATCATATATTAGCCATATGATGAGCAGAAACAACAAGAGAATCTCAAAGCAAGAATTGATATGGGAACTAATGGGTAAAAGAAAAAGCGGCTGCTCTAGAGACACACTAAAAAGAACACTGAGGCAGGAGGCAATGACAGCAAGCATCAGCTCGCCAAGATTGATTAACTCACCCAGAACAGCTGTGTTGCGAGACACAATGCGAATCATGTACAAAATCTAATGCTTGGTAACGAAGTTGTCCAACACAAAGAGTAGAATTTCTGATCCATATGCCATCTTTGACCCCAAAAAAACAAAAGATAGATTTGTTTAGAGACGAAGTAGACTAGATGAAAATAATTTCATACTCTTCAACAAGAGCGTATGTAAAGGATTCTTAATTCTTACCTAACCAATTTATTTACACTACAGTGACAATTGTTCTCTTATAATTTAGACACTTATTTATTAATGTTGTTATACTAATTAGTTTTGTTTACTGTGTAAATCAAACAAGCATAACATTGGAGGCTCTTGTTATTTCTTTTGTGACATTATTCATGATAACATTCTTATTACAAATACAGTAACCATTAATATGTAAATATTTGCACTTTTATGATTTTGCTGTGTGTAATATACGGTAGGGAAAAGCATAATTTGTAGTGCTTTTTTTAAATAGCAAAAGCTATTTATGCATATAACGTACCTTTTGTTTAATATTTCCAATCAATTATGTGGATTTTCCAAGTGGATACATGGATTTTAACCAATGAAGTGTGGATTTATGGTTTGACTGTTTTCAGATACAGGGTGTTATTTGTAAAGTATGGCTGAATTGTTGTGCTGCACATCCAGGCCCCTAATTTTGGGCATAAATTAAAGTTTTTTGAGAATGTTTTTTCTCTAGAATTGTATTTTCTTGCACAGAGTAGTTTGTGGTAGCCCACTATCTGCCATGGGGCATGATAATCAAGACATTGCTTGTTTTTATTTGGAATTTCAAATCTGCTGGCAATCTAGTTGCTTGGATGTCTAAAGATTTTCTTTTGCCCATATTTAAAACCAGAAGAGAGCACATGCAAGTTGCTTCTATATATGGTAGTTAAAAGTCAAGATTAAAATAAACACAAACATTTTTTATGTTCAAAATGACACTAAACAACCGACATTGTGGTCAGATGAGTTCATGAACTTAAAGCTGTAAATGTTCTTGCTTTTGTTTAATTTAATTAACCTAAAGCTGTAGCTGTTCTTGGACTTAAAGCTGTAGCATGTTGTTTAATTTAATGAACCTAAAGCTGTAGCTGTTGTTTAATGTAATGAACCTAAAGCTGTAGCTGTTGTTTAATTTAATGAACCAAAAGCTGTAGCTGTTGTTTAATTTAATGAACCTAAAGCTGTAGCTGTTGTTTAATTTAATGAACCTAAAGCTGTAGCTGTTATTGAACCTAAAGTTGTAGCGTGTTCATGAACCTAAAGCTGTTATTGAACCTAAAGCTGTAGCTGTTCTTGAACTTAAAACTGAAGCTGTTGATGAACCTAAATTGTAGCTATTCTTGAGCCTAAAACTGTAGCTGTTGATGAACCTAAGTTGTAGCTAATCTTGAACCTAAAGCTGTAGATGAACCTGAGTTGTAGCTATTCTTGAACCTAAAGCTGTAGCTGTAGATGAACCTAAGTTGTAGCTATTCTTGAACCTAAAGCTGTAGCTGTAGATGAACCTAAGTTGTAGCTATTCTTGAACCTAAAGCTGTAGATGAACCTGAGTTGTAGCTATTCTTGAACCTAAAGCTGTAGCTGTAGATGAACCTAAGTTGTAGCTATTCTTGAACCTAAAGCTGTAGCTGTAGATGAACCTAAGTTGTAGCTATTCTTGAACCTAAAGCTGTAGCTGTAGATGAACCTAAGTTGTAGCTATTCTTGAACCTAAAGCTGTAGCTGTAGATGAATCTAAGTTGTAGCTATTCTTGAACCTAAAGCTGTAGATGAATCTAAGTTGTAGCTATTCTTGAACCTAAAGCTGTAGATGAATCTAAGTTGTAGCTATTCTTGAACCTAAAGCTGTAGCTGTAGATGAACCTAAGTTGTAGCTATTCTTGAACCTAAAGCTGTAGCTGTAGATGAACCTAAGTTGTAGCTATTCTTGAACCTAAAGCTGTAGCTGTAGATGAATCTAAGTTGTAGCTATTCTTGAACCTAAAGCTGTAGCTGTAGATGAACCTAAGTTGTAGCTATTCTTGAACCTAAAGCTGTAGCTGTAGATGAACCTAAGTTGTAGCTATTCTTGAACCTAAAGCTGTAGATGAATCTAAGTTGTAGCTATTCTTGAACCTAAAGCTGTAGCTGTAGATGAATCTAAGTTGTAGCTATTCTTGAACCTAAAGCTGTAGATGAACCTAAGTTGTAGCTAATCTTGAACCTAAAGCTGTAGCTGTAGATGAATCTAAGTTGTAGCTATTCTTGAACCTAAAGCTGTAGCTGTAGATGAATCTAAGTTGTAGCTATTCTTGAACCTAAAGCTGTAGCTGTAGATGAACCTAAGTTGTAGCTATTCTTGAACCTAAAGCTGTAGATGAACCTAAGTTGTAGCTATTCTTGAACCTAAAGCTGTAGCTGTAGATGAACCTAAGTTGTAGCTATTCTTGAACCTAAAGCTGTAGATGAACCTAAGTTGTAGCTATTCTTGCACCTAAAGCTGTAGATGAACCTAAGTTGTAGCTATTCTTGAACCTAAATTGTAGCTGTTCTTGAACCTAAAGCTGTAGCTGTTGATGAACCTAAGTTGTAGCTATTCTTGAACCTAAAGCTGTAGATGAACCTGAGTTGTAGCTATTCTTGAACCTAAAGCTGTAGCTGTAGCTGAACCTAAGTTGTAGCTATTCTTGAACCTAAAGCTGTAGCTGTAGCTGTTGATGAATCTAAGTTGTAGCTATTCTTGAACCTAAAGCTGTAGATGTAGATGAATCTAAGTTGTAGCTATTCTTGAACCTAAAGCTGTAGATGAACCTAAGTTGTAGCTATTCTTGAACCTAAATTGTAGCTGTTCTTGAACCTAAAGCTGTAGCTGTAGATGAACCTAAGTTGTAGCTATTCTTGAACCTAAAGCTGTAGCTGTAGCTGAACCTAAGTTGTAGCTATTCTTGAACCTAAAGCTGTAGCTGTAGCTGTTGATGAATCTAAGTTGTAGCTATTCTTGAACCTAAAGCTGTAGATGTAGATGAATCTAAGTTGTAGATATTCTTTAACCTAAAGCTGTAGATGAACCTGAGTTGTAGCTATTCTTGAACCTAAAGCTGTAGATGAACCTGAGTTGTAGCTATTCTTGAACCTAAAGCTGTAGCTGTAGATGAACCTAAGTTGTAGCTATTCTTGAACCTAAAGCTGTAGCTGTAGATGAACCTATGTTGTAGCTATTCTTGAACCTAAAGCTGTAGCTGTAGATGAACCTAAGTTGTAGCTATTCTTGAACCTAAAGCTGTAGCTGTAGATGAACCTAAGTTGTAGCTATTCTTGAACCTAAAGCTGTAGATGTAGATGAACCTAAGTTGTAGCTATTCTTGAACCTAAAGCTGTAGATGTAGATGAACCTGAGTTGTAGCTATTCTTGAACCTAAAGCTGTAGATGAACCTAAGTTGTAGCTATTCTTGAACCTAAAGCTGTAGATGAACCTAAGTTGTAGCTATTCTTGAACCTAAAGCTGTAGATGAACCTAAGTTGTAGCTATTCTTGAACCTAAAGCTGTAGATGAACCTAAGTTGTAGCTACTCTTGAACCTAAAGCTGTAGATGAACCTAAGTTGTAGCTATTCTTGAACCTAAAGCTGTAGATGAACCTAAGTTGTAGCTATTCTTGAACCTAAAGCTGTAGCTGAACCTAAGTTGTAGCTATTCTTGAACCTAAAGCTGTAGCTGTAGATGAACCTAAGTTGTAGCTATTCTTGAACCTAAAGCTGTAGCTGTAGATGAACCTAAGTTGTAGCTATTCTTGAACCTAAAGCTGTAGATGAACCTAAGTTGTAGCTATTCTTGAACCTAAAGCTGTAGCTGTAGATGAATCTAAGTTGTAGCTATTCTTGAACCTAAAGCTGTAGATGAACCTAAGTTGTAGCTATTCTTGAACCTAAAGCTGTAGCTGTAGATGAATCTAAGTTGTAGCTATTCTTGAACCTAAAGCTGTAGATGAATCTAAGTTGTAGCTATTCTTGAACCTAAAGCTGTAGCTGTAGATGAATCTAAGTTGTAGCTATTCTTGAACCTAAATTGTAGCTGTTCTTGAACCTAAAGCTGTAGCTGTAGATGAACCTAAGTTGTAGCTATTCTTGAACCTAAAGCTGTAGCTGTAGATGAACCTAAGTTGTAGCTATTCTGGAACCTAAAGCTGTAGCTGTAGCTGAACCTAAGTTGTAGCTATTCTTGAACCTAAAGCTGTAGCTGTAGATGAACCTAAGTTGTAGCTATTCTTGAACCTAAAGCTGTAGCTGTAGCTGAACCTAAGTTGTAGCTATTCTTGAACCTAAAGCTGTAGCTGTAGCTGAACCTAAGTTGTAGCTATTCTTGAACCTAAACTGTAGATGAACCTAAGTTGTAGCTATTCTTGAACCTAAGTTGTAGCTGTTCTTGAACCTAAAGCTGTAGCTGTAGATGAACCTAAGTTGTAGCTATTCTGGAACCTAAAGCTGTAGCTGTTGATGAACCTTAAGTTGTAGCTATTCTTGAACCTAAAGCTGTAGCTGTTGATGAACCTTAAGTTGTAGCTATTCTGGAACCTAAAGCTGTAGCTGTTGATGAACCTTAAGTTGTAGCTATTCTGGAACCTAAAGCTGTAGTTATACTCATCTTAATTTTATTCTTAACTTTATTGTCCCTAGCATCAGCTTTATCACAGTTCTGCATACTTAACCCTTGTAGTCAATGCAGGATATTCATTTTCCTCATGTGAACCATCTTTGAGAAGGCTAATGATGTGTGACCAGTTTTAAAATATCTGGAAAAGCCAAGGGACTGTGTTTAACAACCAATTTTGTTTATTTCAAATGTCAGATCATTCTTCTTGCGTGGTTCAGAAACAAGAATAACACCAACCAGGAATGTAAGAAATTCCAGAAATTTATTAACACTTACTTAAAAAGAATATTTTTAATCAGATGGCCAGTTATTGTTAGAAATGGGAAAGAACAAATGAATCCACAGCTAAAGAAATGATAAATAATTGTGGGGATGCGTAGGACACACACTTCAAAAGCAAACTACAAGGATTAGCAGGGATGCTTTTACCTGGAGCTCACAGAGAAATAGGAAACATGGAAGACCTAGAAACACGAGGAGACAAAATCTTGAGAGAGACCACAAGAATAAGTTACATCTAGAGAGGATTACAAAAGAGAGACCTCAAAGATAGTTACATTTAGAGTAGATTAGAAGAGAGAGACCACAAGAATAAGTTACTTCTAGAGAGGATTACAAGAGAGAGATCCCAGGGATAGATTACATCCAGAGAGGATTACAAGAGAGAGACCACAAGGACAAATTACATCTAGAAAGGATTAAAAGAGACTGTTATGGACAGAAATGATTGGAGATCTTGTTGATGGTCTGTGCCCCTGAAGAGGGTTTTAAAAAGTGATATAAATAGAATATGACATGGTTCAATGGCAGTTTATTGTTTTGTCATTCTTCTGTTGATGTCAGACATTGATTTCTTCTCAATTGGAGTACTAAACTGTGGTCCCTTCCCATAGATGTCATTCTTCTGTTGATGTCAGACATTGATTTCTTCTCAATTGAAGCACTAAACCGTGTTTACATGAGTTTGAAGCTCTCTAGCCAACAAAAAAATTGCTACCTGATTCAGTGAGTAGAGAAAAAGTAATAACAGTGAGAAATATCACTGGCCCCCTTGTGTCCAAATGCTGTGGCCTTTATAATGAAGTTTAATACTTCATTCCTTTATAAAATTAAAATATGCTATGGAGACCCTTTATGCATAGTAAGTAAAAGTAAAGTGCCCCGTCACACCAAGTGGCGTATAGGGAATATGGTGTTAGTGACCATCATTTTTAGACCTTCAGCACATGATTTTTGGGTAATATGGTCGGTATTACGCCCGTGCCGCTTTACTTTCCCAGAAAAAAATCCAGTGCCCATTTAAAGCTGGGTGAACCTGGAAGCCATTGATCAGGATTGAAACCGACCTCTTGTCCTTAGTAGTCCAGTTCACTAACCATTGAGTTGTCGCGGCTCACCCTTTATGCATGCTCTACAAGAATTCAACTAGAATTTTAATAAACCTTTTGTTTTCTTTGTTGACTCTAACCGGACAAATACTAAGACTTTTTGTAAAGAAATAATCTAGTATATAAGGAGGGTTTCATTTTTGCAACAAGTCATGAGTTTACTGTGAGGTGATGTATCATGGTGGGCATAGTTGTGCTCGTTAACATCATACACAAATAAAGAAATAAAAGCAAATTTGCAACAAATCAGATTGGTTTGAGAGTTATGCACCCCTTGACATTAAATAACTTTTAGTCAGTGTATGAGGTATGTATTCAACAGAACACAGCAGAAATTAGCGCCTAATCTTAGAACAGGGGCTAGAGCTGGTTATAAATTTAAAAGTAATCAAAGAAATTAAAGTGACACAGTACAGATGTTATCACATATAAAAACAAGGGCACAAAGATAACAAGAATTCTAATATACTTTTATTCTGGTGATTCAAACACTTATTCAAGCTTTTCTAAGACAAGAATGTTTATTAAAATTTTTTTTAATTTATTGATTGTTTCAGACAGGTATAGACAGGCTGGATGTTGTTAACTCTTCCTGTAGTTACCAAAAAACAGTGCTCCTCTTTTGAATGGATAGTTGGTATTAAAAGACTTAAAGAAGATGTTTAAGTAATTACAGTGAAAGTTATTCCAAGCACAGCTCTCCAGTTGTGAGCTCTTTAGTTTTATTTTAATTTGGACGATTTTCTTGACTTCTATTGAATAGACTTCTCGTATGCTAAGAGTTAATTATGATTTGATGTATATCAAGAACAGTGACATGTGATGAACTATACCAAAGATTAAAGGAAGTTTAAATAACAAATTAATCATGAAGTGAAATGTTGGTGATTGTCTATGTTGTTCTTGTACTTGAACTGAAGAATGTGAACATCCAGTGCATCTGAAGTTGAATCACCTTCACATGTATTGTTTGAGAAAACTGTTGAAAGATGGATGGCATAGAGTATCAAATACAAATAGGCTTGCATACATAGCATGAAGCTATGTAGTCATAGTTAAAGTCAGCTGGCATTGTGCTTGTTATATATAATTGCTTTAACCCAATGACTAAAGGGATAGACTTCTTTGCCACCTGCCTTTAAAAGGGCATTAAGTAGGCATGGGTCATTGTGTTGTGGTATGCAATAGAACTTTGGTATTTGCTCCTTTTGAGCCAGCACATCCATCTTCAGCACAGCATTCTTTAGTATCAGGTTGCCTTTCATCTCAATCCCTCCTCACTTGGCCAGAAGAGACTGGTTAATCTGTTGCTAGGGTCACTGTGAGAGGTGGACTAAGATCTAGTTCTCCAATTATGGGACAAGCTGTCAGCTTCACTGACAACTTTCAGCTCTGTAACTGGACTGCATCTTATCCCCCCTATAGGAACATCATCTGAAGATGTTTTTCATCATGATTTACAAAAGGAGAAGCATATGGTGAGCAGGAGAAAAGCGCAGAAAGTTAACCTAAAAAAGTCACTAAAACACTACTATATCAATTCTGTTCTATTCTTGCATTTTCTTGTTACCCTTTATTGGGGGCATAGGTCATCAAGGTCTCAACTTTCTTTCCTTTTTTTTTCTTATCATCTCCTCCTGGTTGATTTCTGTTTCAAGGCTTCATTTCCATTAGTTGTTGTCTTCTTCATCCTTTCAACCTCCAATGGAGCCCAAGTCTTCAACAAGCACCTTCCAAGCCCTCGTTTATGGTGTTATTTTTTTTAAAGATAGATTCACATCTTCCTTAACTTTTGTATCCTGTATGGCAAGATTACCTTATTGTTCACTTATTTTACTTGTCCACTTCTGTGAGATTTATGGATTATCTTTTTTAACAGTTTAGGATAGCCAGCCCCATATCTAACACTCTTTAGTCACCTTTTATGCAGCATTCAGCTGCTCCTTATCCTCCTCATAGCTGAAAACATTTCTGAATCAAATTTGTGATTAGCCCCTTCCAAATCTACACTGTTAGTAAATGATGATGTTTCTGCAATCTTTATCTGCAACAGATGGACAAATAATACTTCAATAGTTAACCATTTGTTGTCTTATGTAAACACTTTTAGTTTCAGTATTAAGTTTAAAGAGATACCATTGGTCAATTTTGTTATGTCTGAGACATCTTCAGAGATGTATTCAGTGTCTATATTGCCAAAAACCAGTTAAACACATTTTAAAAAAAATATTACTGAGTCCTAATTTGAAACCTGTATGGTAGTGTAGTACTTGCAGCTAGCTTTATGACCAATATATCATTCCTGTGAGTCAGTCTCATTCCTGGGTCTCGTCTCAGCTGTAAATTTGGTACCAGGACTGTGAAGTTGAGAATGGTGAGCTTAAAAGACAACACACTTATGCTGATGGAAACTACTCCTTTCCTGGACAAAAGTCTAGTTATTTTCAGATTAAGTACCGGCCACTTATTCTGTCCTTAACTTGCCTTTCAGCATTGTTGGGAGAGACAGTTTGCAATCTTTTGCTACTTGGTTGGCCTTTTCTACTTCCGCTCTCACTAATAGCTCAATTAAAAGAAGTTCCATCCATGCCTTGCTATAGGAAATATGATGTTATTATTTGGATATTGTTGTCGGTTTCACTCCAGATGACTTTACAATATCATCATCAGGTCATATATCCCTTGCAGAAAGTTGCATTCACTACAGCCCATCTGAAGGAATCTATCTCCAGTCAGATCTTCACATTTTTCTCTTGTTATGTTCAAGGTCTCCTTGATACCTTGAAAGCATCATCTTCTTGGTCTGCCCCTGATGCATCACCCAGGAAACATGCCTTCCATTTTTATTCTTTCCAGCCCACTGTGTCTTTTGACATGACACTAGTATTTTAATTTTCTTTGTAGAATGGTGTTTATGAGAGTTCTTTTGAATGTTTCTATCTTTTAATGTTTTCATTGCTCTTTTTTTATTACCCAAGCTGACCTTTGCTCCTCAGAAAAACCTCTGGTAGCCAATTTTTTAGACTTGATGAACCCCAGACTTGTTGCTCTGAAAAAAAAATCAGCCACTTCTGGATACTGAACCTGAATCTTTCTGATTAGGAAGTGAGTGTACTAACCACCTGGCCATCAAGGTTCACATTCTACATCATCATTGAATTCTGTCTCTGCATAGAAGGTTGATTACCATGGAGCGCCATTCTGCTTTGTCTCTTGCTTTGATAGTGCAGGTTGTCATAGACTGACTTGTCCATCTTTTTTTTTTTGCTACTCGTCCATGTTAGTCTTGGTATGCCTCTTTTACCTTGTATTTTCCCTTCCAAGATTACTTTTAGTAAACTGCTGTGTCTTATAACATGCTCAAAAAATCTCATTTGTCTTGTTTGAATTGTGTTTAGTAGTTCTCTTTTCATTTTTAGAGACTTCATCATTTGTTTTCTTTTCTTTCTATCAGATTCTTCCTATTCTTCTATAAAGCCACATTTCAAAGGCTTAAATTTTCTGTTCTGTTTTATCTAACGTACATGTTTCTTCACCATACAGGAATGTTGAGAAGATATAATATTTTGCTATTCTTAGTTTTAGCCCTGGTGCTATTTGTTTTGATGTTAGTATATTTTTCATGACATTAAAATTACTTTTTGCCACTCCTATTCTTTTGTATATTTAAGTTTTACATTTTCCATCACTGGTTATAGTATGTCCAAGGTACTTGTAGCTCTGAACTGTCTCTAGGTCTATTCCTTCAACTTTGATATCCACTTGTAGGTTTTGAGTATTATCTTTGTTTATAATCATAGTTTTAGTCTGTTTGATATTCATGTCTAATTCATATTTTCACTTACTACACATAAATTAGAAATTGATCAAGCAGACATGATTGTTTAGAAAAGACTAGCAAACAGTGGGGAAAACTCCAGTAAATGTCAGCTCCACTAAGGAAGCCAGAATAATGAAATGGCTTGTCCTAGTTCAAGTGACATGAGACAGGCTGCCAAATGTTTACATTTATATGTTTGTATGTGATCGAACAGATAAGAAAATACTCTAACAATATAAGCTGTGAGCAAACATTTATCTTTCAAGATGGCACTCCTGGAATGAGAATTTTAGTCTCAAATTAATTTTACTGGCAAATTCTGGTTGTTTTATTTTATTTTATTTTTTGAGTGGCACATTGTTTATCTAAAAGAAGGTGGGCATCTGTGTTGGCTTTGTGGTGAGAAGAGATAACAAGAGAATTGCATAGCAAGCCCTCAAATGGAAAACAGCAGGTAAAAGACAAACACTAAGAAGAATATTGAGAGAGGCATCAACTCCCTTGCTGAGATTAAGATCTTGCCCAGAACAGTGAGTGTGACATGACACACTGCAGTTACTGTGCAAAGTCTGATAAATAACAACAAAGATCTCCAAAAATGAATGGATTTGAATTACTGTCCCATGTAACGTCTTCAGCTCACAGTAGATAGATAGATTGCACATATCAGGCTGAATAATGAAGAGTTGATAGAACATTTGAGTATACTTGTTAAGAGATCACAACAGCTGGGACTGAAAATAAATAGAGATAAATCCAAAATCAAGAGAATTAATGAAGTTGGCAATAACCAAATAACAATAGGAGAAATACCTCCACTAGACGTAAAATCTTACATATATCAAACAAGAAGAAAATTAGATTTTTAGGGCATGTTAAAAGACACAGCAGCTTACTAAAAGTCATCTTAGAAGGGAAATTACAAGGTAAAAGAGGCAGACCAAGATTAACATAGACAAGTAACATCAAAAGATGGAGCCTATGACAACCTGCACTATGAAAGCAAGAGACAGAGCAGAATGGCGTTCCATGGTAGCCAACCTTTGATGCGGAGATGGCACTTATAGCGTGTTACCGGGACCTCGTTATGAGGGAAGTAAAGAATAGTGACACTGTGACCTTCCAGGCATGTCGTAAGAGGCGACTAAGGAGGTTGATCGATGGCTTGACAAGCTGTCATTGTAAAAATTATTGTTATGGAAACAGAGCCATAGATTTTAGACTAAAAGCAGTGATCTCTGCAATATGTGCCATTTTGGCACGCAAGGTTTCTGTATTTGAGATTGTGGTTCTGCCCTATGTGCCGTCTTGGGCTCGAAAGGACAATAGATAGATAGAATATAAAGGAGGTACAGAGGATGATACCAAAATAAGGATACAAGAAGCAAGAGGAGCCATCATTGCACTAGGAAATGTGGAAATCCAAAGAAATTGGGTTAAATGCAAAAATAAAAATGTTCAAATCCAAAATTAAATCAATCCCATTATATAGCTGTGAAACATGGAGAACAACAAATATGACAATTGCAAAGATATAGACCTTCGTTAATGGTTGCTTGGACAAAATAAAAGGAAAGAAATGGTAGGACAAAATCACTGACATAGAATTATGGAAATGGACCGGTTAAATGTCAATGGACAAAGAGAGACAATGAAGTTGATGACACTGGATAAGATACACACTGCAAAAACCAACTGAAAGTATTACACGACAGGCCTTTTTTTGGAGTTCCCAGGGTAAGAGACAAAGAGAAAGATTAAAATATTCTTGGAGAAGACAGGTGTAAGCAGAGATGAAATTGATGGGGAAGACATGGAATGATCTTTAAAGAATGGCAAGAAACAGAACAGCTGGAAAGTGTTTGTTGAAGACCTATGCTCCACAGGTAGCTGAAAGTGTTTGTTGACGACTTATGCTCCACAAGGAACTGAAAGTGTTTGTTGAAGACCTATGCTCCACAGGGAGCTGAAAGTGTTTGTTGAAGACCTATGCTGTACTGGGAGCTGGAAGTGTTTGTTGAAGACCTATGCTCTACAGGGAGCTGAAAGTGTTTGTTGAAGACCTATGCTCTACAGGGAGCTGAAAGTGTTTGTTGAAGACCTATGCTCCACAGGGAGCTGAAAGTGTTTGTTGAAGACCTATGCTCCACTGGGAGCTGAAAGTATTTTGTTGAAGACCTATGCTGTACTGGGAGCTGAAAGTGTTTGTTGAAGGCCTATGCTCCACTGGGAACTGGAAGTGTTTGTTGAAGACCTATGCTCCAATGGGAGCTGAAAGTATTTGTTGAAGACCTATGCTCTACAGGGAGCTGGAAGTGTTTGTTGAAGACCTATGCTCCACTGGGAGCTGAAAGTGTTTGTTGAAGACCTATGCTGTACTGGGAGCTGAAAGTGTTTGTTGAAGACCTATGCTCCACTGGGAGCTGAAAGTGTTTGTTGAAGACCTATGCTCCACTGGGAGCTGAAAGTGTTTGTTGAAGACCTATGCTCCACTGGGAGCTGAAAGTATTTTGTTGAAGACCTATGCTGTACTGGGAGCTGAAAGTGTTTGTTGAAGACCTATGCTGTACTGGGAGCTGAAAGTATTTTGTTGAAGACCTATGCTGTACTGGGAGCTGAAAGTGTTTGTTGAAGACTTCCACAAGACCTATGCTCCACAGGGAGTTGAAAGGAGGAAGATAAAATATTTGGATTAATAGCAAAAAAGAAGTCCTTCACAGCATGAAACTTCCATCTAGACGTAAACCATCACATAAACCATCAATATAATAAAGTGTTTTATCTACTGAACATGCTTGTATGTAGCAGAAGCATGGGAAACTTAATAGGATAACACAAGGAAACTTAAGCTTTTTAAACTAACAATTTAATTACAAAAATAATGAAATTTTGAAGTATTGGGAAAAGAAAAATTAAGAAAGAAAGTACTGTTAATCATAATATAAAAAAAGTAAAGTACCCCGTCACGCCAAGTGGCGTATAGGGAATATGGTGTTAGTAGTGACCATATATTTTACAGACCTTCGGCACATGATTTTTGGGGTAATGTGGTTGGTATTGCGCCCGTGCCGCTTCACTTTCCCTGAAAAAAATCAGGTACCCATTAAAGGCTGGATGAACCCGGAAGCCGTCGGTTGGGATCGAACCTTACATCTTGTCCTTTGTAGTCCAGTTCACTAACCGCTGAGCTATCGCGGCTTAATCATACTATAAGGAAGGTAAAATATTCTAACACATTTTTTTTTTAACGTTTGCCAGCTTTTACCTCTGACGAAGTCCTAAGAGACTAGGAACTGAATTTTGCGTGTTAATCCATTTTTCCGTGGCAACCGTGTGCACAGGGGTCCCTCGCTGCACAGGCAGATAACTCTGACTTTGGAGGTACTCATATTTTTTCCATCTATGAATTTCAAGCCGGGCCTCGCTGCTGAGACAGGGGTGGTCTCAGCAGAGAGAAATACAAATAAAAATCCCAACTGGACATAGATAAATGATATAATATACATAGATATAATAACATACATCAAGTCATCTTATACAGAAAATTACAGGGGAAATGAGACAGAGGTAGGAAATTATTCACATGAACTGATAACATAAAGAGGTTGAAGTGGATTTATAGTGCACTTTGAGAACAGTGTAATGGTGATCCGTAGTAGACAATCTTTGATGTGTATTCGATAAAACCTGATGATAGAACATTTATTGATAAAATGTATAAAAATTAAAATTGAGTGCCAAGGGTTTTCTATGGAAGAATGGGTTATCTACCTGACACTGGATGCTGTTACCACAAGGTGTTTGGAACAGTTTTTCTTTTGAACATGGGAGAAAAAAATCTATTTTTGAATACACCATAATTTGAACCCTTCTTCTTCTTTCCTTCCTCATTTGCCTTTCAGTGTCGATGGGAGATATAATTTGTAGTCTTTTGCTCTTCTGTTTGCCTGTCCTGTTGTTATGTTTCCTAGTGCCATCAATCCATCTTTTTTGTGGTCGCTCTTGGGTCTGGTGCTCTCGCAACATTTACTGAAGGCTCATTGTGTTATTTTTTTTTTCTTTCTGCCTTGTCACATGGCCAAACCATTTTACCTGTTGTTTCTTTATATATTCTATGGCAGGGTTTATTTCTAGTTTTTTTCTCAGTTCTTTATTTCTGATCTTATCTCTCAGGTTGTTTCCTTTCATTCGTCTAACACACTTCATCTCAGCAGAAATTATTTTTCTTGTTGTTCTTGTATCTAGGGTTCAGGACTCACATTGGTAGCACAATGTTGGGATGAAGATTGTATTGTAGAGTACCCATTTTGCCTCGAGTTATTTCCTTGTTGGACAATAGTGGTGATAGGTGTCCAATAATTTGACAAGATTTGTTGCATCTTCAGTCTATCTCTGCTGTTTGTGAATTGTCGTTTGTCACTAGACTCCCTAGGTATTTGAATTCCTCTAATTTGAACCCAAAATCACATATTTTGGAGAAAGAAGAGCATTTCACCCTTAACTTTATTCTTCTTCTTTCCTTCCTCATTTGCCTTTCAGTGTCGATGGGAGATATAATTTACGTTATTTTGCTCTTCTGTTTGCCTCTGCTGCTGTTAGTTTCTTATTGTTTCTAATATTCCATCAATCCTTAATATGAGATACGATTGTTGTGAGAAAATAATGGATTTTGGTAGTTGGGTTAGAAGAATTTAATGTTGAACGTACAATAGTTCATACCAAAGTGTCACACAAAGAATGTTCATAAATGTACGATAAAGTTATTCATCAGTTTTTAATTTGATTTTAACAAGTTTAAATGTCCAAAAATTAAAATGTCCATTTCACTATACTTAGAACTATCATCGTTGTTATATTTTCATCTCCTTAGTAGCATTCATTGGTTTCAAACAAACTTATTTGATATTCACTTATTTTTGGCTTTTATTTTCTTCAGACTGATGTAGTTAGCTCTATGTCCAATACACTAGTTGCCAGGAAAAAAAGAATATGGCAGGTTAAAATGTTTGTGTATGTTGTTGAGCTTTGGCACTGTATGAACAACATATAAATGTATTTCTCTGTTATATTTAATTTGGTGTTTTTATAACTGATTTTGTTTTTATTTAAAGATTACAGCAACAAAATTTATTAACAAGATGAGGTTTAATTATTTAATGCTTTGAAGAAAAAAAATCACTAAACCAGTGGTTTCCAAACTGTTGACACTCACTGCTCCCATTCTATGCTGATTATATAACCTGTGGCACCCTCATGGCAGTCATGATGTCATGTGTCAGGTAAACTTTGATTCCCTGATAGGATATATAGGAAGATAAATGACGACATAGTTAACACTATCCTGTAGAAACTCATTAATGTACTTAAGCCTATGTGGATGTTGTCATTCTATGATTTCTAACCACTGATTGGACACATGACTATATCAGCATCAAACCCTTGCTAAAATCGGCACTTCTGGCGGGCATGGTGCACGCTTTGAAAACTACTGCCCTTAACTCTTTTTCTAAAGGTGGGCAAAGAAGTCTGTGACTGTTGTGCCTTGCAAAAACATAATTCTCCCACTTTGTGTAGTGACTATTTGCAGGTTGCCCCAAAACTGACCCACTCTGTTTCTACAGTTCACCACCAGGCTATCCTTGGTCCAACTCTCTTTTGTTCTCTCTCTCCAGAATCAAATGCAAATCTTTCTATCTATCCTTTCCGTAGCCGGCCCATAGGGCATAGACCAAGATACTCTTTCTCTTATCTAAATTTTTATTCTAGCAGTTTTCAATCCTTGTAAAGATCTTTTATCAAATCTCGCCATTTGTCTCTAATCTGTGCAAGCAACACTATCTCATTGAGGGAGCCGATTCCTGCTGCTCTTGCCTCACTGATCAATGTTCTTCTCAGTGTCTCTCTGGGTCGGCCTCTTTTCCTCCTACCTGTTGTTTCCCACATGAGGGTTTGCTTTGCTATTCGGTTATTATCTCTCCTCATTACATGTCCAACATATGACCATTGTCTTTTCTTGATTACTGAAGATATTAGTAGTTGATTGGCGATTTCTCTAATTTCCTTGTTTGTTTTGAATTCGTTCCATGCTATACAAAGTATTTTCCTTAGACATTTATTTTTGAATGCGTTCAACTTTGTTTCTGTCTCGTGTTTTCCAGCTTTCACACGCATATGTAAGGGTTGATAGTACAATTGATTTGAAGTCTAAGTTTTGTGTTTGTGCTGATGAGTTTTGATTTCCACAACTTTTCAAAGCTTCTCAAAGACATTGCTGCTTTAGCTATTCTGATTCTAATTTCTTTGCTTGTATCCCCTTCCCGATCAATGTTACTTCCAAGATAGATAAAGTGATCAATCTCTTCCACTGGTTTGTTTTCCATGTATATTCTGTCATCTGTCGAAATTAAGCTTTTCATGACTTTAGCCTTTTCATGATTGGTCTCAAGCCTAATTTTGCTGGCTATTGATGAGAATTCCAAATGGATAACAAATCTTATAATTGTTTCTGAATCTCTTCATTGCTCAGAATATGCTTGTTTCTGCATAATCTTAAGTTGTCAAGGATCACCTTTTGAAATATTTGAAAAGCAAACAAAATATGGAAGAACTTGAATTAAAGCTGATTTATATGTAGATCCATTTGAAGGAAGTGACCATAAATTATGTAGCAAAAAAGAGGGGTGAGTGAATATGTTTAAAAACAAAATTAAAGTCGGAATAAAACTTACCCTAGAAACTGTGCTTCATTGTTAATGAAAATTGTGCAAGAGATATTAGATGTAAAGTATGCTTTGGATATTAATATTCTATCTGTTGTCCTTTCGAGCTGAAAGTGGCACATAGGGCAGAACCACAATATCAAAAACAGAAACCTTGCATGCCAAATTGGCACATACTGCAGAGATCACTGCTTCTAAAATCTATATAATATTAGTAGATGTAAAAAATAGAGGAGACAAAATGAGAACAGTTGTACAGATGGATTATCAACTACACAGATTATGATGATGATATCTTTAAAAGTCTGATGAGGCAATAGATTTTATCTAGAGCTGTTGCTGTCATATGTCCTCGGGAGATAATGGTATGGAGGATCACTTTTAAACATGCAGCAGTTTTTTTTTTACATTTAACAGCTAATGATTCCAAGGGAAAAACTGGGTAGATACAGTTCAATACCACAATAGCTGACTGCTTTTATAGTTGCTACTCTTGGTCTTAATATTTATTTTCAGAGGCACTCCTATGTGTTAGTATTGCTGCAAAACAGTGCAGGTTTGAAATGGTAAGCTGCTTTCCACTGACAAATCTCATGCATACAAATGTCACAGACCTATGTCATGTGACATGCCAGCTAGCATTTGCAATCATTGATTTCCACATGTCCTGTTCTTCCAGTCCATCTGTTGCAGAAATTCTTCCATATTATGGCGGTGAACCATTCTTCTTCTGTTTTTGTCCAGTTATTATTCATCTCTGTCGTCAGCCATTTAAAGGGTGTTATATGTGCATATTTACATAGCTTTGTTATTTCTCTTTACATCCGCAAAACAGCAAGTGTGTAAAGTTGCCTCCTCTAGATAGACTACCTGGGTTTGTGTCTCAGATGGATTGTTGACAGGGTTACCATGCTCTTACAGCATGATTTAAGTCATCAGTCTCCACACACATTCTGGGGAGGAGGTCGGAGCACTTATGGATGTATCCTGTATGCAATGAGGATAATCTGTTGACTAAACTATTCCATAGTTTATTTTAATGGGTTTAAATCCATCCAATTAAAATGGTTTGGCCACGTGACAAGGCAGAAAAATCAAAACACAATACGAGCCTTCAATAAACATCGTGGGAATACCAGACCCAAGGGTCGACCACGAAAAAGATGGATCAATAGAATATTAGAAGCACTAGGAAACATAACAGCAGCAGAGGCGAACAGAAGAGCAAAAGACCGCAAATTATATCACCCCTCGACGCTGAAAGGCAAATGAGAAAGGAAAGAAGAAGAATCCATCCATCCAACAACCCACACAAAGTAGAAAATACAATACATAAAAAAGAAATAATTGACTAAACTAATACTTTTACTACATCAAACATTGCAAGGTGATAAAAATGCACATAAATATATAATCACGTAATGATGAGTGCATGTAAGATATGTCAATATACATAAATACAATATCTATATATATATATATATATATATATATATATATATATATATATATATACATAGACTTTGTCTGAAATTACTGATGAGAAACAACACCAACTACAAACTGCTTGCAGGAAAGTCAATACAAAACATGTAATTTATAGGTGATTATTTATTTTTCATTTATAAACATAAGGGTAGTGGGCAGATTGGTGGTTCATCATCATCATCATGTGCCGTACCGGGTGGCGATCATGTCTTTCCACAATCTTCTATCCACGGTGTATCATATGAGTTCTGTTATTGACTGTTTCCATGCCATGACACCAAGCTATCCAGTATTTTTTTTTTTCTTTGTCGTCCGCGATCTCTCTGTCCTTTTATTTTGCCAGTTGTAACCAAGTATTCCAACTTTCCTCTTCTCATGATATGCCCAAAAAAATGTTGATTGCTTCTTTCTGATGTTTTTTAAGAACTCCCTTTTTGTGTTGGCCTCTTTGAGAACTTTCTCATTGGTCTTTTTAGCCGGCCAGGGAACTTTCAACATTGATTGCTGGTTAGAGAACCAAATAATTAAGGACAAGAGGTTAGGTTAGATCCCATTTGATGGCTTGTAGGTTCACCCAACCTTAGGGACTGGGTGGTCTAGAGGTAAGATGTTTAGCTCTGGACAAGAAGATCTCAGGTTTGCTTCCCACTACAGTAGCAAAAGTTGTTTTTTTCTTAAAATGCCAGAAAGAACTATTTATACAAAGATATATATATATAAAACATATACCAAGTATTTCATATAACAACAAAAACTTTGGTTTTCAAAAGCCTGTATTTGTTCCCATAACAAGATATATTTGTAAAATGGGGATCATCAACGATCTAATAAAAAGCCCATTAACATGTTCCCTGCCATGGGGTTTAACACACTCACAATTCTTTTTTTTTAAGTTGAAATAATGAGAAAATAAAATAAAAATTGATCTAAAACACAAAGTTTGTTCGGACAATTCACTCAGGAAGTCATAAAAGAGATTTAAATAAGAGAATTATAAAGTTTTAGCCGAAATAATTGAGGAAATGCCAGTAAATTAAAAGCCGCAAGAATTAGCTTTTGGGTGTATCACGTCTGTAACTAGAGAAGCAAAATGAGGCTTCTGGTAATGCCTTTGAAAGAAAGTGTTACAGAATAGTAGTCAAAATACCAAGGACAGAGAAAAGAGCAAACTTAAATAGTTAGATGATGGTCTTTGCAAGAGGTATTTTAGCCTATTTTTCTTGAGGTGGGAAGATGGTTTCATGGTGAATCAGACAAACAAATTTGTTTTGACCTAATCTTGAAACAAAACAATGTCCACCTATTTTTGTAAACAGTACCATGATCAAGTGTAATCAGACTGTGTTCATGGCATCGTAATCACAATACTTTAACATTGTCCAAACACCACAATCAATGTACCTGAACAATACCAAGAGCACTATAATCAATGTACCCGAACAATACCAAGAGCACTATAATCAATGTACCCGAACAACACCAAGAGCACTATAATCAATGTACCCGAACAATACCAAGAACATTATAATCAATGTACCCGAACAATACCAAGCGCACTATAATCACAGTAAAGTGTCCACAGGACCATAATCACAGTACTCAAGTAATGCCTATAGTATGTAAACAATGCTTACAGCACTATAACCACTGTACTTGGGCAGTGTACACTTAAACCATAACACTGTACTAGGGCAGTGTCATTAACACCTTAATATAATCACTATACTCAGACATTGTCCATAGCACCATAATCACTGTGACAAAGGCCCATTTCACCATATCACTGTATTTAGACAGTGGCTATTTCACCATAATCACTGTATTTAGACAATGGCTATTTCACCATAATCAGTGTACTAAGACAGAGCCCATTTCACCATAATTAGTGTACACAGACAGAGTCCATTTCACCATAATCACTGTACTGAGACAAAGCCCATTTTACCATAATCACTGTACGCAGACAAACCCCATTTCACCATAATCAGTGTACTAAGACAGAGCCCATTTCACCATAATCAGTGTACTGAGACAGAGCCCATTTAACCATAATCAGTGTACTGAGACAGAGCCCATTTCACCATAATCAGTGTACTGAGACAGAGCCCATTTCACCATAATCAGTGTACACAGACAGAGCCCATTTCACCATAATCAGTGTACTGAGACAGAGCCCATTTAACCATAATCAGTGTACTAAGACAGAGCCCATTTCACCATAATCAGTGTACACAGACAGAGCCCATTTCACTATAATCACTGTACACAGACTGAGCCCATAAACTGTATTTAGACAGTGCCCGTAAGCTCACCAATCTTGAGACAGATTACACAGTAAACATCAGCAGAGTGTATAAACTCCATGGCACACTAAGATTTGGGTCCCTATTATTTTTAAGATGACAGGGTTCACTATTTAACAATGAAATCATAAACTTGCAATACTCAATAATAAAAGACTTTGAAGTCAAACAATAGCTTCGCTTCCTGATCAGAAGGGTCTCCGTTCAATTCCAAGAAGTGGAGGATTTTTTTAGGATTAAAAAGACTCTGGGTTCACATCATCCAGTACTGTGCCTACTGGCATAGGTGATCATGTCTCTCCACAACTTTCTATCTTGACAGTTATTTTTCATTTCTGTTGTTGACCTTCTGCCAAGCCATTCTCTTAAGCTGTCTGATAGCTTTTCTCTTTGCTTCCCTCTTATCTCTTCGTCCCTCAATTTTCTCAGTTGCCACAATATATCCCAGCTGTTCCCTTTTCATCACATGGCCACAAAAACATGATGATTGTTTCTTCCTAATATTAGAAATTAGCTCTCTTTTTGCTTTGGCCTCTTTCAGAACATTTTCATCACTCTTCTTAATTGTCCATGGTATTCTCAACATTCTTCTGTAAAACCACATTTCTACAGCCTCCAGTGATTTTCTTGTATGCTGTCCTATTGTCCATGATCCACATCCATATATTAAGACTGGCTCTACTGGGTTCTCATCAGCATCTAAAAATTGTTACCAGAGATTTTTTCTTGGAAGTAAAGGTGTTCTGGTGTAATACTGACCACATCACCTAAATCTTCTTTATAAATCCACCTGTGCTCTTCTCTACAACCAGCCACATAGTTTTGAAAGTACTTGGTACTTCTGGGCTTGACATTGACGTATGACACAGAAATGGAGTCGTCAGTCACTGGACACTGTGAAGAGGGGATCTGAACAGCTATGGACAAGTTCGGAGTGCAATGATGATGACCCGCAAATAACTCAATATGACACTTCTATCTATCTATTGTCCTTTCGAGCCGGAGACGGCACATAGGGCAGAACCACAATCTTAAAAACAGAAACCTTGCGTGCCAAAATGGCACATATTGCAGAGATCACTGCTTCCAAAATCTATGGCTCTGTTTCCATAACAATACTTTTTACAATGACAGCGTGTCAAGCCATCGATCAATCTCCTTAGTCGCCTCTTACGACATGCCTGGAAGGTCACAGTGTCACTATTCTTTAGTATGACACTTAGAAAAGCATAAATGTTGGGTGTTCAATCCTTGCTTCAAAAGATTGAAAAATGTATGGCTGAGACATGAGTGGATAGATTATGTAGTTGCATCAACACTTATAGTAGTTCATTGTCCTACATAATCACATCAATACAGCTTCATTCAATCAAAACTTTGGTAGCCTAGTTGGGAAAACCACCCGACTAAGCTACCGATGTTCGAACAACCCGTGTTCGATTACCACTGAAAGCAGTGCGAATTGTACTCATGGTTGAAAAAAAATACCCCTGCGGTCAATCCAGCCGCTGGCGAAAAACGGGTACGAGGGCAGTACTCTGGGAAGGTGAGGAATGCCACCTTGCATCATGAGTTTCAATGCTTGAGGTGACACTATCCAGAAGTTTCCAAACACTTCTTGATAGGTGGCCAAGCACATATGGGTGGAAACTTGCATGCTAAGATGCCAAGATTCAAGTCTTGTACTTTACCTATATCAATCAAAACCTGTTTTCTCATTTCTGACTTGAAGTCATATCAGGACTTTTTGCTTGTTTCCAGAAAATTCTCAATGTCATTTATCATGTTGGAATTCTGTAAAAGGACCTGTTTGATAGACTCAAAGCCCAGGATAGTGTCCTCCACCTTCCTATTAGATATATATTCTGCTCTTGAAGTCCATGATGAGCCAGTAGGTTCAATTCTTTGGGGCATTGTTCTTACGAGATCTAGACCAGATGAATGAGGATTAGTCGGAATACCTCGATTTAAAGGCAGAGAATCTATAGAACTTCCTTTATTATGTTTATGGGATGGATAAGATGTTTTTGTGGATGTGCATAAGTGTTGTTCTTTGGAAGGAGTAAAGATTGTTTGTTGATTACAATGTGACAACGTAAAAGCATCTTGATGGTAAAAAGGTTGTGTTTTTGGTAATGAAATCTTCGATCCACAAATGTCTGCAGTTTGTGAGGAAGTTTGGCTTGTGCTGTCTGTCCTAGCAGTATCAGACTCTCTGCTGTTCAACTGTTGTTGCATTAACATGGTTTGCTCGAGAATATCTTGATAAAAGCTTAGGAAAACAAAGACATTGCAGCTTTTATTAACTGACTGAATGTAACATTGAATTAACAAAATCACACTACAGATATTTCTCTAAAGACATGTTAGGAAACTATTTTCTCTTTTAGATTAAATGTGGCAAAAGAAAAGACATTCAAGGGGAGTTAGGAGCGAAAAGATCTTATATTGCAGAACAATATGGCTGGAGAAGTAACTAGCCTCCAATACGAGGTGTACTAAAGAACCAGAATTATTGGTAATACTTGACCTAACTTAAGGGGACATTTACAGTGAACAAACTTATAAATTTACACAGAACTGAATATGAAATATTGGCAGTTCTTATTATAACTATCACTTTTTAAAAAGTGTATAAAATAAATTCTTCTTCTTCTTCTTTCTTTCCTCATTTGCCTTTCAGTGTCGATGGGTATAAAATAACAAAAGATGTATATGGCCTTTGGGGCTTTGACAAGACGGTTGGTAGCAAGCAATCATGAAGTCAGTAGTTTGGTAAAAATAATAGTGTCTTATGCTGGATGCTGCTTTGCTGAACAGCTTCTCTCGTGGATGAATCTGCCAATATTGGATAGACATATCCATCCGCAAAACGAACAAGATGTGTTCATGGTGCCTGGCCTCGTTTTTTTCTCTCCTGCACCCCTTGTCTTCTGAATTTGATATCAGCACTGCCTCAAAAGATTCTGTGCTATTTTTTATTTTTGTTCTCCATGTGCTACGATCTGCAGCCAGACTTTCCCAGTTGCTTTCACTGATAGAGAATTCCTTCAAGGAAGCCCTGCAAACATCTTTATATTTCAGTACTGGTATGCCCTTTGGTCTCTTTCTATCCTTAAGTTTGCCATACAAGATATGTTTGGGAATACAAATGTATTCAAATGTAAACAAAGGATACAGTTGAAGCAAAAGATCTTTTTCAGCTCAATTTCTGCAGCCCTGTTTAAAACAAAAAAGAAAGAAATTAATGTTGGAAATTACATTTAAAATGTATGGCTCTGATGCACATCATCAGGTTGCATTTCCTTTGCAGAAAGTTGCATTCACCAAAGTCAATCTGAAAGAACTTCTTTCTCTAGCCAGATCTTCCACTTATTTCTGTTGTCATATTCAAGGTCTCTTTGATGCCATAACTCTTTCTGTATGATTTGATGCAGCTTGTGTCACACCCATTTCAGACAAATATGTCTCACTGCAGTATGCGTCACCCTGCATCTATCTGAATTTAATCAGTGTAAACCATATTAGAAGTTTTAAATTAGCTCTTATATAGTTTCTTGTAAACATTCTTCACTGGATTGTTCTTTCCTTCTTCTACATGGAATGTTTACAAAGAAATCATGCGATTTTCCATTTGGATTAGTAGTGTTTACCACCAACAAAAATCAGTTAATATCAAAATGGCATTGATTGATCAGTATTTATTTTAATGCTATTATTTATTTTAATGCTAGTATTCCACTCATCATCATCATTGAGTGCCGTCTCCGCAACGAAGGTTGGCTACCATGGAGCGCCATTCTGCTCTATCTCTTGCTTTGATGGTGCAGGTTGTCATCGGTTGATTTGTCCATCTTTTGATGTTACTCGTCCATGTTAATCTTGGTCTGCCTCTGCTTCTTTTACCTTGTATTTTCCCCTCCAGAATTACTTTCAGTAGGCTGTTGTGTCTTTTAACATGGCCCAAGAATCGCATTTGTCTTGTTCTAATTGTGTTGAGAAGTTCTCTCTTCAGTATTCCACTAACGACGACTAAAAAAGGCAGTAAATTAACAATTTTTAATGTTTCAAATAATGATAATATCTAAGCATCTCTTTCCATATGATTCGACAACGAGAGTAATTATTTCAATCAATTTTGATCTGAATTTAAAAAAAAATAAATAAATAAATATGGTCTCTCATGTTCGATACTTGTAATCAATAAGATAATAGTGAAGAGAAATACAATACATCATGACTGTAAGTGACAGAAAAAAAAGTTTTTTTTTTTTTTTTGGCTCCATCAACAAAACTTTCAAGGCTTCTTGATGACATTGTTTATTTCACAAAATAATTCACATTGGATTACTATGACTCAGTTTTTATGTTGGTAAGTTGGCAATTGTGGTCTCAAAATTAGGTTTTCGGTTTTTTTGGGTCATATAGCCCCAATTATCCTTTCTACATGTCTTATAACATCCTTTTATCGGTGAAATCTAATTCCTTGTTCAATTATCTAAAAATTCATGTACAATATGTTCTGTGATAGATACAGATAAAGCATGTAGATTACTACTTAAAACCATAAGGTTCATGAACAATTTTTACTTTGAAATCTCTTACGTTGCATTGATTAAAAAAACTTCACGTACTGAAAAAGTTAAAACCACCTTCATCTTGTTCTGTCCCTGATGCATCACCCAGGAACCATACCTTCCATTATTGCTCTTTCCAGCCCACTGTGTTTTTGATGTGGCCATAGTATTATAATTTCCTGTGTAGAATGGTATTTACAAACCAGTTCTTTTTAATGTTTAAGTCTCCTCTTAACTCACCCTTACAGATTGTCACTCTTACTTATTTGACGTTGTAATCCAAACTCTGTGCTGAAGTCGAATGTGTTAGGCATAACAGCCTAGCTGCTACAACACAACACATCTACGTCAACTTAATGTCCTTTCAAGGCCGGATAATGAAGAAGGTTATTCTAGTCATCAGGTGAATGTAAGAAAGAAAAAATATTCCAGACTGTTACAATCTCAAGACCATATATTTAAACAACAGATACTCACTGTTGAACAAAAGCTGGTGTTTGATATTGTGAATAAAAGTGATGTCGCTCCAGGGGAGATGATCCAACCCAAGCTGCCCATTCCTGAGCTATTTCTATATAGCTGTTTGAATGGATAATGGATAGTAGAAATTAGTATAATTTGATGGATAATGGATAGAAGCTAGTATCAATGGATAATGGACAGCTTAAGTCAGTATAGTTTGAAAGGATAATGGATAGAAATTAGTATAATTT
Organism: Megaustenia siamemsis; assembly: GCA_032433765.1. NCBI lineage: Eukaryota > Metazoa > Mollusca > Gastropoda > Stylommatophora > Ariophantidae > Megaustenia > Megaustenia siamemsis. The sequence goes on from JAVIAB010000108.1 coordinate 16,777,382, forward strand.
GAATGAAATATTGATAGTAAAAGCTAGTATCATTTCAAGGGATAAAGGATAGTTGAAGTTAGTATAATTTGAATGGATAATGGATAGTAAAAGTTAGTAGGTATAGTATTATACAATGATATATTTAATTTTAAAAATCATTTCACAAATAAGCCACTAACCAATTACTATTCATTTATAGTTGAGATAAAGACTAAAAAAAAAAAAAAAAACAAAGATCGTTGGACGTGAAGTCTAGAATTTCTTCCCTATGCGTCATCTTTGGCTCGAAAGAACAATAGATAGATTCTAATTTTATTTTGAAACTAAATTAATAGATCATGGCTTCAACTATAGAGAATATATACTGAGAACATACTTCCTGTATTGGCCAGGCTTTTTTATGTCCACAGTGACATATTTTCCAGAAGGGAGCAGCAATCTTCCAGTACTAGCTCCAAATATAGAATCAACAGTTGGCATTGGAGCCGACACCAAGTTAGCACAGGGCAGTGATGTCTGTCAAATAAAATATTATTTTTTAAAATCAACGATATATTTTCAGTGATTTCGTGTAATCAAACTGCTCTGTGTCCAATAAAACGCTCAGTTACAATGACACATCACGGGTGACTGGCTTGAATATTTAGGAAGGCACATGGCGAGAAAAAGCAACATTATGTGGTAAACTGTAGCTTTTTAAAAAATGTTAATTTTGAAAAGGTAATTTTTATTAGTCAATCATTATCTAGGGTCAGTTAAGATAATTATTAAAAAAATAACTGAAACTCCAAAGTGTTTTAGCTTCAAAATTACATCAAAATAAACATATTTATTATGGTTCTGCCTTTCTTCTTCATCGCACAACCCTGGGGGCCATTGAAGCACTACGTTGATCTCTATCTACAGTCATTCTTTGGAACTCTGTGTAGCCAAGTCCTGTTCATCCTTAGATGCCTTCTACCTATCTCATTATCTGTATACATTATATTCCTACTTTCAAACACGTGGTATGTAAACATCTCAACCATTAACAACAAATTAGATCATAACAAACATTCCCTTGCCACTACATCAGCTGTTGATATTCGCTGGCACAAAAATGTGGGCAGTTAACATAGAAAATTATGAACCAAAGACTTTAACTACTGAAATACAAAGAATATAAATTAAAAAAATAATAGTTCTGAATAATACAAATATAATAACAGGCCAAACAAAGAGGAAGGTCAAAATATACTTGGAGAAGACAAGTGGAAGCAGAAACGAAGAGGATGGGGAAGACATGTAAAGATTTTAAGAGAATGGCACTAACAGGACAGCTTAGAAAATGTTTTTTGAAGACCTATGCTCCACAAGGAAAGGAAGGTGGAAGAAGAAGAATTTAGAGATGAGAGGGCCAGTGCTCTTCAACACTACTATCTACCTTCCCCAAATCATAAAGCCAAACACACATTATATTCAGCTGGAAAGCTTCAAGCTATGATCAAACCTTAGCAAGATGAAGTTTAATACTACACTCCCTTACATTCTTAAAATATGTCACCTGACACACTCTATCTTTGTCATGATAAATGTTATTTTAATTCACACAGAATTTTTTTTCTCAAACAATCCAGCACTTGCCTGAGGTTCTTGGCTATGTTGTAAGCATTCCTTTATTCGTTTGGAAAAGTTGCACACCATATCTAGCGCTGTACGGTCTTCAAAGACAATACGTACTCTTCCGTTTGTGAAAGCAGAAAACTTTCCAAGCCCCCGAACAATGCACTCCTCCAGTAGAGATGAGGACAGTGGCTCGACAACTGCAACAACCTCTTTCTGAAGAAATGAAGTTCAATTTCTAATTATTTTGAAATATGTGTAGCAGTAAGGGGAAGTATATTTCTTGCACATTTATTTGTGGACACACATCAATTATGCAGCAGCAGTGGTCCAGGAGTTAACACGCTCACTACAGGCTAGAAAATTACAGGTTTAAATCCAAGATATTGAACTTTTTTTTATAAACTGATATAGCTTTGGGGTTCACAAAGCATCTGAAAATGGGTAGCTGAGATTTTTTTCTGGGGAAAGAAGAGTGGTCTGGTGTAATACCAATCACAGCTTCCATTAACACATTCGCTACCAAGGGCTACATGCCATGCTGTTTTTCTGAATTTTTAAAAAATTTGAAATAATAGCAAGGAAAAAAAATGAAAAATTGATTTAAAACACATATTTTATTGACATGGACAATTTGTTCACAAAGTTCAAAAAGGCAGTTAAAAAAAAGAATTACAAGGTTTTAGTGGAAATAATTGCAATCAAAATTAATAAATCAATATAAATATCAATAAATTAAAAGCCACAAAACTGTGGCTCTTGGGCTCAGTTCACTGGCAACTAGAATAATGGTATGGAATGTGTTAAAATATGTCACAGATTTTTTTGGAAAAATATGGACACTGACACCATATTCTCCAAGCACCTTAATGCATAAATGAAACCCTTACTTTTACTTATATAGATAATTCTGAAAATAATTGGGAAAAGGTCCCAAACAGTTTCTTAAAGCTTTACACCGATGTAGACCAGAAACTACCATAGGCTAACTTCTTTTGTTTTTGGGCAGGTTTGAGACACATCCCAAAAACATGGGATAGGCATACCATGTGGTTGCATTTGTTTTGCATGACATGACATGCATGTGTGCCTGATTGCATTCCTTCTTCAATCCTTTCTTGCTTGATTAGACTGGTTAGTCTATTTCCATAGCGGGGTTTGATTCTGATCACTTGTGGTTTCTTGACCTTGATGCAAGCAGTCCTGCTGTGAGTTGCTGACCACTTTCATCCCAGGCACTGTTGTGTATTTTCTGGCCAAACTGCTCTGAAAGGGCAAGACCTAAATATCTAATATCAACATAATTAAAATAAAATGCTTATTAACCCCAATAAAGTGTAGCCTGGAATAGATTACATTGTTTATTAGAAATTATTAACCCAAGATTATGATACCTATCTATGACTCACGTGTTTACGATACTGTAGTAAAAGTTACTACCACTTAATTGTAATATTAGGAGCTCTAAAAGTAGTATTTTCTTTGAACTTTTGATATACAGCTGTCTGTTTACACTAGGAGAGACAATGAGACTCGGATTTCCTGTTTCAGATTGATTTATGACCTGAATTTGACCGCTTAGGCCAGACGTGTTCTTCTTCTTCTACCTTTTAGCTCCCAGTGGAGCATAGGTCTTCAACAAACACTTTCCAAGTCGTTCTGTTTTTTGCAATTCTTTTAAGATCATTCCATGTCTTCCCCATCATCTTCATCTCTGCTTCAATCTGTCTTCTCCAAGAATTCCTTGGTCTTCCTCTTTGTCTTTTCCCCTGGGGATTCCAAAAAAGGGCCTGTTGTGTAATACTCTCAGTTGGTTTCCGTAGTGTGTGTCCTATCCATTGCCATCGTCTTCGCTGTATTTCTTTATCCACTGGTATTTGACCGGTACATTTCCATAATTCCACGTTTGTGACTTTGTCCTGCCATTTCCATCCCTTTATTCTGCGCAAGCATCCATTAATGAAAGTATGTACCTTCGTGATTGTCAATTTTGTTATTCTCCATGTTTCACAGCCATATAATAGAACCGACTTAACATTGGAGTTGAAAATTTGTATTTTTGTATTTAGCCTAATTTCTTTGGATTTCCATATGTTTCCCAGTGCAATGAAAGCTCCTCTTGCTTTTGATATCCTTATTTTGGTATCGTTTTCTGTTCCTCCCTCTTTATCTATATTACTGCCCAGATATATATAAGATTGTACGTCTAGTAGAGGTATTTCTCCTAGTTTTATTTGGTTATTGCCAACTGCATTAATTCTCATAATGTTGGTCTTATCTCTATTAATCTTTAGTCCTAGCTGTTGTGATCTCTCATCTAATATACTCATTTTATCTTGCATCTGTTGGTGGCTGTGTGATAGGAGAGCTATGTCATCAGCAAAGTCTAAATCATCAAGTTGTTTGGTCAGTGACCACTGGATCCCATTTCTGTTGTTTTGAGTTATTTTCATAATCCAATCTATGGCCAGTAGAAAGAGAAATGGAGACAGAAGGCATCCTTGCCTTACTCCTGTTCTTATTTCAAATGCTTCTGTAAGCTGTCCTTCATGCACCACACTACATTTTGTTCCTTCATACATTGTTTTTATCAGGTTAATAAACTTTATGGGGATTCCATAATGACTCAGCAACTTCCAAAGCATTCTTCTGTCTAAACTATCAAATGCCTTTTCGTAATCTATGAATCCAATATAAAGTGGGGATTTTAGTTCTAAACTTTGTTCAACTATTATACGTAGAGTAGTTATTTGATCAGCACATGATCTGTTCTTCCTAAAACCTGCTTGTTCATCTCTCAAGTGTTTCTCTATAGCCTCTTTTAGTCTCTCCAGAATGATTCTGCCTAATATTTTTCCTGGCACTGATAGTAGCATAATTCCCCTATAATTTGTGCACTCCTGTAAACTTCCTTTCTTTGGTAGGTTGATCATATAACCTTCTCTCCAGTCTTTAGGTATTTCTTCCCTCTCCCAAATTTTATCCAATAGATTATGTAACATCTTGGTAGAGGTGATAATATCTGCTTTGATGGCTTCCGAAGGAATTTCATCTGGTCCTGTGGCTTTACCATCTTTTAACAGTTTGATGGCTTTCATTATTTCTTCTTTGCTTGGTTTTCCGCAGTTAACGTGTAATTCTTCTTCTGCTGGTAGTATATCTGGAGGATTATTTGAGCCAGGTCTGTTCAAAAGTTCTTCAAAGTGCTCCTTCCATCTCTCCATTTGTTCCTTTATATTACTAAGCAGATTTCCTTTCTTATCTTTGATAAAGGCGTTGATCTGTTTGTATTTTCCACCTAATTTCTTTGTGCTGTTGTACAGTTCTTTCATATTCCCTTTATTTGCTGCTTCTTCTGCCTCTTTAGCTAATTCATCTATATATTTCCTCTTATCCCTTTTAATGCATCTTCTCACTTCTTTATTCACCTCTGTGTAAGCTTCCTGTGTCTTGGCTTTATTACTTCTTGTTTTGCTTTTATTTATGTCTGCTTTCTTGTTCTTTCTTTCTTTAATTTTATCCAGGGTCTCTGCTGTCATCCATGCCTTATTCTGGCGTTCTCTTTTCCCCAGTGTTTCTTCGCATGTCTCTTTCCATATATTTTTTACCTGTTTCCAATGATCTTCTATATTTATAGTATTTTCTAGTTGTTGGAGGACTTGGTATTTGTTTGATATTGTGACTGCGAATTTATCTTTAATTCCTTGTTCTTTAAGAAACCCTACATTGAAATACGTTCTGCCCTTATTCGTTGTAGTCCAGACGTGTTACATTGTCTATAAATATGGATGCCGTAAGTCAGTCAGTATGTTTGGCTACCTAATAGCGTTATTCGTTGCATTTCCCAAGTTACAAAAAATGACCAATTTCTTTAAAAATTTGAGATTTGTGTGTGTGTGTGTGTGCTGCATTATATTTTGACATAATTATTCTAGGCAATATAAGAAGGTAGTTTGCCATTCCTTTCCTTCTTGGCAGTGACTGTACTAGTCGGAGATCGCAGCCATTCTCTCTATACATGAGATCCTCTGCCTGCCATCACGAGTGGGGACCATAACCGGCACTACTTGGCTGCTCCTACAACACCATCCTCCACCTGCTCCAATGGCTTCACATTATCCTGATAGGGGGGCTAAACGGGAGTTCCACCTTGCCCAAGGGTGTCCCGAAGACTAGCGGAGGAAAGGATCCAGAAGTGTTCAGAGACTTCTGAATAGTGTCACTTCAAGCATCGAAACTCACGATGCGAGGTGACATTCCTCACCTTCCCAGAGTGCTACCCTGGTACCCATTTCTGCCAGAGGCTGGGTCGACCGCGGGGGTATTTTTTTTCCAACCACGAGTAGAATTCATGCTGTTTCCAGTGAGAATCAAACACAGGTTGTCCGAATGTCAGTAGCTCAATCAGGTGGTTTTCCCAACTAGGCTATCTGAAACCCTTTGATGAAAGTATTCTGGGGTAAGTATACCTCATCTTCAGCAGGTAAAAAGGTAAAATTAATCGTAAAGAAACAAGGAAATATCACAACACATCTAGCTAGAAAATAATAAACAAATATATTTTTTAAAAATAACTTTATTACCTTCCAACACGGGATGTCTTCCTTTAAACCTCTTTGTTCCCATCCATTGCTCATTACTAGGAGTCTGAAAAAACAAGCACAAATGAAAGGTCACTGCAGAATTTATCAATATTTTAAGTTATTCTTTTTCATTACTTACCTGATGACCACACATTTCACTATCTATCAGCAAAAGAATGTTAAATAATTTTGGAAACATGGTTGCCCTTCTTCTTTGATCACTACTCACTTGGCCATACAGACTTTTCTATTTCTAAAGTTACCATCACAGGGAGATTGATTATGACCTTGAACAGTCACTACCACTGATCTTGACACAAACAGTCCACTATGAGTCACTGAACATATCTTTAAACATAAAATAAGTTGATTATTATACATTATAACATCCTGAGTTATTCATTTACTCAATATTTTTTGTGAAGAGGAAAAAAAGAACCCCGTCACACAATGTGGCACATAGGGAACATGGTGGTAGTGCTCATATTTTTAAAATAGATCTTCAGTACATAATTTCTTTAGGGTAATGGGTTAGTAATACACTCATGCCACTTTTCAGTTTAAAAAAAAAATTATCCGGTACCCATTTAAAGCTGGATAAACTCAGAAGCCATCGATTAGGATCAAACCTGGCTTCTTGAGCTTAGTCGTTCAGTTTACTAACCACTGAACCATTAAAAGAAAAAGTTTACTAACCACTGAACCATTAAAAGAAAAAGCAATGTACTTAAAATTATAGTTTAATCACATTTTAGTGCAGCGCACTTTGAATTTAAACAGCAGCCCTTGTTGTTAACGGTAGATATGACAAGTGATTGGTCAATCATTGTTAAATGTGTGCATTGCCAGATTTAATTACAAAGTTTCATGCAGTCTGCAGTTTGAACTTATATAGGCAGGTAGCCCCAAGCTACTGAAATCAAACAGGATATTCCGCAAGCTTTCAAGATCAGAAAGGTACTGGACTGAGATTCATGACCCAGTATTCTTAGAGTGGCAAAAAGCTAAAGTGCTTAAATATTTGCTCGATTGTGAAATGGGTGTGGTAGTGACTTCTGAAGAAAAAAAATGGTTTCCTGCTGCAAAGCTCTATTTATATATATCTATCTATCTATCTATTGTCCTTTCGAGCCGAAGATGGCACATAGGGCAGAACCACAATATCAAAAACAGAAACCTTGCATGCCAAAGTGGCACATATTGCAGAGATCACTGCTTCTAAAATCTATGGTGCTGTTTCCATAACAATGCTTTTTACAATGACAGCTTGTCAAGCCATCGATCAACCTCCTTAGTCGCCTCTTACGACATGCCTGGAAGGTCACAGTGTCACTATTCTTTACCTCCCTCATAATGAGGCCCCGGTAACACACGGGAATTCATATATATATATATATAGAGAGAGAGACAGACAGTCTTGTATCAGCCATCAATTACCCATTATCAAGTATGACATGAATCTTTAATGACATACCTGTTGCCTGTTTCAATCAGCTTTTCAATGGAATACATTCCTTTCAACTTTTGACGAGGCAGTGACTTTAAGGAATATGTTCTCTCTTCAATCTGAAAAATGTGAACAATCCAGGAATGTTAGTGATAATAATGGTGTTGGGGGTAATTTTTGGTGAATTAGAGTAGGGCACTGTGAAATAGAAGAATTAGATAATAGGAAAATACTGAAGTTGATAGTAAGTTCTCAGTAATTTGGATGCAGTCTCAAGCAGAAATTGGCAAAACCAAAAGAGGAATCATAGCCAAGTTTTGGGCATAGTGATCTAAAAAAGAAAGTCACTGCAACTTGTTTCTGGCTAAACGTGATTTCTAGTTAAGCACTTACAAAATATAAGCCAACAAGGCTCCGGAGTTCACCCAACCTGTCACCCAAACTGTAAAAAGGGTATCAAAGAATTTTCTGGGAAATAAAGTCGACTGGTGTGATAACAACCACAGTACCCAAAAATGTCCAGTGGTCATGAAAAAATTGAGTCACTGACATCATATTCCCCAAATGTCCAGCAAGGTATTGAGGTAACCTTTATTTTACTTTACTTAGAGATATAAAAGTAAATGCGCTAAAAGTTTTCCTAGCTGTGTTAGTTTTCTCGACTTTTAAAAACATAATTTTAAAATGAGAGTACTTCCATTTTGTGATAAAATAAGGACACATGAATGTTTTCATCTAATTATATTGTGCACGCTAGTAAAGTTTTAGTAAACTTGCACTTATGGGAGGAAATGTTACAATATATCTCATGCTGGTATATCTATGCACGGAGAAATGAAAAAAAATATATATAAAAATTAAAAAAAAAAAAACAAACAATATAGTTAAAGCTTTATGCAATAAGTAGGGAGCCGCAATAGCTCAGTGGTTAGTGAACTGGACTACAAAGGACAAGAAGTAGGGTTCGATCCCAACCGATGGCTTCTGGGTTCACCCAGCCTTAAATGGGTACTGGATTTTTTTCTGGGAAAGTAAAGCAGCACGGGCGTAATACAGACCACATTACCCCAAAAATCATGTGTCGAAGGTCTGTCAAATTTATGGTCAATAACGACATATTCCCTATACGCCACTTGGCGTGACGGGGGCACTTTACTTTACTTACTTTTACGCAATAAGTGGACTACTCAAATTTGAACAATGTTTTGGCCCTATAGGTCGTCAACAGGAACAAACATACAACACACACACAGATATGGACTTATAACAAAATAATATATAATAAATAATGTAAAAAATAATAATAATTTAGAACTAGAATGTGAAATAAAAACATAAGAATAAAAGGTCTTTCCTTTTATTCTTATTTTTATTTTACAATCTAGTTCTAAATTATTATTTTTTTTATTATGTATTTTTTGTTTTAAATACAACGGAAAAGAAAAAGAAAAATAATAAAATTTATTAAAGAATAGCAGGAATTTGATGGACAGAGAAGAAAACAAGTAACGAAGTTATGAAATAGCTGAAAATGAAGAAAGAAACTATTTAATGTGACTTGAACAAAAAGAATTGAGTTTTCTGGAAACAAAGAGATACAGTCTATCTATCTTTCGTTCGCTCGAAGTATTGTCTATATCAGCAATGTCGTTTCCTGTATGAATTTTACTGTCTTTTGTAATTCTTGCAGTGGCCCATATAGTTTTGTCTGTAGTGTTGTATCTATGAGCCAATGGATTTTCCTCAGTCTACTATATTCAGTGCAGTCTTGAAGTATGTGTTCAGCAGTCTGGGGTGCCTGTCCACATGTACAAGTAGTAAAGAGATACAGTAAGTTCCTGAAGTCATATTGGAAGGGAAAATAAAAAGTACATGAGGCAGAAGCAGACTTGGGCTAAAATGGAATTATAATATTAAGAGAATTATATATGACTAAACACAATTAGAAAAAGACAAATGCAATTTTTGGGGCAACTTAAAAGACAACAGCCTACTAAAAGTAATATTGGAAGGGAAAATACAGGGTAATAGAGGCAGAGGCAGACCAAGACTAACATGGACGAGTAACATCAAAAGATGGACAAATCTGCCTAAGACAACATGCACCATCAAAGCAAGAGACAGAGCAGAATGACGTTCATGGTAGCCAACCTTGCTGCGGAGATGGCACCTGATGATGAATATTAAGAGAGGGACAGAAGAACAGTATGTACTATTAAGGCAAGAATGGACTTGCGCTCCGTGTTAACCAACTTTCAATGTGGAAACAGCACAAGATGATGATGATGAACACAAATTGAACTAAAATAGCAGCAGCAAACATGTCAGTAATATTGTTTTATAGGGTTTATGCTATGGTGTCAGCAAACCCATACTGATCAAGACTCAATTCTACCTCCGTGTGATAATCACATAAACTAGCTGCTCAGGCAGACCAAGTGAATCTTCTTTTTTTTTCTCTTTCTCTTGTATCCGTTTGGGTGTCAAGGGAGATGCAAAGTTCTAGTTCTAGTCCTTTTGGGGGTTTCAATCATTGTCAACTGATGCTATTGTTGTGTGTCTATGATGTTGTCTGGCCATCTGACTCTGCCTCTTGCTATTCTCCCTTCTCCTAGTAATCTCATCAGAATTTTTGTAGCATTGAGTAGGAGATCAAAAAGAGAAGACAAACCCAGCACGCACAAGTATGCTCATTATGAAGTATGACACATCTTATAATGAAAAGATTTATTTTACATTAGGGAGGTGAGGCTGTTATTTTGCATGATATTTTTTTTTAAATCAAACACACACACACACAAAAACAGTAGATATTAGAGACAGAAATTGTATACCTGGTCTCCAACAAGTATGTAGTGTGTGAAGAAGTGGCCTTTCACCCCCTCTGAGATTAAAGCGCTTCCGTCTCCAGGGTGAATTTCGATAATTTTCATATCTGCTCTGTGAACAAGACTGGAAAAGAAAGAAGACAGAGAAAGATGATAATGATAATGATAGTTTTGATATAACAGGAAGTGAGGTACTAAATGCGATTACTGATAAATAACCAGAAATAGAAGAGATATCAATCTAATTAAGCAAAGTCCTATAAAACCCTTATTGGAGCATAGGCCCACAGACAAGGTCACTCCATCCATCCTTATTTAAATTATTTTCTCTACTTCTCTCTCTAGTCTAGGCCAGTGTTCTTTAAGGGCTTCCCTAACTTGTCTTCTCCATGTATTTCTGAGACTTCCTGGTTTTATCTTTCCTTTACATTCGAGATTTACATTCGAGCTATGGACTAAGCAATGTTTACTTTGAATACCACGATATATATTATTTCAGCGAGTTGGCGGATTTTTGAAAGTGTATTCAGGGGTTTGAAAATAGATGTTTGTTCACAGTTCGTTAACCTTCGCTGTGGATAGAGTCGTTAAATTGATGGCTTAGTTTAAGACCTTGGTTGCTAAGGACCTAACTTGTGCAAACGGATGGCATTGGCAAGGATCATTTTGAACCTATGAAGTGGGCTCGTTTTGTGTTTAACTCAAAAGCATATGTGCTTTTTTTTTTAACCAAAGACTTTTTTGGGGGGGACTCAATGAAGATATCCCCGATGGAAGAATAAATTGTACTATTAGTCCCATAAATGATTCGCTTCCAGAGGTTTATGATGTAAACAAAGCAGTTTTGTCATTGCAAGTGAATAATGTCCACACCTATAATTGGTCGGGATTGGGTAGCAGCAGCAGCTTTATAGCGAACACAGAAAACATCACAGGATTGTGCTGTTCTGAAACAGCTATGCCATGCTACCCTAGAATTGCCTTTAATGGGATTACTGTGACCACAAACCACGCTCCATGTGTGTGCCACATATTTACACCCCAGAAAGAAATTCTGAATATAACATCCTGTGCCTTCTGTGATATTAATGACCAGGAGCCTCCAGTATGATTGATACAACTGTTGCACCAAGCACTTCATCAGCAAAGCCATATTTATGGAATGTTCATCTGACATTGTTCTTGAATGATGTCCAAGATAATGAGACATCAGAATCGTGTGGCGGCAGCTACAAGAAGGGAGCGGAGAACATCATCAATTGTGTTTTTACTAACTACAGGTCATGTGGCTTCTGTTGGATTGGAAATGATAACTTACCACCCCTGTGTGTCTATATGTTTGGAATTGGAGTCATCAATGATGGCCTAACATCATCAAGTGCTACGACGATCATCATTTTCGGGAGGACGTAAACTCCCATGGTATATGGTGGATAGGCGGCAGGAACCATTGAAGGCTATGTCTGAAAAGTGTTCCTTCTTGCAGTTTCCTCATATTCCAAGTCCGGCTTGTTGCAGGAGCTACTGAGTTAAGTGCTCTGTGCACACCGTGAGCTGTGTGTCTCATCCGTTTTGATCCTGCTTCGATATCCCGCTTGTTTACGATGAATGATGATATCGTATGGACAGGGAACAGTTGGCTGTGTTCACTTTCTGCGCGGTTTCGCCTTATGTCTTTTGGCGTGTGCTGAGACTGCTACGATGGGGACTACAGATACCTTTCTTTGTTTGGGAGATGAGTTAGTAATTCGGATGATTCCACTGGCACGGGCGGTTGAGCAATTATGGATTTTAATTCGTTTGCTGTGATGCCGAGGCCTTCCATAACCAATAACCAATAATCTTTCCTTGTTGGTTCCATGACAGTGTCTGTCTTTCTATGCTGGCATAAGGTTTCCTTAGTGTTCAATCCATCTCTTTTTCTTATTCATATTCTCGGTAGGAACAATCAGACCGTAATCTTTGGAAACACACTCTAAAGCCCCAACTCAAACAAGAAGCAGACATATTCAAAGAACAAGAGAATACACGGCAAAAGAAAATAAAACATAATATTTCTAGGGGTATTGAAAAGTCGATAGTTAACTATGACTGACGGAGGCTACTACTAGTCCTGATTGGCTCTTGTATTGTTATTTCCCAGATATCTTAATTTCTGATCTTGTCATACCATACGATGATCAAAATGTTTTGTAAGAGATAGCAAATGTTAACAGATAAGAGCTTGTGAGAAAACAGAGTAGAATATTTTAACAATAGGAGGTTGTGGCGTAAAAGCTGTCGAAAAATATAAGAGGCAGTGACAGCTGGCTGAGAAATGAGGTCTAACACCATACATCATCATCATGTACCGGGCCTGCTGGCGTAGGTGATCATATCTCTCCACAACTTTCTATCTCGACAGTTATTTATCATTTCTGTTGTTGACCTTTTGCCAAGCCATTCTCTTAAGTTGTCTGGTATCTTTTCTCTTTGCTTCCCTCTATCTCTTCGTCCCTCAATTTTCCCAGTTGTTGCAATATATTCCAGCTGTTCTCTTCTCATTACATGGCCAAAAAATGATGATTGTTTCTTCCTAATATTGGAAATTAGCTCTCTTTTTGCTTTGGCCTCTTTCAGAATGTTTTCATTACTCTTCTTAGCTGTCCATGGTGTTCTCAACGTTCTTCTGTAAAACCACATTTCTACAGACTCCAGTGACTTTCTTGTTTGTTGTCCTATCGTTCATGATTCGCATCCATATGTTAAGACTGGCTCTACATAATATTTAAGAACTGTCTTTCTTGTTTCTATTGTCAAAAATGGATTGCATAGTACCTTCCTCATCTTTTGGAAAGATGCTTTTATCTGAGCCATTCTGCATCTCACCTCTTTTGTACATCTTCCGTCTGAGGTTAACAAAGTTCCCAAATATTTAAATTCATTTACCTGTTTTAGTATTGTTCCACTTGTATTTATTTTGCACTGAGATGATCTCTTTTTCTTTGTTGTTACCATTACTTCTGTCTTTTTGCTATTAAGGCTGAGTCCTTTATTTTTGCTTTCTTTCACTATAACACCATACAGTTTGCACGTAATTACTACTACGAACATATATAGACAAGAATAACATCATTTATTAAAAGAGGGAAATCAAATATTAGTGTTCAGTATTAGTATCTATTTTTGGTGGCCAGATACCAATTTCTGGAGCTCTGGTATTTACTTTTGGAGACCAGATACCAATTTCTGGAGCTCGGGTATTTATCTTTGGAGGCTGGATACAAATTTGTTAAAACTGGGTATCTATTTTTGGAAGACAGATACCAATTTTTGAAAACTGAGTATCTATTTCCTGAGGTCAGAAACCAATTTTTAAAACTGGGTATCTATTTTCAGAGGCCAGATACCAATTTTTGGATGCTGGGTATCTATTTTAGGAGGCCAGATACCAATTTTAGGAAGCTGGGTATCTATTTTCTAGACTAAGTAAGTTCCAAAGCCATGTCTGTTAAGAAAAAAATTCATCATAAATGGGAATTGCCAACAAACTATCTGGTCAGCAGATGAATGCTCTAAAGACGACAAAGTGTACTGAGATATAGAATAATGCCTGCACAAGGCCTCAGTGGATATGCATCTCAAGATTGCATTTCAAATTAATGTTTGTCAAAGTTTCTTAACTTTGTGTTATTATGGTTTTAGATTAAAGAATAGTAAACTTTTCGAGTCGAAGATAGCACATAAGGTAGCACATAGGGTATACATAAGGTAGCACATAAGGTAGTACATAGGGTAGCACACAGGGTAGGAATTCTAGGTTTTCCATGTTCAACTATTTTTACTATTAAAAGTCAGTCTTTAAGCAGAATCTGCAATGTATTTCACCACATGTCCTTGTTCTGGGTAAGCCTCTAAACCTTGGCAAGGCAGTTAACACCTGCTGTTGTTGCCTCTCATGTCTGTGTTTCCATAGGCTGGCCGCATTTTTATTTTCTTTCATCCACTGTTTCCAATCTGAGGGCTTGCTTTGCAGTTCTTTTCTTATCCTTTCTCATCTCATGGCCAACATAGGCCCAAATTCTTTAGAAGAACAGAAATGTTTAAAAATAAGTGGTCACAAAGACCTATACTCTATGATAAACTGAAAATCTGTTGATGATGATGATGAATTTAACAATTACTCACCGATACACTACGCCCTCAGAAATTACTATTTTTAGTTTCCCATGTTGGAACTCTCCAAAACTGGAGACTGAAGTTTCGTTTGTATCATTGTTATAGCAATGTGTTGAAATGTGGTTATGCTGAAAAGGGCAGGTAACTGGCAAAGGGAGTGGAACTGTTGTGTATGTACAGTTCTTGTCACTGGTTTTCAATTCTGTTTTCACTATCTGAAGTCTTCTAATGGTAGATGGGTCAGAGGGTAAATTTTCATCTGGAAAATAACAAGGGTTGCCATTAGTACACTGTAGTTATTTTTTACAGAATATTGTTTCACAACCATTTTTCAGTCGCAACCTACTTTTATAATAACCAAGCAACATGCAGTGAATCCCCACTCCCCTAAAATGTGCATTTAAAAAAGGTTATTTTTCAAAATTATAAAATTATATTAAATTATAATTCTAATCCAATATTTAATGTGATGTATTTGCAGCTGAACAACCATCTATAGAATTCACTGGTGAGTTTTTGTTAGTTATCAACAACAATAACTCTTTCCGTATGGAAGCTTTTTATCAAAGCAACAGAAGAGATTTCTGAGACAAAATTTGTCATGGTTTTAAGAATCAATCTATATATTTATCTAACATATTATATATTAATTTTTAGATAAATAGTGTGGGACAGACATGGGACACTCTGAAGGATGGCCATGGGTCATGTTAAGTTGAAGAGTTCAACTGTTGCCCTAAAATACACAAGGTGTACCAGCCAGTTCCTGTTGGACTGTGGTCATGGAGTAGAAAAAAAAATACAGAAATGCTCTGGTCATCCCAGATGTAATGACTACCTGATTCATAAGTTAATTACAGTAAAGCAACCAGGACATTGCTCATCAGAAATGATCAACGGCCCAGAAAGCGAAAACAGAAAAGTGTGTGGTACACATGAGGCATATTCAGACCATGAAAGACGAATATGGCAGACCACCGTGAAAGAGATTGGGGTCTCATCCCATAACACTCCAAAGAAAGCCTTCTAACTATTGTTTTAAGAACGAACTAAAAATAGCTACATGGAATGTTAGGACCTTATACCAACAAGGAAAATTAGAAAATCTTATAGTAGAAGCAGAGCGATTAAACATAGATATTTTAGGCATATCAGAAACAAGATGGAAGGAAAGTGGATACATACAAGACAATAAATCAACCTGCACCATCAAAACAAGAAACAGAGTGGAATAGCGATCCATGGTAGCCAACCTTCGCTGCGGAGACGGTACTCAATGATGATGAACCAGGACGTGCACTGACCACCTCATGTCTAAGAAAGTATTGTGTAGTTTAAAACCAGGTGGCTGGGTAGTCTAGAGGTACAATGTCAGCCTCTGGGTAGTCTAGAGGTACAATGTCAGCCTCTGGGTAGTCTAGAGGTACAATGTCAGCCTCTGGGTAGTCTAGAGGTATAATGTCAGCCTCTGGGTAGTCTAGAGGTATAATGTCAGCCTCTGGGTAGTCTAGAGGTACAATGTCAGCCTTTGGGTAGTCTAGAGGTACAATGTCAGCCTCTGGGTAGTCTAGAGGTACAATGTCAGCCTCTGGGTAGTCTAGAGGTATAATGTCAGCCTCTGGGTAGTCTAGAGGTACAATGTCAGCTTCTGGGTAGTCTAGAGGTACAATGTCAGCCTCTGGGTAGTCTAGAGGTACAATGTCAGCCTCTGGGTAGTCTAGAGGTACAATGTCAGCCTCTGGGTAGTCTAGAGGTATAATGTCAGCCTCTGGGTAGTCTAGAGGTACAATGTCAGCCTCTGGGTAGTCTAGAGGTACAATGTCAGCCTCTGGGTAGTCTAGAGGTATAATGTCAGCCTCTGGGTAGTCTAGAGGTACAATGTCAGCCTCTGGGTAGTCTAGAGGTACAATGTCAGCCTCTGGGTAGTCTAGAGGTACAATGTCAGCCTCTGGGTAGTCTAGAGGTACAATATCAGCCTCTGGGTAGTCTAGAGGTACAATGTCAGCCTCTGGGTAGTCTAGAGGTACAATGTCAGCCTCTGGGTAGTCTAGAGGTACAATGTCAGCCTCTGGGTAGGAAGGACCTGGATTCAAGCCCACCCCTAGCAATGCTAATTTTTCAAAAATAGGAAAATTAATCCCTCTTGGATTCTTGGAATCATGGTCTCTTTATGGTGGTTGGTTGCGTTCGCCCGATGACTAAAGTATTCTAGAGTATCGTAGTAGACTAGAATTCCTCTTCATCATCCGCCCTTACAAGGATGTAGTGAGCGTGTCTGCATTGTGTTGTGGTTTGCAGTTTAACTGTTATATTTGCGCCTTTCGGCCCAACACATCTGACTTCAGCACAACATTTTTGAGTACCGGGTTGTCTTCCCTCTTCGATCCCCTGCACACTTGGCCAGACTAGACAGGTTAGTCTGTTACTGGAGGCACCACGGAGAGATGGAGTAGGGTCTGGATAGTTTTGGTTCACCGATCCTGGCGCAAGCCGTCAGCTGTGGGTCACTAACAACTTCCAACTCTGGTGCTGGTTGGCGCGCTTTTTATGACGTTAGCCTCACCTGATTTTTTTAGGTAGTGAGATCTGATGTCTAGCCTTCTTAGATGACGGCAATAAACAGGTCTCATGTGCACTCGCACATGTTAAAGAACTATAGGCAGCTAAAATAACCAAAATAGTAGGCCCCAAAATTTGGATGCTGCTCTGGTAAAATTGTCAGCAAAAACCCATTCACCCACACTGTGAATACCAGGCCACACTTTGGGCTGTGTGCATGTCAGTCTGGATTCCTCTCAGATTTTCATGAGGAGGTTATCAAAGCAGTAATGGATTCGTCTAGTTTTCAGTGATGATGATTCTAACAACAACTTTAAAACATTATTAATGCCATTATGACATAGGCTGTGTAGAGGGACTATTTTTCCTTACCCGTCAAATTTGTCACTTCAAATGTCATCTTCAAAGGATGGATCCACATAATGGGGCATTCATTTCTAGAGAAATGTTTCGTTGTCCAAACATAGCATTCTCTTTGCTCATTTTCAACATCATCTTTCAGGTTTGCTTGAAAGTTATCTGAACATTTTTCTGCCGATTCAGCAGATGAAACATTAACATTGTGTGATTCTGTCTCAGAATGAATGTACCTAGAATTGGCTTTAAAATCTAAAAATCTGGCATCACTCTCTCCAGTGTTGTTGTTGGGATTTAATTCAGAGCCAGACTGGATTTTGTGACCAACTATATTTGAATTTTCCATTTTGTCAGAACATGAAAAAACTGAATTAAACTTCTCTGCATCTGCATTCTCTAATAGCTGGGTTTTGGATGAAGCTGTTTTAAAACAATCACTATCTGTAAGTAATGGAAGTTTATTATTAACAGAATTGGACAATTCTTTTGAATGTTTTATATTAAGATCACACTTAATTATTTCACCCTTGCTTTGGGGTTTTTGGTTTCCAAGAAATGAACTGCTTAGAGACACATTCATATTTATATGCATTCTGTCTAATTTCTTAGAATTAGTCATATCCTGAATATCATAAGGGCTAGAGGTGTATTGTGTGGGTGAGCTGTGTCTTTTTTTATGCACAAAATCGTGCTCGTGGAAACTTTCCGTCAGTGCCTCATGGGTTAAAGTTGTGTCAAAGTCTATCGTTGTTCGAAGTCCATCAGGAGTAGAGGATCTGCTAATGCTCGAGATATCATGAGAATCTGAAGAGGCATTTGAAAATGGAATTGATGGCTTATGATTCTGTTCTTTAGGTAATACAGTGTCACAAGACATGTGGTTTAACTCTGCAGGTTGGTTTTCACTGTTCTGAATATCTGAGATCTGAGTAGAAATATTAAAGGGATCTTTTTTGTTCTCTAATGAATTGTGTAAATTAATTGCTTTGTTCTCCGATGAATTGTGTAAATTAATTGCTTTGTTCTCCGATGAATTGTGTAAATTAATTGCTTTGTTCTCCGATGAATTGTGTAAATTAATTTCTTTGTTTTCTGAGTCCACTCCTTGTGCTTCAAGTCTTTGTCCTGAATTAAAACAATTTTGTGTTGCAAAGATGGCTGACTGTGCATGTTCCGAGTTATGTAATGTTTCTGGCAGAATATTTTCAACATTCAATTCCTGCATGTTACTGATGCTACCATTGAAATTTAAATGATGTACATCACAAACAAATTTATCATTTTTTATCTGCGTATTTTTTAAATGATCAGTTATTTCAAATGGGTGAATTATAGCTTCATTTGGTTTTGATACATATTTGATTTTGTCTGAAGATTCTTTCTCAGATGAAGGCTGAAACGATCTCACAGAAGATCTGGACTCTAATTGATGTACTAAAGAGTTCTTTGATTTACTGCTCTCCTCACTGATTCTAGAAAGATAGCACACAGTAAAGTCATGTCCATGAGGAGAGATAATTAAAGAAGCAAACTCATCAATGGAGGTAATTCTTCTGCTGCCATCTGGTAACACTTCAATTTTAGCTTCTTCTGGTAGTTTAGGCCAGGCGATGCTTTCAATCTTGGCATAGAGAGCCTGTGGGGATAAAAGTTTTGATAACATTACAGATTTGTTATTTCAACACAATAAAATGGTGGTAAATGTTATATGAATGAGATAATAATTTACTGAACGTAAAATTCTTATCACAAAGCAGAAAATTAAACTTCAAGACAAACCAAGAATGAAATAAAATGGGAAACTAAGTAATTAAGAAAAAATGAAAATATGTGACTACAGCCTGCAAAATGAGGTGGTTGAGGTTGAGAAAGATAACAAACAACACAAATATAGATTGAATATCCAATATGAAAATCAGAGAACAAATTTGAATTAATCCATGCCTGAAAAAAAAAAAAAAAAAAATATATATATATATATATATATATATATATATATATATATATGTATATACACATACAAACAACAATGAAATGAGTTCGGACATGTGTGGTAAAAATGAGATCAGATAAAACAACATAAAAAGGATTCTGCCTTAAACAATAGGACAGTGAGCAAGAGGTAGATCAAGGAAGAGACTATTTAATGAAATAACAGACATGCAACCAAAAGAACAAGCAATACAACACCTACAGACATTAGATTATATTAGACACTTCTTTTTTGACAATTAAACAGCAGAGGGACAAAAATAAAGAAAGAATATGTATCAAAAGTAACAAATATAAATGCACAGACACACTGGAATGAGTTCAATCTAATATTAATTACATAGTGTGTGTTAAAAAAAGCAATTTTTGTGAAGGCACTACTTAATTACATTATAACACATTTGTTGCATATCTGTAGCAGAAATTGGCTGATGTAGTTTAATCCTGATTGTTTTTCCTCTGAGCACTTTCCTCCAAATTCAGTAAGATCTCAGTGTGCATCTTGTTTGACATGCTTTGTTAGCTTATTAGTTAATACAATTACATTCACTACTTGGGAAACCCCCAAAATGTGATGTTTGCTGTTTCAACAGACATCAAAGATTATGACTGCAGATTGTTCACTGCTTAAATGTTCCGTTCTAATGTTATTTTTGGAATGAATTAGTGGAACAGATTCTAAACAAACGAGGAAATTAGAGAAATCGCCAATCAACCACTAAAATCAGTAATCAAGAAAAGACTTTGGATATATGATGAGAAGAAATAATAACCAAATAGCAAAGCAAGCCCTCAAGTGGGAAACAACAGAAAGGAGAAAAAGCGGTCGATCCAGTGAAACACTGAAAACATTGATCAGAGAGGCAAATGGCGAGATTTGATAAAAGATCTTTGCAAGGATTGAGACTGCTAGAAAGAAAATTTTGAAACAGGGAAAGAGTATCTGAGTCTATGTCCTATGAGCCAACTACGGTTCGAAAGGTCGATAGAATGTTATTTTTACTTGTAAAATGTAAAATCTTATATTCCACACAATCTTCATTTTACATATTTTATTGTAATTCTGTTTCTTCTTTATTTGCTAAACAGATTGTATTGTAGTGTGTTTTGTATCTAGTGGGCCAAATACATCCATCTTCAGCATGTGCATTTACTTATTTGGACTTGGACTGCTTCCCTAGCCATTGCTTTCACTTTACCTCGCACCAACTGTCTGTACTTGGAGTTATTCACCCTAGTATAGCAGCGTTATCAAACTAGTACATTTTTCTACACAATTTTGTGTATATTACACAATGTGTGTGTGTGTGTGTGGGGGGGGGGGGGGGGAGAAAGAAGAGAGATTATGACTGGGTGGTCCAGAGGTAAAACATCGGGCTCTGGACAAGAAGGTCCCGGGTTTGATCCCTACCATAGTCAGTTGGAATTTTTCAAAAATCAAATCCATGGTTTCTTCTTGGCGTTACCTCCCTGATCTCTGGGTAGTGAGATTCGATGTTTAGCCCTCTTGAGAAAAAAAAAAAAAACACAAACAGGAGGTTCTGCCTGCACTCATGCATATTAAAGAACCCACGGCAGTTTAAAGTTGAAAAAAGTAGGTCAAAAATTGTCACTGCCCGACAAAATCTACTCATCCATCCCAAAGATGGATAAAGGTAAAGGTAAAGTAAGGTAAAGGTAAAGTAAGGTAAAGGTAAAGTAAAGGTAAAGTAAAGTAAAGTAAAGTAAAGTAAAGGTAAAGTAAGGTAAAGGTAAAGTAAAGGTAAAGTAAGGTAAAGGTAAAGTAAAGTAAAGGTAAAGTAAAGTAAAGTAAAGGTAAAGTAAAGTAAAGGTAAAGTAAAGTAAAGGTAAAGTAAAGTACGAGACTTGGACCGGCGTCTTAGCATGCGAGTTTACACCCATATGTGCTCGGCCGCCTATCCAGAAATTTCTGTATAGTGTCGTCTCAAGCATTGAAACTCAGATGCGAGGCAAAATTCCTCACCTTCCCAGGGTAATACCCTGGTACCCATTTCTGCCAATGGCTGGGCCGACCGTGGGGGTATTTTTTTTTCCAACCACGAGTACAATTCACACTGCTTCCAGCGAGAATCAAACACGGGTTGTCCAAACGTCGGTACTCCAGTCGGGTGGGTTTCCCAACTCGGCTACCGAGGTCCCATCCCAAAGATGGATGTGTCAAGCCAAAAGACGCAAATATTGTGGCTATGACACAAACTAGTGACAGAACGCATCCATGCCCACTTAATGAGTGAATGCTAAGAAAAAGAGGTCAAAGAAGGAGAGGGGTGTTATACAGAGGTAAGACATCAGCCTCTTAACAGAAGGCCCTGGATTTCAATCCTGACAAAGGTGGTGGCGATAGTAAATTTTCTCTTTGTGGCTAAACTCTCCCCCCCCCCCCCAGTCTCTGAGTAGTGAGATCCAACATCTAGCCCTCTCTGTGTAGTGAGATCCAACATCTAGCCCCCTCTTGGCAGTGAGATCCAATGTCTAGCTCTCTCTGGGTAGTGAGATTCGATGTCCAGTCCTCTCTCAGCAGTGAGATCCGATGTCTAGCCCTCTCTGTCTCTGGGTAGTGAGATCCGATGTCTAGCCCTCTCTGTCTCTGGGTAGTGAGATCCGATGTCTAGCCCTCTCTGGGTAGTGAGATCCGATGTCTAGCCCTCTCTGGGTAGTGAGATCCGATGTCTATCTATCACTGAGATCTTGTTCACACTGTTAAAGAACACTACCCTTGGCAGTTAAAAATTTAAAAGAACAGGCAAAAATGGCCACTGTCAAGGCAAAATTATTAAGAAAATGAAAATTTACCCATGCCAAAGATGGATCCGTCAAGTCAAAAAGTGTAGGTATAGCTTATTATAAAATGCGCATCACATCATCAGGGACCTCGGTAGCCTAGTTGGGAAAACCACCCGACTGAGCTACCGACGTTCAGACAGCCCGTGTTCGATTCCAACTGGAAGCAGTGTGAATTGTACTCGTGGTTGAAAAAAAAATAACCCCGCGGTCAACCCAGCTGCTAGTAGACATGGGTACCAGGGTATTACTCTGGGAAGGTGAGGAATGCCACCTCCATTGCAAGTTTCGATGCTTGAAGCGACACTATCCAGAAGTGTCCACACCCACTTAAAAGGTTAACACTCAAGAAGAAGGGAAATCCTGTCAAAAGATACTATGTGATGAGTTTGAGAAAGAAGTCAGAGTAATCAAAATTTGAAGAGAAGAAAAGGCAGAAGTCAAGTACAAAATATAACAGCAAAATAATTAAATGGGTTTGATTCACCACAATGTCCTCTTTTGGAAGCAGATCCTCACATAGGTATGATCGTTCTGCAAATCTGTTTCTGAAATCTAGAGCTTGAATTACTTTATGTCTGTGTTCACTTGTCACAAATCTTGTACGTTTCTGGGTTTTGACTGGTTGGCCTGAAATTACAATTGTTCACATAAGTTCTTACACACACCCCATATAAATGTTCATATTTCACTCACATGATTGTACAATGACAAGCTAAGAAGAGCAATGAAAACGTTCTGAAAGAGGCCAAAGCAAAAAGAGAGTTAATTTCCAATATTAGGAAGAAACAATCATCATTTTTTGGCCATGTAATGAGAAGAGAACAGCTGGAATATATTGTAACAACTGGGAAAATTGAGGGACGAAGATATAGAGGAAAGCAGAGAGAAAAAATACCAGACAGCTTAAGAGAATGGCTTGGCAGAATGTCAACAACAGAAATGATAAATAACTGTCGAGATCGAAAATTGTGGAGAGACATGATCACCTATGCCAGCAGGCCCGGTACTTGATGATGATTTCACTCACAATTATACAGTGTTATGCAACCACAAATGAGGCAGAAGATGAAATTAAAGATGAATTTTTACCATCAACTTTAACAACTTATAAATAAAATACCTAAACATGATACTTTCATTGTAATGGGTGAATTTAAATGCTTTGTGTAACTTGGAAGCTGCATAGATCAAGGGGACACTGGGAAAGTAATTAGAATCAGAATAGCTAAGGCAGCAATGACTTTCAGCAGCCTTGATAAAATATGGAAATCAAAATTACTAAGCACAAAAACAAAGCTCCGGATTTTCACATCAAATGTATTTTTCACCCTTATGCATGCGAGAGCTGGTAAACAACTAAAGAAAGAGAAAGTAAATTGGATGCATTTGAAAACAAAAAATGCCTCAGGAAAATATTTTGTATACCATGAAATTAATTCAAGACTAGTGCAGAAATAAGAGAAAAAAAACATTATAAAAAAATATTAACTATAATCACGAAAAGAAGTTGGCCATATGTTGGCCATGTGATGACAAGGGATAACAAAAGAATCTCAAAGCAGGCCATCAAATGGGAATCAGAGGGTAAAAGAAAAAGAGGCAGACTAGAGAAACACTTAAAAGAACATTAAAGTGAGAGGCAACAACACCAAACATCAGCTCCAAGATTGAGCAACTCGCCCAGAACAGATCAGTGTGACAAGACACCATGCAGGTCCTGTCCAAGGTCTGACAGTTGAAAGATCGTCGTACCCAAGAGTCTAGAATTTTTGCCCTATGTGCAGTCTGTGGCTGGAAAGGATAATAGATAGATAGATCAATGTTTTATGAAAAGACCAATGTACCATGATTTGTTTCAACTTGACCACTTTGTTCATTGTTCTTACTTTCCAGAAACTCAGTCTTGTCTTGTATTTTGCATTCAGGACATGCGTAGTAATACCAATGGATATCCTTTGGCTTTTATCACTGCCAGTCAAGTAGTCCTATACTGTTGTTTCTGAAATAAGTACTCCTTTTTATACCAAAAGGGTTATCAGCCTATTGCTATAACCCCATCCTGAAGAACCATGGTGTTCTAGTTTGTCAAATTGCTTCAAGTACTAAAAGAGAAGGCTTTGAAGTTAGCTATCTTCTTCTTCTTTCCTTCCTCATTTGCCTTTCAGCGTCACGGGGAGATATAATTTGCGGTCTTTTGCTATTCTGTTCGCCTCTGCTGCTGTTATGTTTCTTAGTGCTTCTAATATTCCATCAATCCATCTTTTTCGTAGTCAACCCTTGGGTCTGGTGTTCTCAAAATGTTTGTTCAAGGCTCGTTGTGTTGTGTTTTGATCTTTCTGCCTTGTGATGTGGCCAAACCATTTTATCTGTTGTTTCCTTATATATTCTATGGCGGGGGCTATTCCTAGCTTTTTTCTCAGTTCTTCATTTCTGATCATATTTCTCAGATTGTTTCCTGTCATTTGTCTAACACATTTAATTTCTGTAGAGGTTTTTTCTTATTGTTCTTGCATCTAAAGTTGGCTATGGACTACATAATATGAAGGAACTATGAGGTGCCATGTGCCGAGAAGATTACAAATCTTTTATGAGAAGCTGAAAGGTTAATGATAATGTGTTATCTTAGCTTTCTTTAAGATTTGCTTGTTTAAAATCTGTTTAAAAAACAACAGATAAAATGGTTTGGCCATGTGACAAGGCAGAGTGATCAAAAAACAACACAACGTGCCCTCAATAAATGTTTTGAGAACACCAGACCCAAGGGTCGACCACGAAGAAGATGGATTGTCGGAATATTAGAAGCACTAGGAAAGAAGAGCAAAATGCTGCAAACTATAACTGCCCTTGATGCTGGAAGGCAAATGAGAAAGGAAAAAAGAAGAAATCTGTTTAGAAAGTTGTTTTTACAATTTCTCAATTCAGAGTAAAATTAATTATATTTTGCACTAGAATATTTATAATTGATGGAATCTTGTGACAAAGTGATTAGTACACTCATCTGCTGACCAGTTGGTAGTCTGTGATTTTAATCCCAACTACGGCAAGTCCACCCAGTCTCTTTAATTGGAGACAACATTTTCTTCTACGGAGGTAGTAACTAGATATTACACTTACAACAACATCCATAATTGGGCCATTGAAAAAATATATGCATTAACACTATCAATGGTATTCTTCTTCTTCTACCTTTTTAGCTCCCAATGTGGATCATAGGTTTTCAACAAACACTTTCCAAGTCATTCTGTTTTTTGCCATTCTTTTAAGATCATTCCATGTCCTCCCCATCATCTTCATCGCTGCTTCAATCTGTCTTCTCCAAGAATTCCTTGGTCTTCCTCTTTGTCTTTTCCCCTGGGGATTCCAAAAAAGGGCCTGATGTGTAATACTCTCAGTTGGCTTCCGTAGTGTGTGTCCTATCCAGCGCCATCGTCTTCGCTGTATCTCTTTATCCACTGGTGTTTGACTGGTACATTTCCATAATTCTATGTTAGTGATTTTGTCCTGCCATTTCTATCCCTTTATCCTGCGTAAGCATCCATTAATGAAAGTCTGTATCTTCGTGATTGTCAATTTTATTCTCCATGTTTCACAGCCATATAATAGGACCGCCTTAACATTTGAGTTGAAAATTTTTATTTTAGTATTTAACCTAATTTCTTTGGATTTCCATATGTTTCCCAGTGCAATGAAAGCTCCTCTTGCTTTTGATATCCTTATTTTGGTATCATTTTCTGTTCCTCCCTCTTTATCTATATCAATGGTATTGCAGTTAGCATATCATTTGAAAAATATTAGCAAAGCTTTACATATCTGACAGCATTTGTTGTTGTGAACACCAGCTTCATATCTCTAGCAAAGTCCAGAGGGACTGAATTTTGTGTGAATACCACCCTTCCTTATCTTCACACTGGCAACTGTGTGCTCAAGGTGTCCCTTTTGTTGAAATGAAAGTATGCAAACATTTTTTTTCTGAAAAAAATTGTTTGTGAAAAGAAAGAGAGCACTGAGCAACATACCATGTTTTGAGTGTTCTCTTCTCTCCAATGCATCGTGATGAATCATTGTAGATCCACATGGTGATAGCTCAAGACAAGAGCCATCAGAATACCTTATCTCAACAGCATCACTTGTGTACAAAATCATCAAAACAGGAATCGGTGCCATTCTCTCAAGTAGAAATAACACCTAGAGTAAGAAGAAAGAAAACCACAAACTTTTAAGATATTGAAAATTAGTCTTACTCATTTTTAAATCATCTTTCTTTTTTTTTACTAGAAATTTTAACTATTGATTTAAAAAAAAAATTGTGATACAACATACATCATTATCATCCTAATCAAGTACCGGGCCTGCTGGCGTAGGTGATCATGTCTCTCCACAACTTTCTATCTCGACAGTTATTTATCATTTCTGTTGTTGACCTACTGCCAAGCCATTCTCTTAAGCTGTCTGGTATTTTTTCTGTTTGCCTCCCTCAATCTCTTCGTCCCTCAATGTTTCTAGTTGTTACAATATATTCCAGTTGTTCTCTTCTCATTACATGGCCAAAAATGATGAATGTTTCTTCCTAATATTGGAAATTAGCTCTCTTTTTGCTTTGACCTCTTTCAGAACATTTTCATTACTCTTCTTAGCTGTCCATGACATACATACGTATACAAAAAAGTATCATGTGTTGAATAGACAATGATCAGAAGAGACAACAAGAGAATCTCTGTAGTGTTGTATCTATGGGCCAATGGATTTTCCTCAGTCTACTATATTCAGTGCAATCTTGAAGTATGTGTTCAGCAGTCTGGGTGCCTGTCCACATGTACAAGTAGTTGATGTGCCGATCTTGAATTTTGTATACATGTGACTGTGGAGTCGATTGTGTCCTGTTCTGAGGCGTATAATGATAACTTG
Source organism: Megaustenia siamemsis (assembly GCA_032433765.1). Classification (NCBI taxonomy): domain Eukaryota; kingdom Metazoa; phylum Mollusca; class Gastropoda; order Stylommatophora; family Ariophantidae; genus Megaustenia; species Megaustenia siamemsis. Next base: position 16,804,600 of record JAVIAB010000108.1, read on the forward strand.
TTCATAGCTATTCATATTATGAAAGGCATCCTGATTTGGGGCTTGTGGTCCTCTGATTGATTTGATTATCTGTTTCTTATGATGGTATGTAACTGATCTAGTTGTGTGCCTGTTGAACCTTCCTTTGCCAACTGATCTGCTTTCTCAACTACTAGTAGTAATTCTAAGTAAGTGTTATACTCACTGTACTTTACAATTTTACTAAAATTACTTTAATTTAATAAATAAATTATTTATTAATATTAATTTTGAAAAGCATACATTTTATTTAATCAATCTGGTAATTTACATGAGTCTAGTTTTTAGTGTCCCGCCAAGCCCAAGCTTTTTCTGGCCAAATGAGTGATATCCCCTCGCTAACCAGACAGAGTTGAATTATCAATTGTTTCTAGTTGTTACGCAATTAATTAATTTGTTGTTTTCAATATAAGGATTAGGGTTAGTTGTAAGCTATTCTATAACCCTAAACTAACCCTGCTGGCAATTTGTGCTAAAAAAAATGAGATTCAGATTCGATAGCGACAAAATAAAAGTCGTGCAAGGGTATCACGGTATACTCCCGGAGCAGAAATAAGTTGGGACACTAAACTCGTAAATTACCAACAATCTTTTAAGAATGATTTTGTTGGGTTAAACTAACAAAATATCGTAAATTAAAAACGGTTGTTACCTAAGTCATTAGCTTAATAAGAACTTAGACAGTCCCGCCTTCCGCCATGATGGCTTGCCTAGTGACAGGTTCCTGCACGTATCGACCAATGAAAACAACAAGACTTCTATCATCATCAAGCGCCATGACGAATGGCATGGAGACGGTCATACTACATCCACAGTGTCTATCCATACGCTGTCAGTCTAGTTTTAGCTTAGCGAATCAATTCAGAGGAAGAGGTATGTTTACAGCACTCGGGAAAAAATGACAAATAATCAACAGCAGAAAAAAATATGGACCAAAGCAGGATCTGAATTGATTCGCTGATTATTGCCTCGGAAGTTTCCCTCTATAATAATTTCCTTTATTAATTATTTGTCTCCATTTTTAGCTTAGTTTAATCACCGGATTGTTCTCATTACACAACTCCATTAATGCCAAGATCATCAGTGTACACACACATTTCTCAGTAGACGACGCATACACGGTCGAATTGACGGCTCTATGAAAATTCAACAAAGATTTTTTAAAAAAATATTTGATCAAAGATCTGCAAAGAGAAGAATTCTTTGGTTCTCAACGTAACGGCAACTATTTAAGAATTTTAGAATTAATCCAGGACAATCAAAGTTTTATTTAACTTAGCCGCTTAGGTCTAATTAAATTCGGTCTTGAGGAGTACACTCCCTTTCTGAGTTCTCATTTAGCCAAATATGGTAATCAAGGTCCTGAACAACTCTTCTATTTATCGTTCACAATTTACTAAGAAATTTTTTTTTTTAATTCATAAGGTTCTGAAAGTTACCGTAAAGGATGTTCAGGAAGTCGAGTAATTTTTTTTTTGCCGTCACTGGTTTCTTTAAAAAAAAATGTGGCAGGGGGCTACAATGACCTTCATAGGCATGTTGCCAAGATAAATCAGCTTGAGCACTACATTCCCTGCAAAAGCACGTAGTTGTAGTACGTTTGTAGAGAGCTAGATGGAACAATCTCATACTTCTGGCTTGTGTAAGCTTGTGCAACGTTTTTGGCTTCGTCTCGGCTTCAAACCACCGTTTGCGATCTCACTAGAATACCTTGAGGACAAAGATTGCGAAAGTCTAGCCTTGTGCTAGTTTTACTAAGAATGTCTAACACAAGGCGGTGTCGATGGCCGATGTTATCAAGTCTATATCATAGGCTACAGTAGCTCCCGGAATGCTTTGAATGTCGGACAGATCAGAAGCCAGAGATAAAATCTCGACGTTGAAAGGCAAATGAGGAAGGAAAGAAGAAAAAGAATAAGACAAAATCAAGATGCCTGGCATTTTCTAAATAGCCTGCTAAAGAAGGAAAATGTCGCCATGACAGACTTAGTTACTGTAATTCTAGAAACCATATTTACAAAGACAACAGAACCTCAAACGACTGTCGAACTTCTAAAATAACTGCTTGATTCGTTAAGAACAGAACCTCAAACGACTGTCGAACTTCTAAAATAACTGCTTGATTCGTTAAGAACAGAACCTCAAACGGCTGTCGATCTTCTAAAATAACTGCTTGATTCGTTAAGAACAGAACCTCAAACGGCTGTCGATCTTCTAAAATAACTGCTTGATTCGTTAAGAACAGAACCTCAAACGACTGTCGAACTTCTAAAATAACTGCTTGATTCGTTAAGAACAGAACCTCAAACGACTGTCGAACTTCTAAAATAACTGCTTGATTCGTTAAGAACAGAACCTCAAACGGCTGTCGAACTTCTAAAATAACTGCTTGATTCGTTAAGAACAGAACCTCAAACGGCTGTCGATCTTCTAAAATAACTGCTTGATTCGTTAAGAACAGAACCTCAAACGGCTGTCGAACTTCTAAAATAACTGCTTGATTCGTTAACAACAGAACCTCAAACGACTGTCGATCTTCTAAAATAACTGCTTGATTCGTTAACACCACAAGGAGAATGATGACGATGATAGGAAAGCAAGTAAGACAATCGAAATCCATTACTACAGCGAGTGGGAGGAAAACATCACGACGTTTTTGACGCAGGTTTCTGCTTTGATGAGATAAGAGTTACCTACAAATATTGTCTAAACTTATGAGCGGACCTTTCTTGTCGAATGGACGCATATAACAACGTTAATTCTCTCTTTGGGTTCCTCTTTTAACTCTTTCCGTACGTTTATCCGCACAGTGCGTTACTCTCAATTTGATTAGTGTAAACTGTCATTAAACCATATTCTTTTTACGTGTCTTGTATCATCTTGGTATTGATGAAATCGAATTCCTTCTTTAATTATCTAAATATTCATATGTAATACGTTAAGTGTTAGATAAATATAAACATGCAGATTAATTTTTAAAACCTGACAAATTTTTGTCTCTGAAATCTCTGCCGCTAAATTGATAATAACCTTCCGTACTGAAAAAGCTAAGCTGTCTTCGAAGACAGGAGCTGAAATTAAAGAAGCTGCCCAAAATGTAGTGAGAAATATCATAAGGATACCGCGTTGGAACTTGTAGATGGAGTATTTCAAAAGTATTTTATATCCAATTAGATTTTAATGCTGATGAAACAGTGCCAGCGTCTCCACCCTACAGATTCACATTATTGAAAAATGGATTTATTGTTCCCAAATTTTAAGAATTTGTAAGTGTCTCACGATCACGAAAATTACTAACGAACGAACCTGGTGGAAAATTGCCTTAGATCTTCAATGACACAAGAACGGCTATACGTACCTGCCGCCATAGCCACTAAGTACGGAGTCTTGTAAAAGGTAGATTCAAAGTATTTCAAAATACTTCACCACCAGAATTTATTTATTTTTTATTGAGAAAAGTAATTACTTAGAATTATGTTGCTTTATTAAAATTACATTAAAAAATTGTTGAATAATATTGTGAGTATTTTCTGACAAGGCATTCATGACATTTAGTGAGTTTTCAGGCTCAGATGTAGCAGGCCGACGCCTACAATTTCTAACGATCTGATTTCCTCCTTTTACATAGCTTTTGTGTAAAAATGTTGATCTGATTGGCTTATAATTCGTCCAACACTTCTTCCTTCTTTCATCCATTTGTAGTTACCTTGAAGCGTCGCAAGACAAATGAGAAATGTATAATATAATATGGTGACTGTAGATTTGGTATTGCTTGATCTTTTACTCACTTCCCTTCTTGATGTAGCGTTGTCCTTATGCCTATTTGGACACTGTTAAGATATAAATGTTTTGGTTTTTGCATATGTCTTTATTCCGTTTGTCCATCTATTCCTTGGTCTCAGTCTTACTCTCTGTCCTGTTTTTGAGGTGGAAAGCTTTTGATGTTGTTTGGTTTGGTCTCATTCTTACCAAATGTCAGAGCCATTTCAATTGTTGGTTGCAAACAAATAAGAGGGGAACAGCTGGAATATATTGTGACAACTGGCAAAATGTAGGGACAAAGAGATAGAGGGAAGCAAAGAGAAATTCCATTACAAAGATGGTGGATCTAGGTCACATTTTCCGGATCGCTGCAGAAAGTGCATTCGGGATCTGATTAATTTAGGTTCTCCGTTGTACTTTTATGCGTTAATGTATAAATGATGATCTACTTATTACATCTGTGCGGCTAAAGCGAAGTCGTACGCCGGCAACAGTCCTTTTTTGACAAATCAAGTGTTGTGAATGCGACCTTCCAACGTTTAGACTTGATCTGCGCTTTACGTCACATTGGTGCTGTTCATGACCGATGTTGGAATTCCGTGACACAAGTTATTTCCATGTTTCTTATTAATGTAAACTACTTCGTCAGCCACAGTTTTATCTCTTTATGAAATTTGCATCGTGTTTTGTTCGTCGTACGGGAACAATTGAAGGCTATGCATGAAAAGTGTTCCTTGTTGCAGTTTCCTCATATTCCAAGTCCGGCTTGTTGCAGGAGCTACTGAGTTAAGTGCTCTGTGCACACCGTGAGCTGTGTGTCTCACCCGTTTTGATCAGGTTTCGATATTCCAATTGTTTACGATGAATGATGATATCGTATGACAGGGAACAGTTGGCTGTGTTCACTTTCTGCGCGATTTCGCCTTATGTCTTTTGGCGTGTTCTGAGACTGATATGACGGGGACTACAGACACCTTTCTTTGTTTGGGAGATGAGATATTAATTCGGATGATTACGCTGGCACGGGCGGTTGAACAAATATGGATTTTAATTCGTTTGCAGTGATACCGGGGCCTTCCATAACCAAATAATCAAAGAGAAAAGATACCAGACAGCTGAAGAGAATGGCTTGACAGAAGGTCAACAACAGAAATTATAAATAACAGTCGAGATTGAAAGTTGTGGAGAGACATGATCACCTACGCCAGCAGGCAGGGATACGTGATGATGATGATATAAATTCCAGGCATGGTTTAATTCCGATCTGTTCTCTAGTTTTCACATTGGATATTCGATCTATTTTGTTGTTGCTTGTTGTCTTTCCCAAGCACCTCATTTAGCAGGTAAGAATCATCTGTATGTGAGCTTTGTACAAAGGCCATAATTGATAATGGTAACATACGGATGGCATGAAAATGCTATTTATCATTTGTTTCTTAGCTGGAGATGCTTCATCATCATCGAGTGCCATCTCTGCAGCGAAGGTTGGTTACCATGGAGCGCCATTCTGCTCTGTCTCTTGCTTTAATGGTGCAGGTTGTCATAGATTGACTTGTCCGTCCATCTTTTTATGTTACTCCTCCATGTTAGTAGGGAGCCGCGATAGCCCAGTGGTTAGTGAACTGGACTACAAAGGACAAGGGGTAGGGTTCGATCCCAACCGACGTCTTCTGGGTTCACCCAGCCTTAAATGGGTACCGGATTTTTCTGGGAAAGTAAAGCGGCACGGGCGTAATACCGACCACATTACCCCAAAAATCATGTGCCGAAGGTTTGTAACATTTATGGTCACTAACACCATATTCCCTATACGCCACTTGGCGTGACGGGGGTATTTTGCTTTTTTTGCGTCATATTAGTCTTGGTCTGCCTCTTTTACCGTGTATGTTACCTTCCAATATTACTTTTAGTAGCTGTTGTGTCTTTTAACATGGCGCAAAATCGCATTTGTCTTGTTTGAATTGTGTTTAGTAGTTCTCTTTTCATTTTTAGTTGTTTTAAGACTTCATAGTTTTTTTTCTTTTCCTTCCATCCAATTCTACATATTCTTCTATATATCCACATTTTAAAGGCTTTAATTCTCTGTTCTATTTTCTTGTCTAATGTCCATGTTTCTGCAACATATAGGAATGTTGAGAAGACATAACATTTTGCTATTCTTAGTTTTAGCCCTGGTGTTATTTGTTTTGATGTTAGCATGTTCTTCGTGGCATTAAAATTACTTTTTGCCATTCCTATTTGGCGATGCTTATATGTTTCAAAAGCGTAGCCAGCTGGTAGTTGATCATGCTTGCGCTTTGTACCCTAACCCCTGCAATAATTCACATAATTATAAGGCGTTTAATATTTGATTTTATTCTGGAGAAATTATTATCTTTGATATCGTAGTCTCTGGACCTCAGCCCATCGTCTCAACCGAATAGAGTTAACCGCATTGCCACAACGTTGTTATCACACTGTGTAGATAATATAGAAGCTGTTGCATTGAAAGAGTGGTTCTATAAACTAAACGGGTAGTTTGGAATTATGAAGCAAGAAAACCTGGCCTTGGCGGATTTTCAGCACGATGTTTGTTGCTTACGGATGTCTTTCACAATTATCCTGATGGTAACGTAATACATAAAAAAAAAAAAAAACAGGCCAGATGGGAGAAGCTGTTCAGTCTCAGGTGTTTCTGGCATCCACCGAGGTGAAGGCAACAACTTTGTTATTTTGATGGCGATTGCGCCGTCACTGAAATACAAACCAGTAGGGAAAGATAAATGTTACATCTTCTCAATATTCCTGTATGGTGCAGAAACATGGATATTAGACCGGAAAACAGAACAGATAATTGAGGCCTTTGAAATATGGATTTACAGAAGAATAGGTAGAATTGTATGGAAAGAAAAGAAAACAAACGAGGAAGTTTTAGGACGACTAAGGGTGAAAAAAGAACTACTAAACACAATTAGAGCAAGACAAATGACATTTTTGGTCACGTTAAAAGACACAACGGTCTAATACAAGTAATATTAGAGGGGAAAATACAAGGTAAAAGGGGCAGACCTAGACTAACATGGACGAGTAACATCAAAAGATGGACAAGTCAGCCTATGACAATCTGCACCATCAAAGCAAGAGACAGAGTGGAATGGCGCTCCATGGTAGCCAAACTTCGATGCGGAGAAGGCACCCAATGATGATGATGATGAGGGAAAGATGTTCGGCAGCTGATGGTTAGTTTGATTATAACATCAAGAAATCGATGTTGCGGAAAAAAGAAATAAATACACTATTAGTACAATAAAATGGGAGCCGCGATCGCTCAGTGGTTAGTGAACTGGACAACAAAGGGCAAGAGGTAAGGTTCGATCCCAACCGACGGCTTCCGGTACACCCAATGGGTACCGGATTTTTTTCTGGGAAGGTAAAGCAGCACGGACGTAATACCAACCACATTACCCCAAAAATCATGTACCGAAGGTCTGTAACATTTATGGTCACTAACACCATATTCCCTATACGTCACTTGGCGTGACGGGAGTACTTTACTTTTGTTTTTTTTTACTTTACAATGAAATATAAATACAATCACTACTCAAATTGCAGAAGCTACATTTTCTCTCTTTTAAGCATACTTCTCTCATCTTAGCGTTAAGTGGGAGTGGACGCGCTGTAACGCTAGTTTACGACAGACTCTGCGTCTTTCGGCCCGACACATCCGTCTTCGTCATGAGTATACTTGCCCGGGCAGCGCACATTTATGACCTACTCTTTTCGACTGTTAACTTCCAACAGTTTTTTTTAAACGTGTGTTATCGCACACGTGACCTCCTGTTCTTCCCGCCGTTATGCTAGAGCTATACACGTCCAATCTTCACTGCCCAGAGACCAGGGGCAGGTAATGCCACGAAGAAACCATAAATTCGAAGTGGGAAATTCCCACCACCTATAGTCGAATTCAAACCCGGAATCTTTCAATCCAGAAGTTGACATCTAACCACTAGATCACCCATTCCCTCTTTAAAGCAAAACAAACTGGAATGCTTCTTTTATTATTGCTTCATTATCATCAAGTACCGGGCCTGCTGGCGTAGGCGATTATGTATCTTCACAACTTTCGATTTCGACAGTTATTTATCATTTCTGTTGTTGATCTTCTGCCAAGCCATTCTCTTAAGCTGTCTGGTATTTTTTCTCTTTGTTTCCCTCTATCTCTTCGTCCCTCAATTTTCCAGTTGTTACAATATGTTCCAGTTGTTCTCTTCTCATTACGTGGCCAAAAAAAAAATATATGATTGTTTCTTCCTAATAATAGAAATTAGTTCTCTTTTTGCTTTGACCTCTTTCAGAACATTTTCATTACTCTTCTTAGCTGTCCATGGTATTCTCAACATTCTTCTGTTGTTGTGGCGATTCATGATTGTACGAAGAAGTTACGACGGTGGTATTCTGTTCTATTAAACGCTTAAAAAAAAAAAAAAAGTAAAGTACCCCCGTCACGCCAAGTGGCGTATAGGGAATATGGTGTTAGTGACCATACATTTTACAGAACTTCGGCACACGATAATTGGGGTAATGTGGTCGGTATTACGACCGTGCCGCTTTACTTTCCCAGAAAAAAATTCCGGTACCCACTAAAGGCTGGGTGAACCGGTAGCCGTCGGTTGGGATCAAACCCTACTTCTTGTCCTTTGTAGTCCAGTTCTCTAACCACTGAGCTATCAAAAAGATCATTTATTAAGGCTTATACCGTCATCAAGAGTTGTGCCATTTGCTGTTTCATCTAGCTCTTTCGGTACGTTTCGACGCGTACGTTTTGCCGAATAGTGCATCATTCCAATTTCATTAAAACCGTCATCAAGTCACATTTTTATTTTATGTGTCTTGAATCATCTTGGTATTGGGTGAAATCTGATACATTGTTCAATTATGTACAAATTCATAATTAATATGTTTAATGTTAGATAACTATTAATAAATATGTAGATTGATTCTTAAAACCATGAACAATTTTTTCTCTGAAATTTCTTCCATTGCGTCGATAAAAAGCTTCCGTATGGAAAGAGCTAGCCTTCCACAGGCGAGATTTATCTTTGTGATCTGTCACAGTTTTGTCTACATGTGTTTCTATGTCTTCCCAGTTTTGTTTTCCCTTGTCGGTTTCAAATGAAAGCTCGTCTGGTAATGTTTCTGATTGACTTTCGAAGCAAGCATCGTATCTCACGCCACCAATTTTTAGTTGCAATTTTTTCTACTGTTAGTTGATTTGTTCTTTGCTACAGTTCATCATTTCTCATGATGTTTGACCATTTCGTCTCAACTACCTTCCCCCACCCCACCCCCCATTATAAGGTGTTGATAAATTTATGTTAATTTCCTTCTAATTCTGTCAGATGGTGATGATAATGAATGGTTATGGTTATAGTTAGTCGAAGGCCCCGGTATCACTGAAAACAAATTAAAATCCACAATGACCTTCGTCAAACGATATCATTCATCGTAGGCGATCGAAATATCAATACACGATCCTGATGAAAACCACATCTCACGGTGTGCACAGAGCAATAAACTCAGTAGCTCAGGCAGCAAGCCAGGCTTGGAATATGAGGAAACTGCAACAAGGAACATTTTTCAGACACAGACCAATTGGTTCCTGCTGTCTATCCGCCATATTGACCCGAAGTCTATTAACTTCATTAGTGTCCTTAATGAATGGTATCTGACAGTTTTATCTGAACTATCCCCCTTAATAAAGAAGATTTAGATACATTTTTGTTGTTTTCCTTTTAATCCTGCTTGAAGGTGAGCATCTTTCTGATTCATACAATATGATCGATTCTTGCAGAAATTAAAATGGCAATGGATTCTAAAAAGAAAATTATTCTTTCTTTCAACTCCCTGTGGAGCATAGGTTTTTTTATAAGTAATATCGAAGTCGTCATGTTTCTTGCCAATTCTTTTAAGATCCTTCCATGTCTTCCCCATCATCTTCATCTCTGCTTCCGCCTGTTTTCTCCAAGAATACTTAAATTTTCCTCTTTGTATCCTCCCCTCGAAAAGAAGAATATTGACATCCCTTCATTTTCAATCAATCAGTCAATCAATCAATCAATCAATCAATCAATCAATCAATCAATCAATCAATCAATCAATCAATCAATCAATCAATCAATCAATCAATCAATAAAACAATAAAACAATAAATTAGTCAATCAATCATTCAATCAAACAGTCAATTAATCAATCAATCAAACAATCAACCAATCAGTCAAACAGTCAATCAGTCAAACAATCAATCAATCAATCAAACAACCAATCAATCAATCTAACAATAAATCAATCAGTCAAACAATCAATCAACCAATCAGTCAAACAATCAATAAGTAAATCAATCAATCAATCAATCAATCAATCAATCAATCAATCAATCAATCAATCAATCAATCAATCAAACAATCAATCAATCAGTCAAAAACAATCAATCAATCAATCAATCAGTCAAACAATCAATCAATCAATCAAACAATAAATCAATCAATCAGTCAATCAATCACTCACTCATTCAATGAATGAATGAATCAATCAATCAATCAATCAATCAATCAAAGCCATTTAGACCCCTTTTGATGCATAGACACGGTCTCTCCATCCATTCTCCATACATTTTCTCTACTTCTCTCTCTCTCAAGTCTAGGCCAAAGCTCTTTAAGGGTTTCCATGACTTCTCTTATCAATGTATCCCTGGGCCTTCCTGGTTTCTCTTTTCTGGTAGTTTACATGACTTCTCTTATCAATGTATTCCTGGGCTTTCCTGGTTTTCTCTTTTCTGGTGGTTTCCATGACAGTGCCTATTCAGTTATGCTGGCATCAGGGTTTCTTACTGTGTGTTGAACTCATCTCCATTTTCTATTTATAATCTCTTGCTCAGTTGGCCCTTGTTTTGTTATGTCTCAGGTATCCCTATTTCTGATCTTGTCATACCACATGTAAAGACTGCACATACCCCATGTAAAGGCTGCACATACCACATGTAAAGGCTGCACATACCACATGTAAAGGCTGCACATACCACATGTAAAGACTGCACATACCCCATGTAAAGGCTGCACATACCACATGTAAAGGCTGCACATACCACATGTAAAGACTGCACATACCCCATGTAAAGACTGCACATACCACATGTAAAGACTGCACATACCACATGTAAAGACTGCACATACCACATGTAAAGGCTGCACATACCACATGTAAAGACTGCACATACCACATGTAAAGACTGCACATACCCCATGTAAAGGCTGCACATACCACATGTAAAGGCTGCACATACCCCATGTAAAGGCTGCACATACCACATGTATAGACTGCACATACCACATGTAAAGACTGAACATACCCCATGTAAAGGCTGCACATACCCCATGTAAAGGCTGCACATACCACATGTAAAGGCTGCACATACCACATGTAAAGACTGCACATACCACATGTAAAGACTGCACATACCACATGTAAAGACTGCACATACCACATGTAAAGACTGCACATACCCCATGTAAAGGCTGCACATACCACATGTAAAGGCTGCACATACTACATGTAAAGACTGCACATACCACATGTAAAGACTGCACATATCACATGTAAAGGCTGCACATACCACATGTAAAGGCTGCACATACCACATGTAAAGACTGCACATACCCCATGTAAAGGCTGCACATACCACATGTAAAGACTGCACATACCACATGTAAAGACTGCACATACCACATGTAAAGGATGCACATATCACATGTAAAGGCTGCACATACCACATGTAAAGGATGCACATACCACTTGTAAAAGCCGCACATACCACATGTAAAGGCTACACATACCACATGTAAAGGCTGCACATACCACATGTAAAGGCTGCACATACCACATGTAAAGGCTCCACATACCACATGTAAACATACCACATGTAAAGGCTGCACATACCATATGTAAAGGCTGCACATACCACATGTAAAGGCTGCACATACCACATGTAAAGGCTGCACATACCAAATGTAAAGGCTCGGGTAGCTTCCGGGAGCGCGTCGTGTGTTTAGGGCACCATCAAGGAATTTCCAAAATTAATAGGCTTTTCCGTGTGAAAATGTTTATAATTAAACTTAAAAAGGGCGCTGAAGTTCAGCTTGCCAAGGGCGCCAGCGACCATGGGGCCGTCACTCGCAATAGAGTACTCAAACCAGAGAACGAAAATTTGACCCACGACAAACTTTAAAGCAGGGAGATGGAACCTCAAGTACAATATCAGGTTCCTTATTGGTCTTTGTGTTAAGCACGAGTTTATTGCTGGAGAATAAAAAGAACAGAAACAACGATGATAACATACAGTATAACAAATTCAGTTATTTAAATTAATTCTTCGACTGAAACTAAATAGAATACTGATAGTTACTTCCCTGTAATCTATATGTGATGTATTTAAGAGACTCTGACTTTATATGTATTAATTTATACTAAAACCTCAAAGCGAAACATTTCCAAATAAAAAGTATATGCATTTTTACCAATTCTGACCTATGGAAGCGAATCATGGACAGTAGACAAACAAATGAAAAGACGATTAGAGGCCACAGAGATGAGATTTATCAGAAGAATGTTGAAAGTTCCATGGACAGCTAAAAAGACCAATGAGGAAGTTCTCAAAGAGGCCAACACAAAAAAGGGAGCTCCTAAAAAACATCAGAAATAAACAATCAATATTTTTCGGGCACATCATGAGAAGAGGAAAGTTGGAATACTTGGTTACAACTGACAAAATAAAAGGAAAGAGAGATCGCGGACGACAACGAGAGAAAATACTAGATGGCTTGGTGTCATGGCATGGAAAACAGTCAACAACAGAGCTGATACGATGCACTGTAGATAGAAGATTGTGGTAGGACATGATCGCCTACGCCAACCGGTATGGCACATGATGATGATGATTTTGAAATCCTCCATGAGATATGGTTACACACAAATATCAAGCATCAGATGATGTTGAAGATGAAGTGGGACTACATCTTAAAATGCAAATCGTGATTTTCACAATAATAAAAAAAAAAGAATAGAACTACAATGCTCTGCGATTCTTAAATGTGGTGTAGATAAAAAAAAAAAACAGGATATACTGACGCTCTATTCACCCTAAAAAAGGTAGCAAAAAGACAACAGAACACAATCAAAATGTGCACATAGCTTTCATTGACCAGGATAAACCACTCGACCGATTAAACCGATGGCAATTGTGGGAGATGCTAACAGCATACGGAGTAAACCAACATCTAACCAACCTAATTAAAAGTCTCTACATCGACAGCAGCTGCACAGTCAGAACAGCAGCAGGCTAAACAGACGACTTCGAAGTTAAATCAGGTGTAAGACAGGACTGCATATTATTACCTACTGTTTATTATATACATGGACTATATACGCAAATTAGCCAACCAATCAGAGACAGAGGAGATCAACGAGCATCTATTTGCAGACGATCAGGCACTAATACATGGAAAAATAGAAGACCTACAGGAACACTTAAATAGACTCAACAGCACAGGCACAAAATAGTACATGAAAATCAACATCAACAAAACAGAAGTCATGAATATCGCAAAAGAGAAACAGAACATCAACATAACTATAGACGGCAGACAACTAACACAAGTAGAGGCATTTAAATACCTAGGAAGTCTAGTATCAAAAGACAATTCACAAACAGCAGTGTTAGACTCAAGATGCAACAAAACTTGTCAAATCATTGTACAACTATTATCACAAATAAATAACTCTAGAGGCAAAACGAGCACTCTACAATACAATCTTCATTCCAACGTTGTGCTACCAATGCCAGTCCTGAACTCAAGATGCGAGAACAATGAGAAAAATAACCTCTACTGAGATTAAATGTGTCTGACAAATGACAGGAAACAGACTGAGAGATAAGATCAGAAATGAAGAACTGAGAAAAAAAGCTAGGAATAACCCCCACCTTAGAATATATAAAGAAACCACAGATACAATTGTTTGGCCACGTGACAACGCAGAACGATCAAAACACAGCAAACAATGAGCCCTCAATTAAGTTGCGAGAACACCAGACTCAAGGGCTGAAACACAAAAAGATGGTTTGCTGGAATATTAGAAACACCAGTGGCGTATTCTCTATGATACCGCAGCTACTACCACCGGTAGCCTGAACATATAATCGAAATACAAAAGGAAATGATAATTTATCATATTTTTAAAAATAATTATATTACAAATTTTTTAATATTCTTTTACACATTTCGTAAGCCAATATGATTTATTTGCTTTGATTTGCATTTATTAAAGCAAGGTTTTCCTCTGGCCACTATAACGTTTGTGAATGTTATAACGTTTCTACATTGAAACCTCTAGGAGCCAGCGGTACATTTTTCCTCTATCCGGACCAATATTAACGACCTTGACATTCAAAAATGGGATTCAAAATAATATAGGGGGTGCTGCCGTTAGATGTATGCAGTTTCATGGGTTATTTTTTAACTCTAGCCAATCAGAATCGTCACAAAGTGAAAGTGAAACTATGTCTGATTACCGGAACTTCCTTAGCTATTTATAAGTACGTTATGCGCATCAGCATCTGTAGAAAGAACTTTTTCTGCTCTCAAGAGAATCAAATCTTAATGTCGCTCAACTCAGACACAAGAACGCTTATCTGGTTTGGCATTAATGTCCATTGAGAAATCATTCCCTCAGAAACTTAGAAACCAACCCAACAGTACTTTCAATGACAAAGTCATCAAGACATTTTCGCCCCAAATAAGACGGATATAATTAACATAAATAAGTAATTTAAAATGTAGTGAATTCATTAGAATATATTACTTTATGTTAGCCTACTGAATATAATGTATGTTTTTATTTATTATGTCAGCGGTAGTCCAGACCCCAAAACCAGTATATGCCACTGAGAAACACTAGGAAACATAACAGCAGCAGAGGCGAACAGAAGAACAAATTCTGCAGATTACATTTCCCCTAGATGCTGAAAGGCAAATGAGGAAGGAAAAAAGGGCTAAAAATAATAATTAATAGCAGTTACGGTCTAACCTACAGTCAAGAAGACTTGGTGTGAGGAAGAACTGTCGCGTCATCGCTTGTAGAGAGAGAGAGAGAGAGAGAGAGAGAGAGAGAGAGAGAGAGAACTTCTACAACCAACACACAGCAAATGTCTACCATTTGTAAATTACATAGAGTTGGCACAACTCAAGCACTACTACAAGCACAGAGCAGTCGGGAGCCGGCCAATGCTAACGGTAAATTGATAATATAAAAGTAAGAAGAGCCAACGTCTGCTTGGTTACCGAGGAACTACGTTTCACATTTTCTATATTTTCTCGACTATGATGATAAGTTGTGCTGTGCAACCTGGCAAGTGTGATGTGATTTATTTTCGTATTAACAGGTATGTGATATTGTAGTGAGATAAATAGCAACGATTTCTCTCTGGGATGCTAGTTATGGTGCCGCTGGTAACCCCTATTTATATAAATGGTTTTCAGTGATTGTTGTAGCGGGTATATGGTGTATTTTAGTGAGTGGTGCTGGTAGAAAGCGTGGTAGCAGATTTACAATGTGGATAGAATGTGTTTCTGTTTTAGTGAGAGTTTATTCAAAAGAGAGTATTGGTAGCTCGCAGTTTAAACGTCATTTATCTCGTCTTCCTTCTACTTCCCCTCATTTTTCCTTTTCTACTTCTTCTTCCTCCTCCTCCTCCTCCTCCTCCTCCTCCTCTTCTCCTTCTTTTTCTTCATTTTTCCGTATGTTTTTATGTTTCTTTCCTTCCCTCTTCTCTTCTCTTCTTTTTTCTTCTTCCTTTTTTCTTCCTCGCCCACTTCTTCCTCTTCTTCCTCTTTTTCTTCATTTTTCCGTATGTTTTTATGTTTCTTTCCTTCCCTCTTCTCTTCTCTTCTTTTTTCTTCTTCCTTTTTTCTTCCTCGCCCACTTCTTCCTCTTCTTCTTCTTTTTCTTCATTTTTCCGTATGTTTTTATGTTTCTTTCCTTCCCTCTTCTCTTCTCTTCTTTTTTCTTCTTCCTTTTTCTTCCTCGCCCACTTCTTCCTCTTCTTCTTCTTTTTTTCTTCATTTTTCCGTATGTTTTTATGTTTCTTTCCTTCCCTCTTCTTTTCTCTTCTTTTTTTTCTTCCTCTTCTTCTTCCTCGCCCTCTTCTTCCTCTTCTTCTTCCTCGCCCTCTTCTTCCTCTTCTACTTCCTCTTCTTCTTCCTCGCCCTCTTCTTCCTCTTCTTCTTCCTCACCCTCTTCTTCCTCTTCTTCTTCCTCGCCCACTTCTTCCTCTTCTTCTTCCTCGTCCTCTTCTTCCTCTTCTTCTTCCTCGCCCTCTTCTTCTTCCTCACCCAATTCTTCCTCTTCTTCTTCCTCACCCACTTCTTCCTCTATTTCTTCCTCGTCCTCTTCTTCCTCTTCTTCTTCCTCGCTCTCTTCTTCTTCCTCACCCTCTTCTTCCTCTTCTTCTTCCTCGCTCTCTTCTTCCTCTTCTTCTTCCTCGCCCTCTTCTTCCTCTTCTTTTTCCTCGCCCACTTCTTTCTCTTCTTCCTCCTCGCCCTCTTCTTCCTCTTCTTCTTCCTCGCCCTCTTCTTCTTCCTCACCCACTTCTTCCTCTTCTTCTTCTTCGCCCTCTTCTTCCTCGTCCTCTTCTTCTTCCTCATCCTCCTCATCTTTTTTCTTCTTCCTCTTCTTATTCTTCTTCTTCATTGACTTTTTAAATTCTCCTCCTGTTCTTATTTTCTTCGTTTCTTTTTTCCTACGTCCTGCTCTATCTCTATCTCTTCTTCTGCTTCCATTTTTCTACTTCTTTGTGCTGTTTTTTCCTCCTCCTGCTCATTTGGTACCAATACATCCGATTTCGTAAGAGGATATTTTCAGGACAGCATGTGCCCACCCCCCCCCCCCCCAAACACACCTTCCGCCCTTCAATTCTTTCAAATGTGTCCAGATTTAGCAGCCTATTTATTTTCTGGACCACCACGAAGAGATGTAGCACAACCGATGACGTCAGCAGACCACCACGAAGAGATGTAACACAACCGATGATGTCAGCAGACCACCACGAAGAGATGTAGCACAACCGATGACGTCAGCAGACCACCACGAAGAGATGTAGCACAACCGATGACGTCAGTAGACTACCACGAATAGATGTCATACAACCGATGACGTCAGCAGACCACCACGAAGAGATGTAGCACAACCGATGACGTCAGTAGACTACCACGAAGAGATGTAGCACAACCGATGACGTCAGCAGACCTCCACGAAGAGATGTAGCACAACCGATGACGTCAGTAGACTACCACGAAGAGATGTAGCACAACCGATGACGTCAGCAGACCTCCACGAAGAGATGTAGCACAACCGATGACGTCAGCAGACCTCCCCGCTGTCGTAGATGGATTGATTTCACGAGCTGTAGAAAACACATTTTAGCCACAGTCAACTATAGTTTTACTAAGACCCGCGTTCTGAAAGGGATCACCCAAACCTTGTGAAGGAGCCGTTGTAGATAAAATAACGTCAGCTGTCTATACATCGCATCTCTGAAGACGTCACATGTTTTGGAATTCCTGAAAACCCTCTCAGTCCTCATGCCTTAGTAAAACTATATTTGGCTGTGGCTAAGCCATGCAGTTATAAACACGCCGATCCTTCCTTATGTTTTTTCCACGTTTTATTTTTTATTACGTCACAGATGTCAGAAAGTTCTTTTGCAATTTATCAAATGCCATTAATTACAACTTAACCGGCTCACGCCTTTGTCAAAGTTATTCTGGAATGCTCTTCTACAATGTTACCTTTCCCCTTTGTCTTTCTGCTCCCAGTTGTGGTAGACTGTATATGAGTGTGGCAGGTTGATGGGAGTTGAAGGGAAAGCGGCAAGTGACAGAGCGAGAGAGAGAGAGAGAGAGAGAGAGAGAGAGAGAGAATTTTGAGGATGAGAGAGTGGAAGAATATTTTAGAAAGTCTAAGCGAAAGAGGGAGTCAGAGAGAGTGTTTGAAAGATTGTAGATGAAACGGAGAGCAACAAATGAGACACAGAGAGAGAGCAACAAACGAAAAAGAGAGAGAGAGAGCAACAAACGAGAAAGAGAGAGGGAGGGAGCGAGGGAGTTAGTGGGAGAATATTATAGAACGTCTAAGCGAAAGAGGGAGTTAAAGAGAGTGTTTGAAAGATTGTAGATGAAAGAGAGAGAGAGAGAGAGAGAGAGAGAGAGCAACAAACAAGAAAGAGAGAGAGAGAGAGCAGGAGGGAGGGATGGAGGGAGAGAGTGGGAGAATATTTTAGAAAGTCTAAGCGAAAGAGGGAGTTAAAGAGAGTGTTTGAATGATTATAGATGAATCAGAGAGCAACAGATGAGAGAGAGAGAGAGAGAGAGAGAGAGAGAGAGAGAAAGGGAGATGAGAATGTTAGAGAGAGAATGTATGTGTAAGTGAAACAATGCTCGTTCGTATGTGAGAGAAGTAGAGACAGACTGTGAGAGGTGGCAACATACATAACAAAACTAATGACTTAAGTAAAAATAGAAATATAAAATATTAAATACAATGCGAAGCCACGATTAGAGCTGTAGAGAACATAAGATAAATATAGAATACAATTAACCAGCTAAACTAGTGAAGAGACGAGACAAACAATGACGTTTCGGCAAAAACCCTTCATCGGGTACAAATAATAAAAAAAAGTAAAGTGAAGTATATGGAATATGGTGTTAGTGACCATAATTTGTACAGACCTTCAACACATGATTTTTAGGGTAATGTGGTCGGTATTACGCCCGTGCTGCTTTACTTTCCCAGAAAAAAAATCCGATACCCAATTAAGGCTGGGTGAAACCGAAAGCCGTCGGTTGGGATCGAACCCTTAGCCTTGTCCTTTGTAGTCCAGTTCACTAACCACTGAGCTATCGTGGCTCCCTTCATCGAGTACAACGTATATTTATAAAAAAGAAGAAAAAAACAGAGACGGTAGGGAAAGTCCTGCTCTAAAACAAATATAAACAAACAAGTCTCTTTACCTTAGCGTTCACACGCATGGATGAGTTGTGTCGCTGTTTACGCCGTGATATCTGCGCTCTTCGGCCCCACACATCCGTCTTTGGCATGGCTGGGTAGATTTGCTTAACAATTTTTGCCCGGACAAAATTATTGGCCTACTATTTTCGTTTTTAACTTCCAAAGGTTCTTTAACGTGCACGAATGAACACGGGACCTCCTGTTTTTCGCCGTTTTCCGAGAGGGCTCGACATCGGGTCTCACTACCCAGAGACAAGGGGAGGTCTGAGGAATGGGAAGACTGGTAAAGCCACGAAAAAAAAAAAAAAAAACAGATAAATTCAATTTCTTAAAAATTCCCACCACCTGTGGTAAGTATCGAACTCGGGACCTTCTTGTTAAGAGGCTGACGTCTTACCTCTAGACCACCCAGTCTCCCTACACAAAAGTTAAACACTGAGCTCAAAGGTGAAAATGGCGGAAAAGGAAAGAAATTATTTAAATACTTGGTTACTGCAGTGAGAAGCACTTTAGTATTTTGATTTTTAAAAAAGGCTCTGATTTATTTATTATCGTTCACCTATATAGGGTTCCTCTTCTTCTACCTTTTAGCTCCCTGTGGAGCATAGGTCTTCAACAAACACCTTCCAAGTCGTTCTGTTTCTTGCCATCCTTTTAAGATCAATCCATGTCTTCCCCATCATCTTCATCTCTGCTTCTGTCTGTCTTCCCCAAGAATTCTTTGGTCCTCCTCTTTGTCTTTTCCCCTGGGGATTCCAAAAAAGGGCTTGTTGTGTAATACTCTCAGTTGACTTCCGTAGTGTGTGATCTGTCCAGCGCCATCGTCTTCGCTGTATCTCTTTATACACTGGCATTTGACTGGTACATTTGTTTGTGAAGTTTTTTCGGCTTATTTTTTTACAGTATGGGATAGCCAGTCCCATGCCCAAATTTCGTTTCTCGCCTCTTATGAACATGCCTGGTAGGGTACAGCGCCACTATTCTTTGCTCCCCTTTCGGGCCCCGATAGCGCATGGGCGATAACATATAGAGTTAGTACCATGTTAAATGCTTTCGTCCAAGACCATTATCGGTTATTGATTATCAGATTAAACTTGGCTCTTCTTTCTGCTCCCTCTTTCCTTCCTAATTTGCCTTTCAGCATCGAGCGGAGATATAATTTGCGATCTTTCGCTCTTTTTTTTTCTTTTTCTTTCGCCTTTACGAACTAAATTTTTGCGTGTTAATCCATTTTTCCACGGCAGCCGTGTGCTCAGGGTTCCCGCGCCGCATAGGCAGATAACTCCGTCTTCGGGGGTACTCATATTCTTTCCTTCTATGAGTAATTGACGTTTCTAGCCGGACCTCGCTGCTGAGACCATGGGTGGTTGACACAGAGAGAAATCAAAAATAAAAATCCCAACTGGAACAGCTGGGATTTTAACCCACAACGTCTCTGTCTCGAGGCTGGTGTCTTGCCTCGAGACCAACCAGTCCCCTTACGCTCTTCTCTTTGCCTCTACAGCTGTTATTTTTCCTAGTGTTTCTAATATTCCGTCAATCCATCGGGGTTTTTCTAGGTCGGCCCTTGGGTCTGGTGTTCACACATTGTTCATTGAAGGCTTGTTATGTTTTGGTCTTTTTGCCTTGTCACGTGGCCAAACCATTTTACGTTATTTCTTTATATGTTCTATGGCGACGGTTATTCCTAGCTTTTTTCTCAGTTCAACACTTCGGATCTTATTTCTCAGGCTGTTTCCTGTCATTCGTCTAACACATTTCATCTCAGTAGAGGTGATTTTTCTTATTGTTCTTGCATCTAGGGTCCAGGTCTGGCATTGGTAGCACAACGTTGGGATGACGATTGTATTGTAGGGTCCAGGTCTGGCATTGGTAGCACAACGTTGGGATGAAGATTGTATTGTAGGGTCCAGGTCTGGCATTGGTAGCACAACGTTGGGATGATGATTTCTTTTCTATGAATTGAAAATTTGGTGGTCGTTATCTTTCATATAAAATAAATGGTATTGTATGTTCATGGTTAATTCATGACTCCAGTTATTATCTTGTCCTATTGTCCATGACTCACATCCATATGTTAAGACTGGCTCTACATAACATTTAAGAACTCTTTTTCTTGTTTCTTCATGGTATATTATTACTGATTAATTACGTTCTGTGTCTTTTTCTGGCGTTCACCCAGTGACTGCTAAAGGAATGAATACTCCACTTCATCATCCGTTCTTAAAAGGGCATTAAGTGGGCATAGATGTGTTATTGTGTGTTTTGCAGCTAGATTATGATATTTGCGCCTTTAGGGGCAACAATTCTACCACAATACTGCATTTTTGAGGACTGGATTACCTCCCCTCCTCGATTCCAAATTTGCTTGGCCAGACTGGATAGTCTGTGTCTAGGAGCACAGTTGTGAGGTGGAGCAAGGTCTTGGCCAGCTATGTTGTTCTCCAATCCAGACGCAAACAGTCAGCTGTGGGTCGTTGACCGCACTCGCCTCGGTTGCTAGAGGAGAGCATCTTGGCCCAGCTGATGAACTAAAGAACATTGCCTCGCATCACTTTCCCAGTGGCAAAAGTATACCGCGGTGCTTCGTCAACTTTTTCTGCGCTCGTTTTGCGACTACTCCACTACATTGAGCGCCATTTAAAGAGCGACTCACGCATCCTTATCTGATTCATCCTTACATTTCATCACACATCTGTCATCCAATTATCGCTCATCCGTTCTTTAATCACACATTTTTATCTCATTCAACCTTCCATACCATCACACATCTGTCATCCAATTATCTCTCATCCGTTCTTCAATCACACATCTTTATCTCATTCATCCACCTATATGCATCAAACATCTGTCATCCAATCATCTCTGATCCATTCTTCAATCACGCATCTTTATCTCATTCATCCACCTATATCATCAAACATCTGTCATCCAATCATCTCTGATCCATTCTTCAATCACGCATCTTTATCTCATTCATCCACCTATATCATCAAACATCTGTCATCCAATCATCTCTGATCCATTCTTCAATCACGCATCTTTATCTCATTCATCCACCTATATCATCAAACATCTGTCATCCAATCATCTCTGATCCATTTTTCAATCACGCATCTTTATTTGATTCATCCTTTCATCACACATCTGTCATCCAATCATCTCTGATCCTTTCTTCAATCACACATCTTTATCTAATTCATTCTTCCATTTTATCACACATGTCATCTAATCATCTCTGATCATTTCCCCACCTATTCGCTCTCTCTCTCTCTCTCTCTCTCTCTCTCTCTCTCTCTCTGCGATCAGGACTTAATCAGAGTAGGATTCCAGACTCTCACATGAAGTAGGCTGTCAGGTTAAGTGTGTTGATCGCCCCCCACAGACAGAACATCACAGTTAGAGTATGCCAGATCCACTCTGATTGAACACCCGTTAAAACGTTGCACTGTGTTCTGCGCCAGTTGCCCAGTGCATCCGATTTCAGCCAGCATTTTATTCAGGTTTGCTATCCTTAGCCTTTGATTGTCCCCAATCTTCCTGCAAGGCAGAAGATTGTCTTTTCTTTAGGGGGGATTCTGCCCTTAGACCACCTATTCATCTTTGCTCTTATCCTTCCTTTATTCAACAAAATATCTTCCCACAGCCTTCCCATCTTCCCCTCTCTCCCTCTCTCATCATCACAAACTTACCAAAATGCCATCCAATAAATACACGACTATTGCCACCACCTACCTTCCCATCGACATGAAATCTATTTTCAGTCCCATAAACCATTTTCATTGAATATCTGTCTCCTGCACAATGATGGGACTGCGTAGTTGCAGAGATCAGACGTACCAAGGGACCTGTTCAATCATTATTTTGACATCTTACAACAAGATTACTACCTTTCTTTCTTGTCAGCTTACAATTTTATTGCAAACTTGTAACCTAGAAAGCACTTTATTATTTTATCTTAGTTTTAATTCTGCTTTTGAATTATTTCCCTTTAACGTTATACACAGAAGAAGAAGAAGGAGGAGAAGAAGAAGAAGAAGAAGAGGAAGAAGAAGAAGAAGAGGAGGAAGAAGAAGAAGAAGAGGAGGAAGAAGAAGAAGAAGAGGAAGAAGAAGAAGAAGAAGTAGAAGAAAACTTCCTTGGACAAAAAAATAGATCCCTTCTTCGTGCTAATATCTTGTTTGCTGTAATTTGTCAAAAAGTAAATTGGCTGTGTTTTTATCGATGTTATCTCATTTCTATATCACCCGATGTGCTATGTGAGTGTAAAGAGATTGGTCTTTAGACCCCATATTTTTTCACGACCATTGCCATATTTATGGACGACGTCATCAACATTACGTCAGGCCGCCTTACTTAACAAGAAATAATGTATATATAGCAATGCAGGCACTTCTTCTCTCGTTGTTATTATCACACTGCTACTTTCTAAACGATAATGACGATAACATCAACAACACAAACAGCGATAATGGAGGAGTTCCCTGCCCCTTTATCATGTTTATTGTTGACTTTGAAGCTATGTTGGAGACCAAGCATTCGGCTTCTCCTGTCAAGGCGCAGTGCCATGGAGTACGAGTTCGATCCTGCTTCGGACCATATATTGTTCTTTGTTTTTTTCTGTTGTTGTTTATTTGTCATTTTTTCTGAGTGCTAACACATACCTTTTCCTTCTATGATTCCGTTTGAAGTTATGTTGTCGATCTTGAGTAGAAACAAATAACAACAGTCTGTTTACATACACATGTTGTTTAGTCTTCTTAATATCCGTAGTAAACATAAATAAATAAATAAACTTCCCAGTCATGCCACGTGGCGCATATGGAATATGGTGTTTGTGACCATAATTTGTACAGACCTTCAACACATGATTTGTGGGGTAATGTGGTCGGTATTACGCACGTGCCGCTTTACTTTCCCAGAAAAAAAAATCCGGAACTAATTTAGCCGTCGATCTTTTGTCCTTTGTAGTTCACTAACAACTGAGCTAACGCACTCCCCACTGTCCCTAGGGGTCTGTGAATATATTTAGTTATTACACACTGAATATAGTGTCAGCCCAAGTTGAATACAGCAGGAAGTCGACGCTCAGGAGTCACAACCCAAGCGGATCCATCTCCCATAGAGTGCCAAAAATATGAAGAACCGAGATACTATCCCGACGGCTCCACTTCTGATGATCAGGTTGACTTCTGCTGCCAGGCTCTGTATAACAAGTTTTCTATTACAGATTGTCATATCAATGTTTCATATTACAGATATTACAACACCTGGAATATATTACAACACCTGGAATATATTACAACACCTGGAATATATTACAACAGCTGGAATATATTACAACACCTGGAATATATTACAACAGCTGGAATATATTACAACACCTGGAATATATTACAACACCTGGAATATATTACAACACCTGGAATATATTGTAACAACTGTGAAAATTGAGGGACATAGAGATAGAGGGAAGCAAAGAGAAACGATACCAGACAGCTTAAAAGAATGGCTTGGCAGAAGGTCAACAACAGAAATGATAAATAGCTGTCGTGATCGAAAGTTGTGGAGAGACATGATCACCTACGCCAGCAGGCCTGGTACTTGATGATGATGATGATTACAGATTGTAGCCCAATCAACCTGGTCTTAGCGAACGCGCGTAATTCCCACGATGCAGAAACAGCCACTAGTCAGAACCATAAAGTATTACTGACGTAAGGTAAGAAAGAACCACAACAATCTATAGTTTACTTAAGAAAGAACCACAACAATCTATAGTTTACTTAAGAAAGAACCACAACAATCTATAGTTTACTTAAGAAAGAACCACAACAATCTAGAACCACAACAATCTATATTTTACTTAAGAAAGAACCACAGCAATCTATAGTTTACTTAAGAAAGAACCACATCAATCTATAGTTTACTAAGGTCTGCGGGTCGAGAGAAAAAAAAATATCACGGAATCACATAAAACTTGTGACGCTTTCAGCTATGCGAACTTTAGACAATTGACATCGTTTTACCCACAACAGTACCTGCTCGCAAAGCTAAAAATGTTACAAAACTTTGAATGATTCATCTCACCCCGTTGGCTTTATTAATAAAGTAGATGCCCCTAGAGGCAAAATGAGCACTCTACAATACAATCTTCATTCCAACGCTGTGCTATTAATGCAGATCTGGGCCCAAGACGCTAGAGCAAAAAAAAAAAAAAAAAAAAAAAAAACCACTACCAAGATGAAATATGTTTGACGAATGCAGGAAAGAGCTCGACAGATAACATCAGAAAAGAAGAACTGAGAAAAAAGCTAGGAATAATTCCCGCCTTAGAATACATGAAGAGACAAGAAGTAAAATGGTTTTGCCACGTGATAAGACAGAAAGACCAAAACACAACGCGCCTTTAAATTAACAAACGTTGCGAGAATATCAGATTCAAGGTCAGACAACGAAAAAGATGAATTGATGGAATATTAGAAACACTAGGAAACATAACATCAGGAAAGACTAAGAAAATAGCAAAAGACTGCAAATTATATCTTCCCTCGACGCTGAAAGGCATATGAGGAAGAAAAAAATAAGAAAAAGAAGAAAGATAACTGTTGGAAAAGCCCATGAATGCAGCAGATCACTTTGTTCGCCATTATTTGAAACATTTGGAGAGAAACCAGAAATATCAGAATCATAAGGAAGAGACAATCGACATTTATTGGGCATGGCTTGCAAAAAGAAGGCATTTTAGAAATATTATAACAACGGGCAGAACGAATGGAAAGAGGAGTAGAGAAAAACCAAGACAAAAAAAATATTCAACAGCTTATCCGAATGGGGGAGCCGCGATAGCTCAGTGGTTAGTGAACTGGACTACCACGGACAAGGGGTAGGGTTCGATCCCAACCGACGGCTTCCGGGTTCACCCAGCCTTAAATGGGTACCGGATTTTTTTCTGGGAAAGTAAAGCAGCACGGGCGTAATACTGACCACATTACCCCAAAAATCATGTGCTGAAGGTCTGTAAAATATAGGGTCACTAACACCATATTTCCCTATACGCCACTTGGCGTGACGGGGGTACTTTACTTTACTTTTACTTATCCGAATGGCATAATAAACGATCAGACTGAAATTAGAACACGCATGAAGGGCCGAGATATGTGGGAAGAGATAATCGCTTACACTAACCCGCATGGCAAGTGATGATGATGATGATGAACATAAGACAAAGAATAAATAAACAGTATTTGATTGTTTACGCTCACCAGCTGGAGACAATAATAAATGAATATTATTTTAGAGGGAAACTTCCGAGGCGATAATCAGCGAATCAATTCAGAGGAAGAGGTATGTTTACAGCACTCGGAAAAAATGACAAATAATCAACAACAGAAAAAAATATGGATCAAATCAGAATCGAACCCGTACTCAGTGGCACAGCGCCTTAGCACGAAAAGCCAAACGCTAGGGAACACTGCCACTCAGCTAACTAAAAAATTAGCTTATTAGGCAATGTCATTCGCGCAGGTGTTCTCATGACTATAGATAGCATAAGGCTGACTATTTCAAATGACCTTTTCGTTATTTGCACTTCAAAGGTCGTTAGGTGGGCGTTGATATATTGTGTTGAGGTTTGCTATAAGACTGTGATATATGCGCTTTTCGACTAAACACATCCGACTTCAGCACGACATGTTTTAATACGGGGTTGCTTTCCCACTCGATCCCTACTCACTTGTCATGACTAGACTGTTTAGTTTGTTCTTGGAGGCACAGCGGAGAAGTGGAGCAGGGTCTGGAAAGTTCTGGTTAACCTATCTTGGCTCAAACCATCAGCTATGATTCGCTGACAGCTTTCAGCTTTGTTGCTGGTCAACAATTTAGTCCCAGGAAGAAGAATGTTAATTATTTGAAAAGAATATCAATTAAATGAATAAGAATATCAACTATTTGAAGTAGAATATCAACTAGTTGAAGTTAGAATATCAACTATTTGAAGTTAAAATATCAACTATCTGAATTATAATATCAACTATTTGAAGTAGAATATCAACTATTTGAAGAAGAATATCAACTATTTGAAGTAGAATATCAACTATTTGAAGTTGAAATATCAACTATTTGAAGTAGAATATCAACTATTTGAAGAAGAATATCAACTATTTGAAGTAGAATATCAACTATTTGAAGAAGAATATCAACTATTTGAAGTAGAATATCAACTATTTGAAGAAGAATATCAACTATTTGAAGAAGAATATCAACTATTTGAAGTTAGAATATCAACTATTTGAAGTATTATTATTTCAACTTTTTGAAGCAGAATATCAACTATTTGAAGCAGAATATCAACTATTTCAAGAAGAATATAAACTATTTCAAGAAGAATATCATTTGAAGTAGAATATCAACTATTTGAAGTATAATATCAACTATTTGAAGTAGAATATCAACTATTTGAAGAAGAATATCATTTGAAGTAGAATATCAACTATTTGAAGAAGAATATCAAATAAAAGGACTTCAAGTAATAGAATAACATCAACTAATAGAGGAAAATCAGTAACAGGAAACTTTTATAAAGAGCTACAGGAAGATATCTATAACAGTAATATAATAATAATATATAATATAGAATAGGCGAAGATCATTAACTATAGAGGAACATCAACTAATTGAAGAACATCAAATAACAGAAGAACATCAGATAATAGAACATCAAATAACAGAAGAACATCAGATAGTAGAACATCAAATAACAGAAGAACATCAGATAATAGAACATCAAATAACAGAAGAACATCAGATAGTAGAACATCAAATAACAGAAGAACATCAGATAATAGAACATCAAATAACAGAAGAACATCAGATAATAGAACATCAAATAACAGAAGAACATCAGATAGTAGAACATCAAATAACAGAAGAACATCAGATAATAGAACATCAAATAACAGAAGAACATCAGATAAAAAAACATCAAATAACAGAAGAACATCAGATAATAGAACATTAAATATTAAAAACATCAAATAATAAAAGTAGAACATCAACCAATAAGTCGCTTATATGTGTCTGCTCTTGTAACATTTCAAAGAAATAAAAATGAACATGAAAAATGAACGACCATTCAAGTCAAAATGAGCCTAGAAAAGACTTTAAAAAATGTCAGAAACATAATGACTGAGTCAAGGAGCGTTTGAAACGAAATGTCGAAATATACACATATTTGATCAAATTGCTTCTGAGCTGGTAATGCTGCAAATTCCTGACACATTAAAGGAAGCAACAACGGATAAGGTCAAAGATCAGACAACATGATTGAATCTGATTGGTTAAAGTTGTGTAACGTGACTTTTATTTTTAACCTCAGGGAAAAAAAGAATCAAGAAGACTAATGCAGCGTCACGATTCTCATAATGAAGATGTTACGGTAATGCGCTGAACGCGCGGTTTTAATACAATAAAAACAAGTGATTTAAAGGACACGAATATATTATTGGAGATAGGAATAAAAGAAAGAAATGAAATGGAAAGAAATGATGTAGAGGTAGGAAAGAATGAGAGTGAGAGAAAGAGAGAAAGATGGATAGATGGTCTAATAAAGAAAAAAAAAGTAAAGAGCCCCGTCACGGCAAGTTACGTATAGGGAATATGGTGTTAGTGATCATAATTTTTACAGACCTTCAGCACATGATTTTTGGGGTAATGTGGTCGGTATTACGCTCATGCCGCTTTACTTTCCCAGAAAAAAATCCGGTACCCATTTAAGGCTGGGTGAACCCGGAAGCCGTCG